>OX388316.1:5089612-5696875 GCA_947579605.1 Athripsodes cinereus | reverse complement strand
AAAACCATACTTAGCTTAGAGATTATTTACACATACCTACTTTGTTTATGTTCATAAGTAAGACCATCAGGTACCTAGATGAATTCCAGAAAGTAGCATATTTCCTTGAAAGTGCTGTTTATTATTTTGTGTAGGTACTCGTACATTTAGTTGTTTTGTTGCTGTGATTTATTATGCTAAATGATTGCGGGTTGTGATATGACAGGTGAATATTGTCACTACCTGCTTTACGTATTACTTGTAATAAATTTTGATAATGGAGTGCTTAGAATGGTTTTAATTTTTTATTGATATGTTATTACATTATTGTGTAGATTTGAGAAGTCTGTTTGCGAGTGGTGCAAGATACGATAGAGATATCGAAAGAAGAAAAGTGGCCGGTACCATTCGAGAACCGATATCTATGTATACAAGCGAAACATGGACGTTGATGAAGAATGAGAGTGGAGCAAATGCTGTGGATATGCGCTTAACGAGAAAAATAGTTGGTTAAACGCTGCTAGATAGTGATGAATAAGAATATCATGAGAATGAGCGGATGCGAGAGGAGTATGGATAGAATGCGTGTGAATAAGTTGCAAGAACTACGCGGCTTGACCACGTAGATTAAATTTTCAAGGACGGTTGCGTGATGGATAGGAGAAATCTATATGCATGTATGAGAAACTGGATGAATGTGGAAGAGGCGAAAGGAGGATGTAAGAATAGATCAATATGGACGTTGTTTTATCTGCTCTACCTGGGACATGTCAAAGGCCAAAAGAAATTATATTTTTTCCCTCACAAGTTTTCCAATGCCAAAAATACCATCTTTCACAGTACTCTGGCCCTTCGAATATGATATCAGAGTGTTAGGTATGTCGTGGAAAGAGGTTAATCAACAGTGCAAACTTGCTTGGAACTCTTGTTTCTTGCTTGAGTTATGAATAGGAACGTTAGAGAGCGAAAAAAGAAGCACAATAATTACTTTTTATTTTTCAATTTTGATTTTACATTCCTCAAACGTTTTCGTTTAGGTTCTAGTTTGAAATCATCTTGAGAAGTGAATAAGAGAATCTATACCCTCATGCTATTGTGGTGTTAGCAGAGAGGACGGAATTACAGACTACCTACTCTGTAGAGAGTGTGATGACGGAATAACAAGAGAATAATTAGTTAAATAGGTCCGAAAGACAGAGTACCTCACTTATAAATAAGAAGTGTTTAAAATGAAGACAGTATAGGTATCTTTAGTAATTTTTAAAATGAAACACGATATCTTGTTATACCACTATTGACTTTTGAAAATTTTGTGTGGAATAACTAGATATCGTGTTTCATTTTAAAAAAAATATTTTATTTTATTTTCACAATATTAAAGAATCAAACAGTCATAACATTATATGTTAACAATTAATACACTCAACATGTGGACCAGCGAAGATTCCACTCTTACCAGAAATGTCTTAGTCTTGAGAAAAAAAGCAAAAGTTAAAATTTTCCAAAAAAGTCAAAGTAAATTTAAAAACAATAATAATACAATATTTAAAAACAATACAAAAATATAAAAGTAACAAATCCCAAAATACTAGAAATCATTAATATGAATATGAAAATTATTAATATGAACTTTCGCCAAGAACCGTCGGTCGATAAATAAAACTTTATAGGAATCTTTAGGAACGTGGTTAAAAAATATGGGTTAATTGGAAGATATCGCGCTTTTGCGATAAACTCGCCCATTGCACAAATTTATTTGTGTAAGTAGTTTAAATTCTGCACTGTGTATTATTAAAAATGTTGATTTTTTGTGCAATAAAGATTTTTTTATTATTATTAAAATATAGTTGTGTTCATACGCTCTAGAAGAGTATCTCTCCGGCAATATTAATAATATATGTCTGTAAAATAATAATGCTATGGCTTCATATTTCATCATACCTAAAAATTACATCTATCATAGGCATCATAGATATATTATGGCCCAATACTAAAATATTAGATTAGATAAAGTAGAACTAACACTGGTTCACAATAATGATAGCATAGCAGGTAGAAGCAGGCAAAGATACACATCTTTAGAAATGCATATATCTGTGGACATTCTACTCATCACAAAAGAAAAGGGGTGGGACATCGGTGCAAGAGGCGGGGCGGCGCGGGGAATATTTTGACTTCGTAACGCCCGGTCGGGGTAATAAAATGCCCTTACCCAGTGCCTTAACTGAAAATCATATAAAATACCTTAAGAATATTACTCAATACACACCTCATTTGCACAAACAGATTAAAATATGTAATCTCCTTTTAGTATGAAACATGAACGTTCCATGGATAATGTGCACTGAAGCCAGCATAAGCCGAATCGTAAGCATCGGGATACCTTTCTTGTTTCATACTTAATACAGTTAAGATGTTCACTCTAAGAGCGGCTGTTTAATGAAAACCATAATATAAACCCTCGGATCACTTCCACAAATTAACAAATAAAATAAAATAAATATTTATTATTTTGTTTTGTGTTACTGTTGAGTATGACTAACGCACGACTGGTTTCGCGGACTCCGAGTTCATATCATCAGGTGCTGATCTATACTGAATTAAACAAAAACAAATACAAAAGTTCGTTAGGGTTTACAGTGAGGGTGTAGGGGTAGGCGGGGTCGTGTTGGTTTCAGGCGTAGAGTTCTTGGAATATGAGATGGGGAATAGTTGAAGTAAGGGAGACGAATTCGGAAGATTATTATTATTAATAGCTGTTTTAGTCGTCTACAAAGTCTAAAATTTTGGAAGGAATAAGGACGAGAGTTACATCGGACAAAATAAGAAGATAAAAAACTAACCAGATATCTTAATTACAGAACCACATTTACATACATAATATTACATTAGTCAAAATTGGGTAGCCAGTAGACCAGCTGCATGTTATCAACATGCAACCTGTCCTCTTTGTGCCAAAAAACAATTGAGACATACAGGAAAGGTGGCAAGCCTCATTACTGGGCTTAATATGTAAAATGTCTTTATTTGTTACCTTTAACAGGACAGAGGCCTGAGTCAAAACACATTTTAGCGTTACGTTATCGTTCGAATATAGACGACGTTGCGCCAAAGTGACAATTTTCGTATTTATTGTGTATTTTAGCTACGGAAATTGACACTTCTCACAACGTCGTCTATATTGGAACGATTGCGACACGAAAACTTAACGCTAAATTGTGTTCTGCCTTCGGGCCCAGCAGGGTTACTCTTGACAAAACTAAACACGATCTTAATCTAGTCTTGATCTTGATCATACGACGCACGAAGGGACTATGGTCAAAAACACCGCACTACCGCTAACGCGCGATCGGTTTGTGTGTATTTTTGGCCAATAGTCACTTCGTGCGTCGTATGATCAAGATCAAGACTAGATTAAGATCGTGTTTAGTTTTGTCAAGAGTAGCCCTGCAGGTAGGTACGAAGTATGCATACAATCCTCTAAACGTCGGTTTCAATAATCTACCTATCCATTACGATCAGTTAACATCTGATGTTAAATATACAGGAGTTTTACTGACAGTAATTAGTAAATCGTTTGTAAAACTGACCATAAGATAGCATTTTGAATAATCCTTAATAAATATAATTATGATTAAAAAAAAACAATGATTCTAATTTTCACTAAATACATTGAAAAACTCAACATTTTCGTCCACAATTATTGTGGATGTAAATGTTAGAGTTCCTAACTTAAATTAAAATTATTTGAAATGATTTTTGACAGTGTGAACACAAATACCCTTCAACAATAAATATACCTACTATTTATAGCAGTGTATGTAGGTATAATTGAACGCTGCGGTGATTAAACGTAGAACGCACTTATTACTCGAACCAACAAGCAAAACTAAATTTTGCACTTCCGCAATCTCAAAAGTTAATTGACTGAGTTATATTTATAGTTAACAAGTAAAATGAAAATTATATTATTTCGTTCCATTGACTAGTTCAAGTTCATGTTTCGCCTAAAATAATTTAATTATAATAAAATACAGAGCGTAAGCAATTTATCGCCAATAATTTGCAAAAATTATGTAACCAAATTAGTGTGAACTATAACGCATCGACGTATGAATATAGACCAGTAAAACGTAATGCTTATTCTATCAAAATCCAGGTTCCAAAATTAATATCAACACAATAGACAATTGCTGTTTAACTCCACTGATGTAAACCATCTGTAATGAGGATGGCCTAAGAAAGGCCAACGACAAAACGATATGTTTCGCTGCATACAGAAATGTCAAGGTCTGAAGTCCAGCTATGTTAATAAGTACTTCATTGCTACTTCACTCACATTGTATTGTAATATTGTACATTATATTCATAACAACGTATTTTTTCACAATCTTGAACTAAACGCTGTGTTTAAGAATGAGGTGAAAATATTTTGGACCCAATACCAAATTTTTGTTTTTACCGTATCATTGGTTCGGTAGGGCAGCCAGGAGACCAGCCGCCTGTAATGAACATGCAAATTGTCCTATTCGTGAAATAAAAAAAGACATTCATAATGGGTAGCAAACCCCATCACTGAATTTAAGATGTAAAATATCAATATTTTTATACCTGACAGAACACTCGAAAACTTATGGAAAAGACCGATTCTTTTCCTGGTGCTCCACGGAGCCCTAGTGGAGTTTCTAGTCTATGATATAACACGTCAATGCTTTAATGTTATTATTTTTAATCGCCAATTTCAGTGACAAATTAGAAGTCGATTAAAGTGTCAGAAGTACTATTGTTATAAATTTTGCAAATTCCCATAGCATTGTTATGTTACATATAAATATTATGAATAATTTTTTACGGTAGCTAGTATTCAATCTGCTAAACATACCTATTGACAAGATGTTGGGATCTTTGGTTTTCGTGCTTTCTGCATTTTTGGTAAGAGTTTTGAAATATTCGTATTGAACAATTATTTTGAACTTTGAGCTTTCACTGTTCATAATATCTTAATTTTGTTTATGTTTTTTTTATTAATACCTAAATTTACTCAATTCCAAAAGAAGCATTTGAGAGAAAAGTAATATAAAAGATTCCCACGATGGCGGTTTTGCCCGGCCGGCCCTTCAGGCCTCCCCGCGGGGACAATTTTGGTTTCAATGTGCAGAAAAATAGGAGTCGTAGACTCCAGAGATATCCAGGTGTGAGCTGGATGTCTCTTCAATGTTCATTTTTACGTTCCAAGTTCTGTAAACAGTTTGACGTTTATGAAACAATCATTTTCCAGTCTTTTAAAATCCATTCCATTTCATGTGTATTATTTCATTCCATCAACAACTTTAGTGTATTTGTTTTTTTTTTATCGAATTGCCGAACCAAAAACTTATTCACATAGTTGTTTGATGATGAAGCCATTTTGAATTTACTTGCCCATGGAAATTTGTAACGTAGTCACGCAAATTTTTGGTTATTCTAGATAATTATTGAAGCCAAATTATTGATTATTTTTTTAGCTCAGCGTTGGTGCTCAAGATTGCGGCGCTCCTCCAAAAATGGTAAGTTTTAAAAAAATAATTTAATATATCACATTCTTCATTTGTACAAGTTGCATCCTGCTGATAATTTTTTAAACAAAAATATATATCTGGGTTTTGTAGTCCAAATAGCCCAAATACAATCATATACACCTTTCACAGTAAGCTAAAGCTTGTGTCGTGAAAGGGGAGTCTGCCGGCACTTGGGATCGAACCACGGACCCCTTGTTTATGAGGCCGAGACTCTACCTCCAGGCTACCGACGAACGAAAATTATATGATTATTAAAGGTTACATTCTTCATTAGCTTTGGATTTTTCAGGAATTTCAGTTCCTACATCATCCAAATAATTGAACTTCACGTGATTATTTCTGTGTACATCTTCCATTATTATGCTGTCAAAGGATATGAATTTTATGGAATTACCACCAGACCGGTTGAAATCAAATACCAATGAGTGCATTATTATTTAACTTTTTTATATCTGGATCTATATGACGATAAATTGGTTGCTAGAAGTGGTACAAAAACTAAAAACAAAGCAAAGTGAAAAATCGTTCAGCATGTCTACATATGTGGATGAAATGACACGTATATTACAAGATAGTGGCATACATTTATTTTATTTGATTTCTACAGCCCCCACAAGATTGCTGTCCAGGTTCTTGTCCATCTTCGATGAATCCTGCTTTGTTTACTGAATGTGGAATGACTGGAGAGCCATCACTAGCTACACCTCCATCAGTAAGTTTAGATTAATAAAACTATATTCAATATATGGCTTATTTAATGCATTCATTCTATTTACAAATTTATATTATTATATAAATTTATCAAAAAAGCCCTCGATAAATATTGTCGGAATTCCGTTGGGGTGAGGTCCGTCGCCTGTATAATACCTTCATTCTCACTTATGGATTTTGGAATCAATAGATGCATAAATTTAAGCTGTCAGATAATTTCCCCACAATTGTTTTGATAATGAAATTAAATTACAAAGATATTCTTTAATATGTATGTGATGAAAAAATATCCAAGATGAAAAGTGTGGCTGGATTTTTCTGATTCCATTGATTTAAATATTTTTTCCTGTATAATATTTGTTTTTATCTTTTTTAGTGTGACACAGTCAATTGTGTTTTGAAGAAAGTCAATTTGCTCACGCCAGATGGAAAATTCGTTGATAAAGCCACAGCCCTTAGTACTCTGGATTCACAATACACTGCTGATTTCAAGGCATTTTTAGGACCAGCTTACGATGCCTGCATTGCTCTTGAGAGCAAAGGTCCTTGTGGCCTTGGCTCTGTCATGATGTGCATGAAAGGATTTATGATTAAGGTAATCTTTATAATTCGCTTCAGCTGAACTGTTATTTTACTTTTCAGCGCGACTGCATAGCATTACAATTCTGCATATTCGTGGCAACTTATATTTTTCTCTAAACTGTTTATAAGTGATGCAAAAATATTGCAAATAAATGCTAAAAAGTAATTATTGAATGGAAACGATTAAAAAAAGTCCCAATGCACACTAAAATTTTGCTGTAGGTACCTACTCAAAATAATTTGTAGTAATAAGTTTTATAATTAATTATAGGAAGTTGCATTACTATTGAAATACTTAACAAACTATTCTTACTTAATTTAGACTGTTCTTACTTAATCACAGAAAAAAATATTAGTTGTTAAAATCTTGTTAACTTTAGACAGTATTTAAGAAAAGATCAAAACTGCCATTGTTTTATACTTTTACAGTAACCATATGGATAAATTTTGTTCAGAGGTTTGTGAATATTATATCATTCTATTTTTTTTATGATATATCTGGGTTTTGTTATAAGCCCAAATACAACCTTATACACCTTTCACAGTACGCTACTAAAAGCTTGTGTCGTGAAAGAAGAGTTTAGCGGCACCTGGTATCGAACCACGGACCCCTTGTTCACGAGGCCGAGACTCTACCTCCAGGCTACCGACGAACTCACAAATATTTATTTAATAATGGTAATTTTTTGTTTATTATTTGTTATAGAACTGTCCCGCATCTGTAGCAGTCAACAGTCCAGATTGTGCAGCAACTAAAGCCTACTTCGAAAAATGTGTTGCGAAAATGTAAAATTTCAAAAAAAACGATGGCATACTTTTGACGTAAAATTCATACATGAAATCAGAATTTGGATGAATAATTAATAATGTTACCCCTTTGATGTTAATTAAATGTTGATTTATAGTCTTATCAAATAAAGATTTTTAAAAGTTTGTTAAATCGTTTATTTTATTACGATGACCGTTCCCGAAATCGAAAAGTTATATCAATACCTTTAATCAAGAAAATGTTTATATTGTTGGTGCACGCGTAGCAAAGTCCACAATTTGATGCACTGGAATAATCATTTCCTTTTATTATGGATAATAAACACGAGAGAGAGGCCTGGCGACTCGTTGAAGACT
Source organism: Athripsodes cinereus (assembly GCA_947579605.1). NCBI lineage: Eukaryota > Metazoa > Arthropoda > Insecta > Trichoptera > Leptoceridae > Athripsodes > Athripsodes cinereus. Next base: position 5,688,920 of record OX388316.1, on the reverse strand, counting down.
TCCTCTTATGCCCGATTATCTCAGAAGTCGAGGGTTATCTTTTTATCCGATCTGTCGATTAAAACTTTTGTCCTCCCGAGTGGGTCACAATGGGCAGCTTGAATGGGCGTTCTTGTCCTCAAAAATGCCATAATTAACAAAATATACTATTTTGTTTATTTATTCATTCTTTACCTAACTGCCAGTAGACTAGCTTCATGTAACAAAAAAGTTCTTGTTTGGTAGTCAAAGAGTAATTCATTTAAATAAACTTCATGGTGTCAATGAACTGTGCAAGTCTAAAACATGATATATAGGGATTGATATTACTATCACTAGGAAATATAAATAAGGTTAAAGTATAAATAAAGATATAAGAATCAATAACGTGGATATAGATAAATAATACGTAAGGATCTACATTGAAATATTCATATGATGAACTGCAAGAATATACTGCTCACTCACCATTAAAAATAACTTACTTTGATATAATGCTGTATTCAGTTACCCATGAAATTCTAGAAAACGAAGAGGTGTTGATCAGGGAAGGCGAAAGTAGGCAAAGATCAGCCAACAACGAGCAGACTGAAAATAAGGAAGATTAGAGAAGAAAAACTATTCAATAAAATAAACTGACAAAATCCGAGATCTAGGAGTTATCTTTGATTATCAAATCGTATAAGATCATCACACTAACACAATTGATTTTGTTTTGATTAAAAATATGAACATGTATATTATTTGAACATATCCATACATATGAAGGGTACACGGCAAGAACAGGCTCATTGACAAATTATCATTTTACAGGAGAGCAAAAGTTTGAAACACCATTGCTTTCATGATTTCTTTGATAATTTCAATGTGGTTTACAATAGAATCTATTAATATAAATCTGATTTTCAAATTTACATACTAAACTTTCACCGGGCTATACTCTCCCATTTCAAGGAATTTGCGTTCCATTGACCTGACCATTACAAGATGAGGTATCTATTTGAAATAAAAACCCACTAAATGCCGCACTTTATTTTTGAGAAGCGTGAAAAACAGCAAAAAAGAGTGTAAAAAAAAAGTGTGAATGAGATAAAAAATACGTTTTTTACGTCAGTTTGAAAGCGTAAGAAAATATTTTCACCGCCAAAATTGTGTATCATTATATTGCCATATTAAAATTAATTAAGAAAATATCGATAATTTATTTCGAGTAAATGTATCATTATAAATGTATGTTACATAAAATAGTTTAATTTGTGTTTTTTTAATACTTTTGCAACATGTTTTACGCGAATTAACCAATATTTAAATAATTTGAACGTGTTAAATGAAGATTACATAAACGAAAAAACATTATTTTTTGTTAACGGCAACATCGGCTGTTTAAATACAGCCAATCACAATACACCATAATATGACATTAGAAACGAGCAAACGGGCGACGCGAAGTAATATTTTGACGAATGATTTTGTAAAAGTTTGTATTCCATATCAAAATTAACAAATATTTATTGACCTATGTGGTAGAAACCTTGACTCTAACCAAGTCGACTATCAAGAAACTCCGTGTAGCTCAAAGGAAGCATGAAAGAGCGATGCTACAACACGGGGATTTGTAGAAGATCAGGGAGTGTTACGGATGTTGTGTAAAGTGTAGCAAAGTTGAAGCGGTCATTGGCAGGGCATGTTGCTAGACTTAAAGATCAAAGATGGACAAAAAGGGTAGTGTAGTGGAGATTTCGTGACGATAAAAGGAATAGAGGAAGACCGTCAGACGACATTAGAAAAATCGCTGGTGACTGGTTGCAGAAAGCTCAAGACGGATGCCTGGAGACATATGGGGGGGGCTCATGTTCAGCAGTGGACAGGAATAGCTGCATAAGTAAGTAAATAATAATGTGTACAAATTCTATAATCAATAGATATAATATATTATGATACTAAAGTTTCTAGGGACACGAAGAAATATTTGAGGTTATGTTTTAAAAACAAATATAATAATATTTGGTATAACTATGAGTCAGTTTTATTTTAAAACATTACTCAAAATATGAAATTATAAACTGACATTATACAATTACATACATTCTGAAGTGATGTATTATTTATGTTGAAGCTAACTATTGATGATAATAATAATATTAAGTTTGTAGATGGGAAATTATGGAAAATCATTATGTATTGTATTTAATAGTGAGTAATTTACAACTAACTAAATATTAAAACTATGTTTGTTTTTACCTTTTTACAGAAATAATACAAAGCGCACAACAATAAACTTTGATAAGAACGTTTCTGAGTTTTCATTACCAAGACAACGACATTTGAGGTCTAGCAAAAGGTTACGTGATTAGCGCAAAGACATTCTGAATGTGGAAGCTGGTTTCTGCCTTGTGATTCTAAGAGAGCATTCATTATTATAAATGTAAGAATTTATTTGTTAATTCAAACACATTAGCACATAAAACATAAAGAACTTAAGTGATAGTGACGAAAAAATAAGGCTAATTACAGTGTTTTATACAAACTTAATTTATAAAACATTTAATACTTACAACGCACATATATTACATTTTATATATATAATAACAAGAAAATAAACCAGTTACAAGGAATAACTAATTATTAATCCCTTTGGATTATATTATAATTAATGAAAATATAACACTGTAAACTTAAGACATGAAACGTACATTTCAATGTTTCGTACATAAAATGTACCAAGATTGAACTGAACTAAATGAATCATAATTTTTGTAAAACCTGTGTCAGAGAATTATCTAAAATGTGTGATATAATATATATTATTATATTCCTTTACAGATGTGTCCGGTTATATACATATTTCAATAACAAAAATGACCAAATCAAATATTTGGATGTTAGTTAATAAATTGAAATCAGTAGAGAACATGCTGTAGCCGGTACAGAAGAAGCAAACGGTAGAGGAAATAAGACTAAACATCTAAGGCGTGACAAATATCCAAGAAGAGATTTAGAAGCATTTTCCAAGTGCTTGGCCAACGTCTTGAGGACCTAGCATGTTTTAGGAAGAAGAGAATTAAAAATAATACATAATTTTATTATTTTACTCATTCACTGTGTCTAGGTAGTAGAATTCAATAAATCATATGTATTTTTGGTCTAATAAATAATATTAAATAAAGTTTTCTTTTTTTATGAGATTATAATGTTAATAAATAATATGACTTCTTTTTTAAAATGATTTATTTTTTCTTCTAAGTTGAGTATAGCATGGTGAGTAGGTAAGTATTGCAATGGTATACATACATATTTATACATACACAGATTAATCTGTATTAGACTGTACGAGCCTTCTTAATAAGTAAACTTGTGTGAAGGAGGTGGTAATTACTTACACTTATTCTAATCTATAAAAATATAACACTGCAAACAAAAGATATGAAGCGTACATTTCTAATAAAATGTTCCAAGATTGTTATAAGTGAACTATCACTAAATAAACAATTATTTTCATAAAATCTGTATTAGAGAGTTATCTAAAATGTATTTTATAATACATGCACAAATTCTGCTGGTTACCCCACTTGTGGTATGTGCTGTGATGGTGTAGTAGTATAATAAATTCTTCAATAATTTTTAATATTATACTTTTTTTATTTGTACATGTTACCTACTTTACATGTATCTCCTATGGTGTATCTTAAGTCAGAATTTTTAGAATGCTAGCATAACCTTGATTATTTTTATAATTTTATGGTAGATATTTATAGTAATAGTTTCATTACTATGCACATGTCATGTATGTGGACAATCTTCATCATTCTTCAGGTATTACTATATCTGTTGAAACGATGACATGAATTTATATTTGACTGGACTAAACTAACTCATTCAGTCTTTTTGTTTTGATTATAATTATTTATTGATTGAGTTTATTTTGTAAAACTCCCTATTGATTTAAGTAAATAAACAAACCAATTGGAGGTTTACTGTATTTAATAATATATGCAGCAACCTGGTTTCGACTAACTAAGTCAAGAGTTTGACAATGACTTATATTATTTCTACATTGATTCAGTTGATTTGCTTTTTTACTACTACTACTACTACTATACCATCACGGCATATCCCACAAATGGGGTAGCCAGCAGACCAGCTGCATGTAAGAAACATGCAAACTGTCCTCTTCGTGCCAATATAAAATCAAGACATTCAGGATGGGTGGCAAACCTCATCGCTAAATTTAAGATGTAAAATGTCTTAATTTTTTCGAACACCTGCTTTTTTACACATTGTTTTTTTTATATTTTGTATTGACATCATAATATGAACAGAATATGATAACATTATTTTTGAGAAAAAGTTGTTTCAAGCTGATATTTGAATCATTGATAATGTATGTACTCATGAGTTATATATTTTCTTTGGCATATTTTTTTGTTTTATTGTAAATGTTTTGTTTTTTACTATATTTGTTGTGTATAAAAATGAGGTATATTTTGATATTTTAATTTTATTTCATGACATGGATGGCGAACCTCATCGTTTAGCTTAAGATGTAAAAGTCTTAATTTTTTTGAACTCCTGCCTTTAACAAAACACTCAAAAGAGTGGAACTTACTGAAAAGAGTGGAAGACCAATTCTTTGTCGGGTGGTTCACAGAGATAAAGTAACACGTAAAACTTTAAATTATATTTTTATTTGTTACTTATAGATCTAAATATGATTTTTGTTTTGAAAGAACAAACGTAAATGGTAATAAAAAGGTATGGATATTTTAAATGAAGAACATCATCTTCGCATGATTATGTGTATATTTAGTCAATTTATTGGCATTTTCTGTTAGTTTAACATTTGTATAATTTTTATCAATTAATTAATCATAAGTTCTTATTGCTATGGTATAAGTTGTACTTAAAATATGATATGTGGTAAGTTTATAATTGCAAATAAATAGAAATATTAGAAAACCATTATGTAGTAAACTAATGTTTATATTTTTTAAATATAATAAATAAATTAGTTTTTAACATTTTGTGTTATTATCATATCCCTTATTGAGAAATTTAGTTTATTTGTTTTGCAGTTATTTCCTTATTATTGTACAAACATGTTTTTTTTTTTATATCTAAATATGTACATTGACAAGGAAGTGTTAGAGCAAGTTGACGAATGTGTGTACTTCAGTAGTTTGTTCACGAGAGATGGGAAGTGTAAAAGCGATATTGAAATGAGAAAAATTGCTGGCAATGAGGTAAATGGTGCAATCCGACCAATTGCAAATAGAAACATATCTACTACAGCTAAAAGGGTGGTGCACTCTGCTATCTTAGTGCCAACACTCGTGAGACGTGGACCCATGTCAACAATCTCATTTCTACTGCATTTATGCCATTCTCATCCTTCTTTAACCATTTATGAAGGATGAAAGTGGCATAAATGCAGTAGAAATAAGATTTTTGAGAAGGATATGTGGTAAAATTCTGAGAGATTGTGTGCTGAGATGACAAATAAAAGGAATGTGGAATGAAAGTTGGTATAGTTACAAGGATGAATTTAAATAAGTAACGATGGTTTGGGCATGTAGAAGGAATGAATAAGGACGGAACGACCAAGAAGATATATTTGGCTGAGAGGAATGGTGCTCGGAGACGTGGACGTCTGAGGATCAAATGGCAAGATCATTTAAATCAAATCCTACAGGACGGTCACGTGTTGAACAGGAGAGCATGCATTAGAAATTGTATGACAGTGACGGAAGCGAAAGATGTATGCAAGGACAGAAGGAAGTGGCTATCGATCCTTTCTGCCTACCCCGCGAAGGAAGCGGCGTGATGGTTTGTATGTAATTTAGGGACATTGTCATAATTATATATATACTGTTTAGTCATTCTTACATATTCTATTATCTGTTTCCTACTTTAATGTTACTCTGTGTATATAGTTGATACAAAAAAATATTGCTGCCTAAATAAAATAATTTTTAATTACACATACTTACTGTTTTTTCAATTTTATATATGATTCCCAATTTGGATTCCGCAAAGAGACAGGCACAAGAGATGCAATCCTGAGTCTCAGACTTACTCTAGAAAAGAGAATAACAATTAATAAAAACACATATATAGCATTCATCGACCTTGAAAAAGCATTCGATAAAGTAGAATGGGAACAACTTTTTAACACCCTCAACCAGATAGGAATGAGTTATAAGGATAGAAGAGCAATCTGGAGCTTATACAAGAACGAAATGGCTGTGATTAAAAGCGGAGAGAGCTGTGCAGAAGCAAGGGTCGAACAAGGCGTAAGACAAGGATGCTCAATGTCGCCAGCTCTCTTTAACTGCTATATACAGCGAGCCATTGATGAACTGAGAGAAGAAATGAAGAACTGGACAGGAGTAAAAATAAATGGGAAAAAGGTCGACATGATAAGATATGCTGACGACATAGCACTGCTCGCAGACTCCGAGATGGAGCTGAACGAAGCTTTAGGAAAATTGGAAAGTATACTGTTGTCAAAGTACAACATGAAAATAAATAAAGAAAAAACAAAATGTATGGTCGTTGGAAGAGAGGAAGCGACTGCGAACATTGCATTAAATGGAGTGAGCATCAAACAAGTAAGTGAATTCGTGTACCTGGGCAGCAGAATAAACCAGGATGGACGCTCCAAAGCAGAAATTGTAAGCAGAATAAACCAGGCAAGGATTGCCTTCAACAAAAAATCGAAGATATTGGAATCCCCAAATATCGACTTAAGCGTAAGGAAGAACCTTACTAAAGCCTTTGTATGGAGCATTCTGCTTTATGGTTGTGAGACATGGACCATCAGCAAGAGTGAAAGCGGACGGTTGGCGGCCTTTGAGATGTGGTGCTACAGACGCATGCTTAAGATCCATTGGTCGGAGCACGTCGAAAACGAAGAAGTCTTAACCAGGGTAGGCGAAAAAAGGCAACTCCTTAAGAGAATCAGCCAACAACGAGCTAACTGGATTGGCCACAACATCAGGCACCCAGGACTACTCATCGCCATCGCGGAGGGTAAGACCGAGGGAACAAATGGCAGAGGCCGACCAAGAGACGCATATATGGACCAACTGAAGAGGGACATGAACTGTGGCTCATACGTAGAGCTTAAAAGACTGGCTGAGAATAGGGAGGAATGGAGAAGAAAAACCAAACTCGTTGCAGACCAATCCAATGGATTGTAACTAAATATATATATATATGATTCCCATGCAACGCAGGGTATTTAAGCTAGTATAATATAGAAATAAGAAATGGGCCAGTTTTTTTTACGTTTTACTTATACCAATCTAAAAAACTCATTGAGGGGAACAAAATTGCATTTAAATCACGAAAACGAAATTTAATCAATGGGCTTATTTTTGCCGTTTACCCTTGATATGTGAAAAGAAAAAGCATCTACTTTTAAAAAAAAAGTATCTGGATTTTTATCATAACCCCAAATACAACCCTATACAACTTACAAAGTAAGCTAGCTTGTGTCGTGGAAGGAGATTTTCTGGCACCTGGAATCGAACCGCGAACCCAATGTTCATGAGGCCGAGACTGTACCTCCAGGCTATCGGCGAACTTATTAACTTACCGAATTTATTTGTCTCATTACTTAGCATACGTTTAAAAAAAAGAACAGATTTGAAATAGGTTTCTCAAGCATCTTAATCACAGCGACCGCGTTAATTTTGAGGATCATACCAATACCTCAGACCACCACTTTGATTAAAGACAAGATGAGTACCTTAGCAAAGATGTGACTATTATAATATAATAATGTTATACTACGCAACAACATAGACTCTCACAAGGTAAATAAGACCTTCAATAAAACTTCGAATACTACAAAACAAACTAGAACACACATAATAAAATGTAATTGACTTTTTCCACACAAATTGTGACAACAAAATCCACGTTGACACTTTTCAAGCAAATTATGGAAGAATTTGATCATGGATGCTAGTTGGAGATGCAAGATGCAAAAAATAGATGCAAGAAGTTATTCTTGCTCTGGGGGCGGGGAAAAAGAGATACCCCTGCTTGTAAATGTGGAGATGTGCAAACGGTGAGACTATATCCATCCATCTCAAAAAATTCAACGGGGACCTGCAGGACATTCATGAAGCAGGACCGGAGGCGGTGAACTGGCTGTCAGCGCTGGAGCCAAGACTGTAGATGATGTGACGCAACCCACACGGGTTAAGATTAATCATATCACCAAGCCATTCGAAAAGTAATATGTAAAGTACCTACCTAACTATGGGAGAAAAACAGTTTTTCACAAAAGGGAAATCTAAATATATCTTTTGATATGAATATCGGACAGTAATTTTTGAAGCTCGAAAAAATGACTTATTTATATGCATATTATATTTTAACAATGACCAAATTTGTTGTGCAAAAATATGACTGCAAGGATGTCACTATTTATACGACGTAATTTGTCGTCATAATTAGCTTCTTCAAATTACACAAAATCATAATAAATATGAACTAATTGTAATAATTGTCCTAATGAGCAACATAATTATATGATTACATAAATGGTTATATAATATTAAAGTTATTATCACATGTTATGCAAAAAGGTAGGTAGTTAATGTAGGTATATGGGTTTCTAGTTTCCATAATAAAATTATCCCTTTCGCTACCAATGTGGCTATACAACAAACCCATGGGTAATTTTATCGTTTAAAATTCACCTGGTAAGATAAGATTTCTAAATAACTCGTAAATGAAAGAATTGTCTTAAGAATAATAGCATAGAACAAAAATGATCAAACAAGTAATAATATATTTTTTAATCTTTATTTATAAAAAATATTAATGACAAGTTTGTTTAATTAATACTTTTATTTTCATTGACATATTATTTTGAAATAAAAAAAAAAAGTTTTCTTCCACTTTATGTTTGATTATGGAATTCTACTGCCTACCATAACACCGACACAGTGAAAGACATACCTGTATTATTAATGGGACAGATCGCTTGATCGCCATATATTGTGGCGTTCCATTCTCTCTGCCTATCCTACTTGGGATGCGGCGTGAGGGAATAGAATAGAAAAGAATAGAGTATTCTTAATTTCCAAACTTCGAAATTAGTTTTACGGTCACGATCTCTATGTCGTGTTAACATTCTGTTGACATATTACTTGTTACGATTGTTAACTTTAAATAAAAAATCATATTAAGAGGCTTTCGTTTTATGCATCCATATTTTACATACTCCATAAATGTTTATTTTTTTATAGTATTCGTGAAAAATATACAAAATATTTGTTACAAATTTATAGATTTTGTAATGTATCCTTAAACTACTGTAGGCCTAGTCAAAACACATTTAAGCGTTACGTTTTCGTTTCGTTTTCTTTCAAACAAGACGAGGTTGCGAGAACGCATCAATTTTCGTAGCTGAAATACACAAGTAGCTACGAAAATTGACTCGTTCTCGCAACGTCGTCCGCGTTTAAACGAAAACGAAACGAAAACGTAACGCTTAAATGTGTTTTGACTAGGCCTACTGATATCCTTTAGTCCCTCAAAAACGGAAAGAGGTATTTTTTTTCAGCAAAAATATACGAGCCTATTCATTTTACATAAAAGAAAAATTCTAGGACTCTTCAATTAATTTCGGTAGTAAATGGGATAAAAATCAACTTGGGCGAGCATGATTACATATTGCATCTGGTATATAATTTGCTTCATTATATCAAATCTCAATGAATATATTTTTGTAAGTATCTACATAATCTAAAATAATTATATAGATTAAAAACAAATTAGTCATTTTACGGTAGATAAAACGTATATTAATAATAGCTAAGTTATACAAATCGTTTGTACCCAATAATACAAAATCATTTCATAATTAATGTAGAAGAATATTATTTTATATTTCTCAAAATCATTAAGTATTGTTATATTGCACGCGTTGTTTTGGACATTTTGGGCATAAAAAGCCGCAAGTCATTGAATTCAAATAGTATAAATACTTGATCAGTTCTAACATTCTTATTCAGTTCGGTTTTTCAAGGTTTGGACTAATACTATACTGACATCATGGATAAAATTTTGGTTTTGATTTTTGGAACCATGTTGGTAAGTTGATAATTAATAATTATTCGTAGGTATAAAGGCTTAGAAAAGACATCGTCACCTTTTTTGGCAGTGCTCTGGACGAGACGAGACTTGATCCTGCAACTAAAACAATGCCTACACATGAAACTGCCATTGTAGTAGAAAGAATTTCGAGTTGTTCGGCATGTATCCCGGTAGCTTGATTGAACAAAGTACCTACACCTCGCGTTAAGGATGGGTTGCGGAATCAAGTCTCGTCCAGGGCCTGTAGTCAAAGCAAATTTTAACGTTACGTTTTGGTTCGAATGTAAACGATTTTCGTAGCTAAAATAAACAAGTAGCTATGAAAATTGACACGTTCTCGCAACGTCGTCTACATTTGAACGAAAACGTAAAGCTAAATACGTTTTGACTACGGGCTCTGGACGAGACTTGATCCCGCAACCCATCCTTAATAAAACTATAATACTATTCAGTATAAATTGATCTAATTGTTTTGTTCTACTACTATTGTTGTTTTGTTCAAATTGCTACTATTTTTGTTGCATATTAATGTTTATTTTTATAAAATTGTACCAATTCGTTTTTCATCATTTTTATTATTATTGTCTGTCAAACTGTTTCTTTTTTAATTTGTTATGTGTTTAACGTGTAAAAGGCTCACGCCGTGTACAAGTGATAAATAAATAAATAAATAATAAATAAATAAAGCTTTGAAAAGACAACGTCACAGTTTTTGGTAAAAAAAATTTGGTACTGCCCTGGACGGGACTTGAGCCCGCAATATTTCTAAACTTTCAATAATTTACACAATGTAACCTCATACAATGGTTAATTATAAAAATAAAACTAGCATAAAATATTTGTAAATTGCCTAAAAATCTGTTTATTGTTTCAGGTTTCCACATTTGCACAGGATTGTGTACCTCCGAAAGCGGTAAGTGTGTATTGCCAGTAAACCTGCCTACATTATACACGAATTTTGTGTCTGCCATCCACTCATTTGATTAGAATCAGAACCTCCCGAGTGAAAATCCAATGCTGTGTTTGTGCTTACGTTATTGTGTATTGTAGTTCATTTGGATTAAGAGTCGCTGAATTATTTTACAACTTACTATATACTTATCTTTCCCTCTCTGGCATCAAAAGAAGTGGTCATAAACTTGAGACTGATCAAGAATACCATCATAAGTGAAGGGAAATATATAAGTATATAAAAGAAGAAGTAGTTGGTAAATCACTAACCTGATGGAAGAGCCTTGAGTTGTCAATAGCAGCGTCCACACAGCTGGACGCAAACGTCAATCAACAATATTCGTCACTGTACACAAAACACACACAACAACAAAAAACGTCAATCAATCACTCGGCGACGATTCGAAGCATTCTCCGAAAAAATATTAGAATGAAGTCCCGTCCCAAGGAGGGAGCATGCTCCGAATTGTCACCGAATGATTGAATATTGATGATTGACATTTTCATCCAGCTGTGTGGACGCTGCTTTGCATGCTGTTGACCAACTCCCAACTGAAGTTACTAAGTTAAATATGTTAACTATACTTATAATTTGTATTTCTTAGTTTAAATGAGGATGTCCGGGGTGGATGTGGGTTTATACAAAACCCATATTAATAAAAAAACAGTATTATCCTTTCTATAAGTATCAAACTAATAGATATTAATATCTTATGTTTCTTTGTATAGTTGCCTCAAGATTGCTGCCCGGGGTCCATGCCATCTGCTATTACACCAGAAATCATGAAAGAATGTGGAATGTCAGACGACGAACCACCAACAGGAATGCCACCAGTAAGAATAAAAAAAATCTGTTTTTATAAAATACTTAAATAATAGATAGAAAGAAATTTCATTAGATCTTTTTGTACGGAAATATATCTCTACAAGAGGGAGAAATTGAAGAAAAAACGGAATGAAGTTTGAGTTCTGTGTTTGTTTCAAGATACTCTATAAATTTCCTGCAATGGACCTTTTATAATTATATGTACATCTAAGCAAATCTAAGCAAAACACAGGTACATTGTTGGTAATGACGACTATTGATGATTTATATTTATTTTTAGAGCCTTAAAAGTCTATTACACTCTTGTTAAGGCCATCCACTCGTTTGCGAGTGATTTAAGCCAATATGGAACAACAGGCTTTAAATTATTCTTTTGTTTAAAAAATTAACAAAATGTTTCATATCAAAATAAATCTTAATACCAAGGCGGGGTAGTACGTTAATTGTTGAAATTGTGACAATACTTTATTTGATGCATCGCACAGCTATTGTTTACTTTAATATACATCTACCTATAATAACTAATTAAACCTATTCTATTTCAATAATGAGCTGATTCGTATAGTTAAATATTCGTATTATTTGCTTTGAGGAACTTTGTCATAGATTTATAAATATCCACTGAATTTAATGCATGTAAAAATTGTACATTAAAGGGATACTTAATGCATTCCCACAAGAGATTATCCAGAAATTCCGATCTTTCATATTTGGGACAGTAGAAAAATATATGATCCAAAGATTCCACATTCCATTCCCACTCAGGGGAGCAGAAGCTCCAATCCTTGCTAAGTGGGTGGCAACCAAACAATGTCCAATTCTCATTCTGGAAATGTCCAATTTGGATTGTCATTCAATTTCAAACCACTGGCGATACGGTATCTTTTTCTGGAAGTTTTTATAGCATACCACGGTTGGTGATATATGCCAATAATTGTGCCCCTCCGATCTTATGGGGTTTATAATGGTTGGTAAGAAATCGTCTTTGAGTTGGGAAAATGTATTAGGCAAGTAGATACTCCCTCCAGTTTTGCCAGGCGGTAAACGGCTTCGTTTCCGGACCCTTAAAAGTCATCAATGATTTGGGAGAGTAGGATACTTATCTTATTTTTTATAAGACGGAAGAAACAGATCGTTAATTCTAAAAAAAATCATAAGTCACATCGCTTGTCAATGCAGGCATTCTATTTGCAGATAATCTCGTTACTGTATACAATCCGTTACTGTAGAAGTACTGTAGTGTTACTCTTGACGAAATCTAAATATGGTCTTAATCTTCATCATACGACGCGTGAAGTGACTATTAGTCAAATATACGTGCATACTAATCTCGCTGTAGGGGTAGCGTGGTATTTTTGACTATAGTCACTTCGCGCATCGTATGATTGAGATCAAGACTAGATTAAGATCGTATTTAGATTGTGTCAAGAGTAGCTCTGCTTATACAGTATTCTATAAAATAATACTAAAATTGAATACCAAAATATACAATGTACGTACTTAATTATGGTTAAAAATATGTATCATGTCAATTTTCAGTGTGAAGTTGGACTGTGCATTATGAAAAAGATGAAATTGTTGACAGATGACAACAAAGTGGTCGACAAAGCCACGTATATTAGTCAATTAGGAGCTCAGTACAGTGAGGAATTCAAAGCAGTTCTTGGACCATCGTACGATGCATGCATTGCTCTAGAAAATCAGGGTCCATGTGGACAAATGGCTTTCGTAGGATGCGCTAAGGGATACATGTTTAAGGTAAAAATAATAATGTAATTTCTTGTAATGAGATATTATGTAGATCTTTTGTCGTGGAGGCCTTCTGATGACCTTTTAAGTATCTTTAAAATTAAAAACAAATAGGTAGGTAATAGGAACAAATATTCACGATATTCGTCAAATATTAATACTTTCATCTTTGATTGATTAAATACACTTTGAAATAAATAAAACAAGCGTTTTATTCTACTATTGATTTATTCGATGAGAGAGACGTCTTTCGTCTTATAAGGACATTGTCAATCTGAGATTATAAGACGAAAGACGTCTCTCTCATCGAATAAATCAATAGTAGAAAAAAAAACGCTTGTTTTATTTATTTCGATATGGAATTCTACTACCTAAACACCGACACAGTGAACCAATACATTTTGTTACTCAAAAAATGCTAAAAAAAACCCTTTTATTAATGAATATGATAATTATAATAATCAGAGAGATTTAAATGATCCGCCAAACTTGTTTCATGAAAGGTTTTGTGAAAATCCACACATAAATATTCTAATGCGTTCGTATGTATGTTCGTATGTCCTTAATGGACTCTGAAATAAGGAAAGACAGAAGTAAAATAATACACTCTATACGAGGTCTCATATCCTGGGCACGTTCAAGGCCAAAAACATTTAAAATATCTTATGTATTGATAAAGATATTATAATAATAAAATTTGTATGGAAAAATCTATGAAAGTTTTTGTAAGTAGCAATATTCATAGTCGAACATTTTTCAGTGTACTGAATTAATTTCACAATGGATGTAACGAGAAATACATCAGTACTGAAACTAAACATATGGGGATTATTTTGGTTATAAATTATTGTGTTTGGTTATGATAAAAACTCCTGAATTATGCGAGTTAAAATTGCATATTTTTGACATCTTGGGCTAATTTCATAATGGCCGACATGAATGACATAGAATCCAATACATTAATATTTTGGTTGGTACATCGGTTCATTAGTTTGTTTGTTTTTTGACTTTTATGTCCTCTTTACGATATGTCTCATCCAGTATGCGAGCTGAAAACATTTAATAAGTATTCTTTTATAAAGATTGAATTTATAAATCATGATGTATCAACAATCTTTTGTCGATGTTTTGTAAAATCACAAAAATCTCATATTATCTACAACAATCGACAATATGTGTTCTTATTTTATTGTAGGATATTCTTAGTTTCTTCTTATTTCTAAATATAGTTATCTGTTATATCAAACACAGAGAATTTAGAAAGATTTATCATATCAAATGAAATGTATCATCCACACATAAATATTCTAAAGCGTTCGTTAGTTCGTATGTCCTCAATGGACTCTGAAATAAGGAAAGACAGAAGTAAAATAATACACTCTATACGAGGTCTCATCTCCTGGGCACGTTCAAGGCCAAAAACATTTAAAATATCTTATGTATTGATAAAGAAATTATAATAATAAAATTTGTATGGAAAAATCTATGAAAGTTTTTGTAAGTAGCAATATTCATGGTCGAACATTTTTCAATGTACTGAATTAATTTCACAATGGATGTAACGAGAAATACATCAGTACTGAAACTAAACATTTGGGGATTATTTTGGTTATAAATTATTGTGTTTGGTTATGATAAAAACTCCTGAATTATGCGAGTTAAAATTGCATATTTTTGACATCTTGAGCTAATTTCATATTGGCCGACATGAATGACATAGAATCCAATACATTAATATTTAGGTTGGTACATTGGTTCATTTGTTTGTTTGTTTTGTGATTTGTATGTTCTTATCTTATTGTAAGATGTTTAGTGTTTTTCAAAATATAGTTATCTGTAATATCAAAAACATAGAATTATTAATTCAGTGATATTTCAATGTTCTTTTGTCGAAGTATGCTAAACTTCAAAATCTAAAAAAATCTTATATATCTACAACGATACTATTAATACGTCTTCTTATTTTATTGTAAGATGTTTAGAGTTTTTCAAAATATAGTTATCTGTTATATCAAAAACATAGAATTATTAATTCAGTGATACTTCAATGTTCTATTGTCGAAGTATGCTAAACTCCAAAATCTAAAAAAATCTTATATATCGACAACGATACTATTAATACATGTTTTTATTTTATTGTAAAATATTCAGAGTTCCTTTTTATTTCAAAATATAGTTATCTGTTTTATCAAAAACTGGGATCCAACTCAAATACAATGGCATGAAATATATCATTTTTAATCATCTCATGTGCCTCATTTTTCTCATTTTTAATTAACCCATAGATAACATAAGTAAACTTGCATTTAACATAATACGGTGATAATTTAAGTAGGCACTTTTGTAATATATTACCACATATTATGCCTCCATCTATTTGTTTCATTAGAAGTATTTCATTTATTCAAAACAAGCATCTAAAAACATGAGATTTTCAAAGTTTAGATATTAAGATATTGGCTATTGATAAAGTAAATTGTTAGAATTGCATACCAGCTTTATAATTCCGTTTTAAGGCAATGTCTCACTCCAAAAATAAAATTGTAGCTAAATATAAAACGTCATTTGTGTAACATCTATTTTAGGAATATAATTACATTTCAAATAAAGAATTATGACCGCGATTTGTAATTTCACATAATAAAATTATTATTGTTTGGTTTGCGGTATTTTTAAATTTCACTGGGGTATTCTAAATCCAAAATAATTATAGAATATTATACGTTCTAAATGCAAACATCTCAAAACTGTCATATAAGTGCCACAAATGTCAAAATCCAACGCTTTATCTGGGAGGCGTTCAGGGTAACATAAATATCGCTCGATGTTCAGTGACCTGAGCGACCATGAAGTTGCAGTGAGTGGTGAATGGCACCCCGGATAATCGTGAACAACTTTGAGCGTTTTTATATTATTATTATTATTTGGATGATTTGTAAAGCGCCGTTTTGTGAAAAAAAATCCACCTCAAGGGCGCTCACATCCCAAATGTCATCGTACTGGCGCCATTTTCGTAAGATTCATTCGCGGTAGTGCGTCATGCTTTACTTGATTACGTTTTTAATTTGAATAGTTAAATTGGCTTTGCTTTAAGAATGTTTTTAGGATAATGCATATTTAAACAAACCGTAAAAAATAAATTATTCACTAAAATCTGCACTAACTATTTTAATTTCTCTTTCATTTCACTTCTTGAACTAAAAAAATATGATTTTCTGTTTTGAAAAATTATATACCGACACTTATGTTTGCAAGCGAAACTTGGACGTGGTTGAAAAAGGATGAGAGTGGAATAAATGCTGTAGAGATGCGTTCACTGAGAAGAATGGTTGGTAAAACGTTGCGAGATAGAGTGAAGAATGAGGATATCAGGAGAATGAGCGGATGTGAGAGGAGTGTTGTGAACAGAATGCGTGTAAACAAGTTGAGATGGTTTGGACATGTTGAGCGAATGCAAGATGAAAGGATGACGAAGAGGATGTATTTATCTGAAAGAAGGGGTGTGAGAAAGCGCGGACGTCCAAGAGCCACGTGGCTTGATCACGTGGACCAAATTCTTAAGGACGGACGCGTGCTGAGTAAGAGAAATCAGCGTGCATGTATGAGAAACTGGATGAATGTAGAGGAAGCGAAAGAAGTATGTAAGGATAGATCTATATGGCGTTCCGTTCTCTCTGCCTACCCCTCCTGGGACATGGCGTGAGGGTATAGTATAGTAGTAGTAGTAATTATATAAGACAAGAATACACCATAATTACGATTAACTTCGCAATTGTTTTGGCAACCGTCATCACTCAAACGTCAAGGTAACTGTCAGAGTGATAATCATCTTGCTATGATTTCGGTAGATCACCCGACGACATGCCTGAATGCAACAGTGCGAGTCGTCGGGTGACTCGCTCCGGGCGCGTGAACGGATAGAGCGTCGTCGAGTGATCACTCGGTGACTGTTTGAACGCCTCCCTGGGTTGCTAGAAAATAAATGTTGCCAGAAAATTGGTTATTGGTTATGGTTATTAATCTTTACTTTATTATGGTTTTATGAGTATTCGTTACTTTAAAATCAGTACCTGAAAAATAAATAATTGTTATTGATAATACATATCACACCAACATCAGTAGATTGGATTGCAGATTCTATTTAAAATAAGTTTTTGGTATATCCTACATTGAATCCGTTTGGTAATACGTGCTTATTTATGCATGATTTTGGCACGCATAGAGCAGATTATTATTATGACATATAGCTATTTTGGTGCTAAATAGATCTTAGACTTAAAGCATAATACTCAAGGTGTAACTAGACGTTAAATTAGCTGACTGAAACATAATAATTTAGATTTGTAGACTGTAACTAGAAGTCAATTTTGTACACCGTAAATAGATTTCAAATTTCCAATCTGTAAACGCCAATTAATGTTTGAGGAAAATGTTTGGTTGCTCCCGGTGAATAATAATTAATATGCTTAGTTGTTACCGGTACTTAATCCTTTTTAATTAAATGACATAACATCTGATTATCTAAAGGAGCGCTCACATTTGTTCACTTCCAGTGATCACTCTGGATGATCCTCCAAAATAAAAAGGTGTGAACAGGCGTTTCATCAATAGTCAATCGTTTCATCAATCACTAGCGATTCCGGATGAAACCGATTACTACCCGACATAATGTTGACGAAAGGTCCTTTCACTGAAACGACCATAAACAAGTTTTATCCTTTAATTTGTCTTATTCTCTATGAATTTGTATTGAAAGTCAGAATCGTGTACCAAATTATCATACTTTCGTGAATTTTATTCATTTGATTTAAATTTTATTAAGTGCTATTTTTCATTTATTTTTACGACGTCAAACTACATACAACATGACCGTGAGTGTCGGATGGCAGTGAATGTATAGGATGAACAAATGTGAACAGGTGAAGCAATGTGAATGCTACTTTAGTATTACAAACTGAAAAAAATGTAGACTGAAACCAGAAGTCAAATTTGCACACAGTTACTGGATGTTAAATTTCCAACATCCAGTAACTGTAAAACGACAATTCATGTTTGAGGAGGTCGTTTGGTTGTTACCATAGAATAATAAACATACTTTGATGTTATTGGTAGTTATTTTTTTTTATAAAAGATATACCTATCTGGGTTTTGTTATTTTTTTTATTTTTTAATCTAATGACAAAACATCTGAATATCTAAGTAACTGAAAATAAAAACTTAAAATACCAATTCAAATGTGGGAAATTTTATTTAACTATGTTGGTAGGTAACCAACCAATTATTATTATTTTTTCTCAAAATAGAGCATTTACCCGTTTTTTTTCTGTTATAGGCATTTCCTAATTTTTTACTTAAATAAGGGGATGTGGGTTTTAAACACTGAGTTTTTAAATTGGGAAGAGGTTAAAGTACCTACTTTTTTTCACGTAGGCACCTACTAATATTGACGTGTGTGATTACATACTTCATGTTTTGAAATTGGGAAGAAATTTTTTTATGTAGGTTTTGCACTTTTTATTTACTTAATCAGTTTTATGTAGTTAGTGCTTACTTCACTTTTTTCAATAAGATTGTGTAGTTTTAACACATTTATTTGGATGATTATCTGTTTTTAAACCCGAGCGATGCCGGGTTATAAAAGCTAGTAATAAATAAAATAAATGTATTCCATTGAATACATTCTCAAAATATCATGGATGTATGCATATATTTATGTATTAAATCATTATTATTTTATTCTCGTTTACAGAACTGTCCAGCATCCATTGCTGTAAAAAGTCCAGCAGGGTTACTCTTGACAAAACTAAACACGATCTTAATCTAGTCTTGATCTTGATCATACGACGCACGAAGGGACTATGGTCAAAAACATCGCGCTACCACTAACGCGCAATCGGTTTGCGTGTATTTTTGGCCAATAGTCACTTCGTGCGTCGTATGATCAAGATCAAGACTAGATTAAGATCGTGTTTAGTTTTGTCAAGAGTAGCCCTGCTGATTGTGATGCAGCCAAAGAATTCTACGACAAATGCGTGATGAAATCTTAAAATGCTATAACGATCTCCATATGAAAAAATGTCTACAACACTTGACTTTAAATCTTTGACTTAATCTATAAATCTATGTTAGTTTTATTCAAATAGTCCAATATTTACATTAAATTGCATTTCATGTGCATAGTTTTCCTCGATTCAATATAATCATTTTATTAATAAATGTTTTCTCTATCATACTTTCTTATTTTTGCTCTCCACTGACTCATGTTCCAGACCAGTCCCACCATGATGCGCTAGTATTTTTATGAAAACTTACCCTTATTATTATTCTGTGTTTACCTATGATTAATTTATTTTAGATCTACAATAAATTTTCAGTGAATGAGAAAAAAACTGGATTTTCAACCAGTGGAATGAAATAGGTAAAAAATACTATTGTATTTTTCACACCTGCGTAAGTGAAGTATAAATCAAAAGACACCTCATCTACATAATCAACAGATTTTGAAAACTGATCACCTTTCCTGTTTTCTACTAAAGACAGTTTGCACATTCTGTTGATTGAACAGATGAGGTGTCTGTTATGATATGTAGGTATATGATATTTATCACGATAGGTATGAATGAATCTAAAGATTTGCATCACTTGCAGGATAGAGAGAAAGAATTAGGTGTCCCGATGCTTACGAATCGGCTCAGGCAGGATTGTTTAATCCTGCCTGAGAAAAATACATCGATGAACCTACCTACTCGATAGGTCGACACCTATCGAAATTTGGTTGCAACTATTTGAGCTACTGTTCTTTAGTTGAATTTATTATTTAGCTGAATCCAACCATGTGCTATTTATATTTTAACTGAAATTTCGTGTGTAGTAGTTTGTTATTATTTAATTTTTAGGGTATTTTTATATAGATCTCATTTAATTAATAAAACACTTTATTTTTATCTTTTACGAATTATAATTGAAAGAGAGAAAGAAAACCTACAAATGCAATTATAAATGCTCAACTCACTATCGTTTATATTCAAAACAAAACATTATATTAAACTTAACTAAAGTTTTGATATTTATAAATTGAATTGAAAGATTTGCCTCAGGCTTTCAATAGACAACTCTGTACGAATCGTTTTGCTTCGTTGCAACTGGCTGTATTGTTCCATTCTGATCTTGGACATTCCTGAAATAAATAAAATAATGTTATTATTTTAAAGTTGATATTTTCAACCGACGCGACGGTACTTGGGGGAAATTCATGTTGAATCAATTATATATAAATAAAACACTTATTTATAGTATATCCAGAGTGATTTTTTATTGAAAGCCGGTTCGCGTCCAATAAAAAGTTACTGTGGATATACTATATAAATAAGTGTTTTATTTAGTCATTATTTTAGTTCAAAAAAATAATGTAGCGGAGACTAAAGTGACGGTATTTGAAAAAGAGAACGAAAGAACGATTTGTAAAATAAAGGCTGTTGATGAATGTTTGGAGAATGTGAGTGAGTATGTATATTTGGGAAGCATATTTGCGAGAGCTGGAAGTTGCGATAGGGACATTGAAAGATTGAAAGTGGCCAATACCAAAATAAACGGTGCACTTCGACCCATTGTCACCAAAAGCAATGTGTCGAATATGGCTAATATACCTTTCTGGAACAGATATTCATGCAAGCAAAACTTGGTCATGGATCTCTGAAAAGAATGGTTGGTAAAACGTTGCGTAATAAATTGAAAATTGGAAAGAAGGAAAAAAAGAAAGTATATTTAAAACATCAGGAGAATGAGCAGATTTGTGAGAAGTCGAGTAGAAAGAATGCGTGTCAATAAGTTGCGATGGTTTGAACATGGAAAGCGAATTAATGATGAAAAAAATCTAAATTTATCTAAAAAATCACAACTATTTAGCTTGACTTTGTTGTAAAATTCTCAAATGTCTGCGTGTTGAAAAAGACAAGAAATGAATTGAGTAAAAGAAGATAACAAATAAATACCATAAATTATGTAATCATCCTAAATTTATCATAGGAAGTTCGAGAATATTTAAGATGAGATTAGAGTATAAAGATGCTATCATGGGCAATGATCCTATTAAAGGGAGGAGAGCGGGAGGCAGTAGCTAAGTAATTTTTTATCATGTTAACATTAAGACTGACGAAGACTGTGTAAATTACCTATGCATTACAAAAGTCAAATGAATATAAATAATTCTACTAACATAAAGACTATTCAAGTATAAATAAAAAAATATAATTAAATAAGCTTACAATAAAAGTAGTTGCTTCAAAGCACATCACGAAAGCCATTGTTGGACAATTAGATGATTCAGCCACTTGAGCGCACTTTGTATAGCTTTGTTTAATGACTTTTGACCATACTACTTCTTCTTTATCTGCCATGGCTTTAGTAATAACTGCTGATTTATCAATTGTCCCGTCGGGTAGAAGTAAATCATCTGTTTCCATCATACAGTTATATTCTTCACACTAAAATGAAATACTAATTTAGAGTTACTAGAAAAAAGAGTTGTCCTAGAAAAAGGAGGATTTCCCATTCTAGCTAAAAGGGCTTTATTTAAAAAAAATGTAGTAGGAGGAATTAAATTATAAATGAGTTGTTTCTATATCAACGGGAGGAGTTACCATTATAGTAGGATGGACGTTATTATAAATGGGAGGAGTTTCCATACCAATGGGAGGAGCTTTATTGGAAATGGGATGTGCTAACATAATAACAGGAGGAGCTTTATAAAAATGGGAGGAGTTCCCGTACCAATGGGATGAGCTTTATTAGAAATGGGAGGTGCTAATATAATAACAGGAGGAGCTATATAAAAATGGGAGGCGTTTCCGTACCACTGGGAGGAGCTGTATTGGAAAAAGCGTGAGTTCATATTGTAGTAGGAATATGGGCTATATTGTCAATGGAAGGGTTTTCCAGACTAGTAGGAAAAGTTACATATACTATAAATGTGAGTTTTTCTTCAAGAGAAGGTGTTTCTTGGAAATAGGAGGAGCTACCATGATAGCGTGAGGATGATATTACAAAATGATATTATAAATAGGAGTTTTCATACACATTGGATGAGTTGTACTTAAATGAGAAGATTTTCCATGCGAGTGGGAGGGACTAGATTAAAAACAGGAGGAGTTTCATTACAGTGCGAGAGACTTTATTATAAATGGGAGGAGTTTCCATACAAATGGGAGGAGCTACGATGATAGTAGGAGGAGCTATATTGTCGATTGCATGTTTTTTCAGAAAAGTAGGAAGGGCCATACTATAAATGGGAGGAGTTACTGTTTCAATGGGAAGGTGTTTATTGGAAATGAGAGGAGCTACCATGATATTGGGAGTATGCTACTTTAAATAGGAGGAGTTAACATACAAATAGGAGGGGCTATATTGGAAGTGAGAGGAGTTTTTAAAATAGAGGATGGGCTATATTGTCAGTGGAATTATTTTCCAGACAAGTAGGAAGGGCTATACTATAAATGGGAGGAGTTACCATATCAACAAAAAGGACTGGGAAATTATGGGAAATGGGAGGAGATACCATAATAGTACTAAAGGGACTGTATTATAAATGGGAGGACTTTCCATACAATCAACTTGGGACGAGTTGTATTGAAATGAAAAGATTTGTCATACTAGTGGGAGGGGCTATATTTAAAACAGGAGGAGTTGTAACTACAGTACGAGGAACTATATTATAAATGAGAGGCGTTTCCAAATCAACGGGAGGTGCTATGTTGGAATGGAAGGAGCTACCATGATAGTAGGAGGGACTATATTATAAATAGGTGGAGTTTCCATACCAATGGGAGGGGTTATTGTGGAAATGGGAAGAGGTTATGTATGTTTGTTGGATGATTTATTCGATGCCGTTTAATGGAGTATCCATCTCAAGGGCTATGACTATATTGCCAATGGGAGGGTTTTCCAGATTAGTACGAGAGGCTGGACAATAAATGGGAGGAGTTTATTGAAAACGGGAGGAGCAACCATAGTAGGAGGGACTGTATTATAAATGGAAGGAGTTTCCCTTCTAATGGGAGGGGCTTTATTAGAAATGGGAGGAGTTTCTATTGTAGTAGGATGGGTTATTTTGTCAGTGAGAGAATTTTCCATACTAGTAGGAGAGACTATAGTATAAATGGGAGGAATTTCCATTAACGTAGGAGGAACTATATAGTAAATGGGAGGATTTCCCATACTAGTGGGGTGGGGCTCTATATATATTTTGAATTGATATTTAATTTTCTGTTTCAAAATATCATTCTTCAAGACCCTAAAGCTTTATCCTGAAACCATTAAAGCACTGATATGTATGAGAATTATCAATTAATTACATTTTTTTTTCAAAGATATTAAAAAGATTTAAAAAGTTACATTATGAAATCATTTTCAATATCTACATTAAGTATTTTTACATACAATACGAAATATTTATATTTCTAAGTTAGGTTTAATCCCTGATCACTCGTAAACGAGTGGATAGCCTTTAAAGGTAGAATATAATAGAAATTAGGTTTTGCGTCATACATAAATATTTTCATACTTATCTTCTTGAACAATAGTTTTAAACTTTCAGTGTTTGTAAAAATAAATTTTAGAGGGAGAATTAATAATAAAATTAATGTTAATTTATTTAAAATAAGTGTTTTATTTACCTTGTCGTTATTGCGTTCACAGATATTATATTTTACTTCTTCACTTTTATCTTCGTCATCCAAGGCAGGGAATAGAGTTATGCAACAGTCTATGAAATCATCTTCCTTTAAAATAATTCAGATATTTTTTATACTTAAAATTATTTATTTTTATACAATTATTATTTATTTTTCATAATTTATTTTGATGAGTATATATTTATTTCTCCCACCACGTATTAAAACAGATTATATCGTTTTTAAAAGCGAATAAAATTATATTTTAACGAAAAATTCTCTAATTCTGGTATTTTGTTAATAAATGTGTGTATGTTTGTACATATGTTTGGCATTGTTTGCCATTAAAAGAATTTACTAGTTCACATTGTACTAATTAAAACAAATATAATTGATTGGGAAACATTTATTCATACGGTCACTATAGGGTTAAACGTTCTGAAGGTGTATCTGTAGTAGGAACTAGTAGTCAATGAAGGGAATATACGTGTGGGTGTGTGTGTGTGTGTTTGAGTAACAGCATTGAAATGTCGTTGTGTAGACTGGATGTGAGTGTGTATTGGAAGTGCCTATTACTGGTTATTGTTGCAATTTGCCCACCTGCACTTTGAATATTGTGTTTTGATTACAATATAATATTGTTTTGTTTATTGTATATAATATTATATTTGATTGTCAGTCTACGGATTATGCTGATATTATTATGATATGATTATATGATGCTAGGAGGGTAATGCACTCATAAATATGGTGTATTTTACCCTTGGTATCGAATACATTGTTCCCAAAGGGCTCAAGTCACTCGATAACGGGTGGATAGCCAAAATAAAAAATAAAATAAAAAATTATTTCTCTAGGATTATTGGGGGAAGGCAGTCAGAAGTTCTAAAATGATATCAAAATAGGTAAAATTTGTGCCAAAGTAGGTAAATGATGATGCTCCTTTGATTCTGTCTCTTTTTGGTGGTATCTTTTTTTTGACTTGGCATTTCTTCGTTTTTTTTATGGCTTGTTTTTTTTTTTGTTTTTTCATTTTTCCTGCTGAGACCACCTTGGCCAAAAGCTGTTATGATCTCAGTGCAAGGTGATGTTTTTATAAGAATAATAATTTTCAACATCGAAATGAGTATTATGGTTGTATTAGGTATGTGATAAATCTAAGAATGTAACAGACATTGTTATGATATTTATCACGAGACGAAATAGATCACTGCCTCCATAGAAGTCTGATCCAACTGACACTGGATAAAACGGCAAAAGATCATGGGCTTAACTTATAATATTATCCATTATATAGAATAGTTTCAATAAGCTTAATTAAATGTTTGACAAAAAAATATTTGACTTACATTTCCACTATACTTTCTGCAATACTCTTCATCTCTGCCTTGAGAAAACTGAAATATAAGTTAATTAAATATATTATGTAAATTTCAAATATGAAACTACCATAAATATAAGGCTTAGAAAAGACAACGTCACCTTATTCGGTAACGTCCCGGACGGGACGTGAACCCGGGCGACTTGCCGTAGGCTCCAATATTCTCTTATAAACCCCGATGATAACTTCACGTGAAGGTTTCTTCTGTCCCGTCCGGGGTACTTCCGAATAAGGTGACGTTGTCTTTTCTAAGACTTATATGGTAGTTTAACGTGTTAAATTTACATACATATATAACCCCATACAATGGTTAATTGTAAGAATAACAAGAGTAAATAATAAATTATAATGAAAATATTAACCCATATCATAATATGCACGTAGTATTATAATAGATCTCGTTTATCTCCTTTCCTAGCACTTCTTCTTTCACACACACCTACTTCTACATCATTTGTTCCTCACTCTGTCATCATTAATTTGCTCCGCGCGTTTGAACCATTTGAAACAATATATGTCTGTTATTTTCATCTGTTTTTGTGCACACAATGAAGTACTAAGATTAAAACATAGTGTTTACATGATATATGAGAATTACATACCACAATCAGTGTTATTGTCAGCAAAAATAATATCCTAAACATTTTGAACAAGTTTTTTACGTAAAACCAAACCACTGATGCGATTGACAGAGTCACAGAAATCATACTGATTTAATTTTTAAAAATAATCAATTAAATAATAATAACTGTATAAAAAATACACGTAATTTAAATTTAACAATCAAAACATCAATTATGTTGTTAAAACGTGTGGTGATAAATATGTAACTAGTTATTAAATTTATTCTATTTGAATGAAAGTGGATATTTTTTAATATACTCAAATGATCGAAATATTTTTAAACGATGAAATCAATTTGGTTTTTCCAAATAATCAAATTGAAATTTGTGACAATAATAATGCAAATATAGTCGAGCTAAAGTTAATGCAAATAAAAGCTAGCGGAAAATCATAATTATTATTAACACGCATAACAGATATGAGACATGTTATGTAGTATTTATGTTTGATGAAAAGATTGCTTTTACAAATATTAAAATGTAGTTTTATCCTGACTTCACTTATGACATAATAATCATTATGTTTACATTTTTAGATGAATGTTGTTTCAAGTTCATTCACTGTGAATCTGTGAACAATCGGGTAGAGAGATTCCTGCCTTTGCGTATGGGACAATACTCGGCTCATCGCATCACCAAGATATGCATTTGTATTTGGTCAAAAGATATGTAAATTTAACACATGAAACCATATAGGGTTAGAAAAGATAACGTCACCAGTAGTATCCCGGACAGGACTTGAACCCGTAACCCATCATTGTTGTCCAATTAAGCTACCGGGCAACATGTAGATGGCTCCGATATTCTCTCTTATAATCCCCGATGACAGCTTCACGTGTAGGTTCTATTATTCTGGAATACCTAGTATGGGAAGCACATGCTGGATACTTCCAAGTGTTTTGGCTTCCATGGTTTAAAGATGTTGTTTCGACATAAGCGTATTTGTCTCATCAGGACCATCTAACAAAATGGCCTATACACGTCATTGAATCTGATTTACAAGGAATATTGTAAAGACTTTAAAAAAAAAATAAGATATGTCTGGGTTTTGTTATAAACCCTAATACAACCTTATACACCTTTCACACTAAACTAAAAGCTTGTGCCGTGAAAGGGGAGTTTGCCGGCACCTGGTATCGAACCACGGACCCCTTGTTCTGAAGGCCGAGATTCTATCTCCAGGCTACCGACGATATTACATCTTGGGCCGTAGTTAGCGTACGACTACTGGCGAACTTTTCGACAATCTACCTACATGTACCATATATAATCATGCGTTATTGTTGCGGTTATAGTCGAAAATTCTAAGTAAAATTACCGTGTAAACTTAAGTACCATATTATGGAGATTGACAAAATAAACATCATTATACCTAGCTATTTAATTTTTTCTTCATTTTTAGGGCACAGCATTGACCAATTTTTTTCTCCTTTTTTCGCTGTTTCTGATTTAATCTGTATGTTGTGCCTGTTGGCGTATGATTGTGAATAAATAAGTAAGTATATAAATAAATCATTGTTTTTTCGTGATATGAAAAAAGTAATGAAAGGAAAAATTGCTTTTAATCTTGACTATAAGAAGCTAATTTCTTCAGGTTTGAATCAGTGTTTGAAAAAACGCCAGTTTAGAAAGAATATACTACGCTATTTCAAATTAATTTCCCAAAGGAATCCAATTAGGAATTAACGATATCGAAGAAATAAAAAAAAACTATATGTATTTGATGTATGCATTTTATTACTGGGAGAGATAAACATAGTATTTTATTTAAGACATAGGTTCATAAAGAAACAATATGGACATTTTAATCATTGTAGTTTGTTGTTACAGTATTTGAGGCAACAATTTTGGTAGCAAACATGTTAGCGCGTAGCGTTTGGCATTTTTGCAGGCATCAGAATTGACCCATTCAGATCTTGGACATTGCTGAAAACAAGAATAAATAAAATATTAGTTAAAAGTTTACAATCAAAGAGAGTTGAGTTCAATTACTTTTAGAATACGACCAAGAAATATGCGCTTTCCAATAACTACCAACTGCTCAAACTTAATGTTGTATAAGAACTCGAGCGCTTTCATCAAAAGCTCAGTTTGACATTTTTAAGAGTTACCTTAATGTTGTATCTTAAAAAATCGTACTTGTTTCGCTTTGGCATTTTCAATTAATAATTTCTACGGTATTCTATACAGGAGAGATATTTTTGATATAAAATCTTGTCTTGTATCTTGAAAACGTCAAATTAATAATATATTTCTATTCTTGTAAATAAACTGCGGTCTACAATATTGACAATTTTCAACAAAATTAAATTATTAACTTTGGTGTGGTTACGGTGCTCTCGAGGAAATACAGGATTCTTTCAAATGTGCCAATTTGAATTTAATTACTTAAATTACTATCTACGTTAGTGACGTTGATTCAACATCGATAGTTCACAAGAAAATCGTTAAACTTGACAATATGGTCTTTGATGATTTTAAGGCAATAAGGACTATTTTCACTAGAACATATTCTAGATAGAGGCGGTATCGTGCGTCGGGTGTAATTTTCCTTGTATTTAGGACCTATGTGAGGTTCTGGTTATACATAGTATTCTATATCTTACGGTGAAGGCTGTTGCGTGCATGCACAAACCGATGACCATCGATGGACAATCAACAGCATTAGCGATCTTTGAGCAGGCTTTGTAGGCCTTGGTAAAGACTGGCAACCAGGTGCTTGATGGAAGTGTTCCCATTGCATAGTTGATAACAGCCGTTTTGTTTATAGTTCCATCAACTAAGACATTTTCCATTTTCAATATGCATGTAGCTTCGGCGCACTAGAAATAAACAATATGAAAAATATAATTATCATATTATATTTCTTTAGCTTATTGTGAAAGGTGTTGTTTTTGGGTTTATAACAAAACCAATATAGGTATATCTTTAAAAAAAAACATAAATATCGTATACACATGTCTATCTATTCCCTCACGCCGTATCCCAAGTGGGGTAGGCAGAGAGAACGGAACGCCAATTAGATCTGTCCTTACATACTTCTTTCGCTTCCTCCACAGTCATACAATTTCTCATGCACGCACGTCGATTTTTCTTACTCAAAACACGGCCGCCCTTGAGAATTTGATCTACATGTTCAAACCATGTAGTTCTCGGGCACCCGCGCTTCCACCCACCCCTCCTTTCAGCCAAGTATATCCTCTATGTCATTATTTCCTCTTCCATTCGTTCCACATGACCAAACCATCTCAATTTATTTACTCGCATTCTATCCACAACACTCCTCACCTCATCCACTTGCATCTTCTCATTTTTCTAATATCCTCATTCCTTATACTCTATCACGCAACGTTTTACCAACTCCTCAGCGATCTCATCTCCACAGCATTTATTCCACTTTCATCCCTCTTTAACCATGTCCATGTTTCGCTTGCATGCGTACCTTATTTGAGTTTTTTGTACGTACATAATGAGAATATATTATAATGTGTCTATATAGTAGGTATTTTTGTAACAATTACAGATTTAAAGCCGTTCTATAAAATAAATCAATATTTTATGAATTTAGGTATAAGAGAGGGAATTTTGCATTATTATTACTTGCAGTGAGCTCTTTGGTTAGTGCAGTTGTAGTGGAAGAGCTTATTTACATAATTCTATCACTAACGGTGATTAAAGACTTTTTCCTTAACAATGTTTATTGTTTGATCCATCCTATTATGTTACATAATTTTTAATGAATTATAGTTACGTAAAAGATGGGCAAAGTAGACGAAGACGAAGGAAGTGAAAAGACATAAATGCACTTACTTTATCTTCATCATTGAAGCAGCTATCATAATATGAAGACATCTCTTGATATTTGTTAGACCAGCCACTGCAACATTCGGCCGTCTCATCAAGCTAGAATATTGTACAAAATTGGTGAAGTTCGTAATACATTTTCAAAATAATAACCTACACAGAAACATTGGAAACAGTAAGAAAACAAAAAAAAGAATAATTTAAAATCATTGATTTGTTAAAAAAAATATGTTTTATTTCAGAGCCCTATTTCCCTCCGACAAACAATAATATAAACGATTTACGAAGATTAATTTGTATTACATAAAATGAAGAATTTGGTTACATTATGGTCTTATGACAAGATTGAGTTTTATTCGTCATTTTAATACAACACCCGAAAAAATATATATATATATATATATTGCATTTATGTTGGATGCGCGGCTATGAAGTAGCAAAAAAATTGAACAATACAGACAACAGATTACTATTAAGAAGTAATGTAGGGATGTACTTACGTTTTCTTCGAAATCGCTGCAAAAATCAGCACTGACACCACCGTAAAGCTGAAAATAAATATTAATTGAAAAAAATACGTCATAATGTAAAAACTTATTTTAATTATTTTGTGTTATCAGATGCGCTTTTTCTGCAAATCGTGAGGAGTTTGACAAAGGATCTGTGTTTGTTTTTTTTAAAACTGGATACAGTTTGTGTTTATCATAGAAAATTTAATATAGCATCAAACATCTGTTATGTGATTCAATAGTTCATCAAGTCTTCTCAAATATTAAATGCTTGCTTTGGATAACCAATCAGACATCTCGATCGGAGAACCATGTTTACATAATGTAACATTTCTAAAGCCAGCTTAGAGTCAATTTGTAAGCGTTGGGACGCCTTTCTCACTTCTTCTGATTAGATTTTTTATAATGTTACATTGCGTAAACATGGTTCTCCAATCGAGATGTCTGATTGGAGAACCATGTTTACATAATGTAACATTGTGGAAAATCTTTCTAAAGCCAGCTTAGAGTCAATTTGTAAGCGTTGGAACGCCTTTCTCACTTCTTCTGATTAGATTTTTTATAATGTTACATTGCGTAAACATGGTTCTCCAATCGAGATGTCTGATTGGAGAACCATGTTTACATAATGTAACATTGTGGAAAATCATTTCTAAAGCCAGCTTAGTCAATTTGTAAGCGTTGGAACGCCTTTCTCACTTCTTCTGATTAGATTTTTTATAATGTTACATTGCGTAAATATGGTTTTCCGATCGAGATGTCCGATTGATTATGTCATCTGCACGTTGTGCCCAAATCCAGTTAAACAATAAAAAAGTGAAAATATTTTAAACCCACTCTTTGGATGCTCGATTGGTGGATGTATCGTGATAGTGAGAATAGCAGAGTTGGTCAACGTTGTCCATGGACAATGAAAGTCCTTACTTATGCCAGGCTAGATCCAATTCGTAAGCCTTGAGGCTTTACTGTTTTTGACACATTTCATAAGTTATTTGGATAACATCGGCTCTATTAACGATACTTTACTATACCCTCACGTTGCATCCCGAATGAGGTAGGCAGAGATAACGGAACGCCGTATAGATCTATCCTTATTTATTTATTTCGCTTCCTTTAGATTCATACAATTTCTCAAGCAAGTACATCGATTTATTTTACTAAACACGCGGCCATCTTTGATAATTTGATCCACTTGATCAAGCCACGTGGTTCTCGGACGCCCACGCTTCCTCACACCCCCTCTTTCGGATAGGTACGTATAGCTTTCTTCATCCCTTCGTTCCATATTTCCAAACCATCGTAACTCACGCATTCTATCAAGTAACGATAAAACACATAATTTATTATTTTTTTAATACTTACAGCCAAGAACACCACGTATATCAAAAAATAATTAACTTTCGACATTATCATGGAGTTATGAGAATCTGTACCGACCAGTGAACTGAATGTTGAATCTGGTTGTTGCACCAATATATTTGATTCAGACACAGACACAAAAAACATTTAAGGATATGTAAGTATTAAGATAATTGTCGAGATAAGCTAAAATTGACGAATTATTGAAGGAAAATTAGTGTTCGGCATAATATTGATTTGTCGAGATATGAATATAATAGACAACTATCTGCCTAATAATAGCTTTAGTAATATTGAAATATAACTAGATTTAAATATATTTTAATTAGGTATTTAAAATTTATTTCGTACATGGCCCATTTATTTGTGTATTTCGATAGGGGTAATTTGAAATAATAATAATAAATATGATATCAGTAATCAAATTTTAATGTTTTTTTTTTGTATATTCAAAGATAGATATCTAAAATTAAAAATACCCAATAATTTTACATGTAAGGATAAGTATAGTTATTGATTTATTAAATCTTGTATCTTGTTGTGGTGCAATTAGACCGTAAATATATTTATTACGAATTAGCTTCTGATTATTGCTAATAAACATTGATGATTTTAGTAATAATTAATTTAATAATAATAAATTTTGTAATCATGTTTTTAACATTGATGGAAATAATTCTCCAATTACTCTAATAGCCAAAAGTAGGTGCCATAATTATATTACATAGCAATTTAACAATAATTCAACAAATTTTATTACATAACATCATCGAGTTATTCTGATTATTATAATTTTTTTTATATTCAACATTAGTCTTTCACTCTTTCCTGTCTAAACTATCTTTTAAGGCATGTGTTGGTAGTATCTCACGTATAAGACAATTGACATTAGTAATGAATTTCTGATAAGACAATTGACATTAGTAATGAATTTCTGATGTTAATTGTCTATTTGTTTACTAGCTTTTATTAACCGGCATCGCTCGGGTTTAAATAAACAGATAACTGTCCAAATATATGAGTTAAAACCACATACCTAATTTTATTGAAAAAATGAAGTAAGCGCCTACAGCGAAAAAGTATTGAAAACCTTTTCCCAATGAAAAACCTAGATTTGGACACCTTATTTAAGCACAAAAGTAAGCAGGTACATATGTGAAAAAAAGTGTAAAAAACCTTATAACGATTCACCATCTATGACGATGGTCGGCAGATCACGTGATCTTCAGTTGTTCCCGACGTGATTGTGAACCGACACCCGACGTGATCTTCAGTTCCCGACGTGATCAAGAACAACATCCATCTGGATGGACGCTGGCGTTATAACCTCTTCTCTCGGGGATATATATACCTAAACAGATAAAAAATAAATAAACCGTCGTAAGATTAATGATTTTATATTGTTCTGTTAACACTGAAAAGTGTTCCTTTTCCCACTTTATTTTTTTTACTTCAGGACAATTTGCATGTCCATAACTTGCAATTGGTTTGCTGACATGTGACTACTCCCTAATGTGGGAAATGCCGTGATGGTATCTATGTTTGTGTATTATTGCAATAACTTAGTAGATTATAGAGTATTTTATCAGTATTTATATCTTTAAACTTCATATCTATTTAAAACTAAATAAAAATATGTTTAAAAGTTATACTAGTTTCTTTATTATATGTATAAACCTAGCTAGGCTTAGTTTGAAAACCTATAGACTAAGTTTGCAAAAGGCATCGTATGTCGAAACCTGTACTATAATAAATAAAACTAAAATAATAATAGAAATAATTTTATTGAATACAACAAACAATACAGGTATAACAATATATTATAGACTAATTTATAAAAACTTAAATCTAAACATCCTCCTTATAGAACTCTCGTGTAAAGAAGGGTATAATGAAGGAAGTACCATATTTTTATTTTGTCATAAACTTAGCAGGTATCTGAATAATTATTTATATTCGATTCTCGGCCAGGGCAAAGTGAGGAATGTCCTTTTTCATATTCTGGCTGTTTATGTGTTTAGTGCATTGTATATATATGTGTATCGTCGCGTTAGTACCCATAATACAAGATTCATCTTAATTTGGGACTAGATCGATCTGTGTGAATTGCCTTTGTATGTAAACGAAAAAAATACTAAAATCATAAACGTGCTATTTTAAATCAATAAATTGCAATTACATTATTATAATTCGGTTATGGCATTCCACCCGATACCGCTGATTTGTGAAAATTGCAATAATATTACATGTATATTGACATCCAGCGGAAATAACATCGCCATTAATTTATTTTGTTATACTTTTATTAAAATCACGTTGTCAATTTTTTCACCACACAATTTATACTTATCAGAAAATATTAAACATCGTATACCTGATCGTATATGATTTTTATTTCTGAATAGCTTTTAAATTTTCATACTTCTAAAATTGCATAAAATAATATATATTACTACTACTACTACTAATATATCATCACGGCATATCTAACAAGTGGGATAGCAAGCACACCGGCTGCGTGTAATAAGCATGCAAGCTGTCCTACCCGTGTAAACTTCAAACAAAATAATTCAAGCATTCAGGATGGGTGGCAATTCTCATTTAAGATTTTAAATGTCTTTATTTTTCTCTATAGATTTCTGTCAAAACCTAGTTGCTCGTCGTTTAGCATAGCACAATAGTTTAAATTAATATAATATAGAATATTTTTTACTTCAAATGTTCAACATAATTGCATTTAACAATTATCATCGCTCCACTTCAATCCACGAATCCATAAGATACTTAGGTACTTTTTAAAGCTTTGAATATATATAAATACCAAATATCTAAAATACTGACCAAAGTTCAACTTCTCAAATAGACTCAATTAAAAAATCTTAGATATAGTGAGACAACTGGCAGCATTAATTCCAGTTTTCTCCAACACTTACGTAAAAAAATATATGAGAAGGATTTTCAATCTTTCATTTCTATTATACTTGCGCTGCGAAACTTGTCTGTGTTTCTACCTTAAGAAAGGGCGTAGGTTTTCAAAAAGACAGTAGAAGAACCTGTTCCATCCCTCCTGAAGTAGGTAGTTAAAAAAGATAGTTAGTTATGTACCTCTGCTAGAAATAACATTTTTTTTTAAATTTTATCTGGGTTTTTGTTATAAACCCAAATACAACCTTATACACCTTTCACAGTAAGCTAATAAAAGCTTGTGTCGTGAAAAGGGAGTTTGCCGGCACCTGGTATCGAACCACGGACCCCTTTTATCTAACACATGAAACTACACTGCAGGACATCAGGCATACACTGCAGTAAATAGGATTATTAGTGGACTAGACTGTTCTCCTCAAAGAATTCTGGCTGGCCAAAGGGTTGGTAATTGTTGCAAATC
Organism: Athripsodes cinereus; assembly: GCA_947579605.1. Classification (NCBI taxonomy): domain Eukaryota; kingdom Metazoa; phylum Arthropoda; class Insecta; order Trichoptera; family Leptoceridae; genus Athripsodes; species Athripsodes cinereus. Next base: position 5,653,574 of record OX388316.1, on the reverse strand, counting down.
ACTTCAACAGGTTTTCAGTTTGCTACTTAATGTGTTTTAAGATGAGCTGTAAAGCCTATCTACTGATCAATTTACATATATCAGCTTTACCAAAATATTCAAGAATTTTTGCGAACTTTGTTTCTACAATAAGTAAGTTTCTACAATATTGTATGTGAAACTAAAATATAGGGCTTGGATGGGACTTGGACTCGCAACCCATTCTTATTGTGAGGGGTGGTTTGTCCAATCAAACAGGACACCATCAACCAAATAAGATGAAATTGTCTTTTCTAAGCCTTAAATGATAGTTTCATGTGTTAAATTAACATTTTAATATATTCTGCAGTGTTTGCCACCTAAATTATTTAGTGATATACACTATAGAAACCTTTCCAGTAGTGACTTTCCCGAATAAATATCCAGGGAGTGCTAGTTTCAAAATGATATGAAAGTAAAGTTATTCAGGTTGGGCGATATTCGTCATAGATGAAGAGAATATTTTAAAAGCCTTTTAATTATGGGTTAAAATAATAAACTTGTTTCACATTCAATTTTATTAATCGAAGACACAAAAATCATTTTGATCCTTACATGTTGAAACCACATTCGCCGAGATAATCTCTTATCGTGTCACATTCACTATTTTTGCCTGTATTCCATATGCTGGCTTTTGGACATTTCTAAAATGAAAACATAACAATTAAGACAATAGCATAACAATGATTCACACCAGTGTATAAAATGTATACCACAAATATATAATTATTTTTCAATTCTAGTCTGTTTTTTCAAATAAACTATTAAGTTACCTCCAATGTCCTTTTAAGGATGCATTTAAGCTGATCAGCCATTTTGCATGTTGAACTATCATAAGGTTTAGCCAAACATTCCTCAGCAGCATCCAGGATTAATTCAGATACATTTGCTGGTTTCCTTGACTGAATAAATTTCTTAAAGGCTTCTTTGTCAAGTTCTTTGCCAGATTCTTGGACTTTCAGGTCTTTTAAAATGCAAGAGAATGCGTCACACTGAAAGAAGTTGTTAATCTGAAGGTTGCTCATTCTCTAATACATAATATCAATTTTTAAACGACATATCAGCACTTTTGTAAGAAGGCTGCCTTGTTTTCAGAATTTTTCTAATATAATTCTGTCATTAAAGATTCTCAGTTGGACAGTTATATTGTTTAATAATAATTGATCGAGATCGCAGGTTTTCCTCGAGATCAGCAGCAAAAAGATGCGACTTTGCGAAAATAGTTATAATTTTCGTAGCTAAAACAAGATACATAATGACTTGTGTATTTTAGTTACGAAATTAATACTTCCTCGCAAAGACGTCAATAGTCGAACTGTGTTTTGACTACGAATGCAGGGCAAAGACCAAAAATTGTACATGAATAATTTCTCAACATCTTATATCTCAATACTTAATTTCATACCTCTGCTACATTATTGCATTTGATCGCACTCTTCTGAATTTCGTCCATATCAGTATCATTTAGAACGGGACAGCAAACATTTGGTTCCACCTAAAAAAGTAACAACCACTATCAATGAATTGATATTAAAAAAATAAATTAATAAATTTAAAAAATATCAATTTTTATTGTATAATAAAAACAATTTTCAAACTTTTCTGTTGTAACAATAAAGTAAGAAAACTCAACATGATCGTAATAATTATGATAACTTCACGGTCAAAGGCCTGAACGATGCTAATACTACTACTACTATACTATACCATCACGGCGTTGGCTACGCACAAGTGTGGTAGCCAACTTAGTAGATTAGTAGAGGAAGATTGTCCTCTTTGTGCCAATAAAAAATTGACATCCGGGATGGATAGCATGCCTCATCCACTGAATTGAAGATATAATTTGTTTTATACGTGAGATTTTACGAACACCTGCATTTTACAAGACATTCGAAAACTGGGTAGGGAAAATTGTATTAAGGACTGTACTGAAAATTATCCTCATTCAAAGTTATGCTCAAAACTTGGACGGTTGAAGTCAGCTTTATGTTTGAATCATTTTTAAATACATTGTGCCAATTGACATCTCGCGAAATAGTAAATATAATATATATTTTGAATACAAAGGTAGTTCTTACTTTAGCATCAGGAGGTTTACTGCAATCAAAAGCTCCTTGTACGACCTGGAAGAGAAATAAATAAGTAACTTATACATTATAATTTATTAGCATGTAATTGTTGCAGTCTATTCGTTTGCTGAGCTTCAATGATTCAATAGTCTTGTCATTTTATTTCACTCGAATAACATGTTACAATGTATAAAAACAACAAACAAATTGGACAAATCCAAAAAATACATTTTTAACAATGTATGTAGAAATATTTTTCTTATTGAGTTCTATAAAACTGCATTTTCAAAATCAATGAAATTCGTGGGAAAAATATCGGTGAAAATCAATGTTAGTATGAGAATCAATCAAAACCTGACAATTTTTTGGGCTGAACTGTCATTTACTACAAGTGTGATAGTCGACTTAATCCCAGCCGCTCAACTGTATGTAATCACAAAAAAATATGATTAATCTATCATTAATCATACTCCCATTTATCGTACAACTAAGACTCATCTCCATACATACACACGTAATAATGTGTTCCTCCACAACATTATTTGAATTATACTTGTATGTAAGTATTTTATATATATATAAAAGAAAGTCGGGCTAGTTATACCATTTATAACTAAAAAATGGCTGTACCGATTTGAATGTTTTCTGATTTGTTGGATTCTTCTCCGCCCTGAATAACCGATTAGCTATTAAAATATCTTACAAATTCACGTGAAAAAAAATTACGAAGAAAATTATGCACATTATTAATTTCAATCAAAAAAACAGTATGGAGAATTATTCAAAATCAACGACGAAGTTTTTTTATAGATTGGCCTATTAATAGAATAATTTTTGTATACATTTCCAAATTAGAATCGTTATCCATACAAATTAACATGTGGTTCTGAAATTTCAATTTTGAAAAAAAACATGGAAAGAATTTTTATAATTTTAAAATGAATAGGTATCTACCTAATTATATTACGTACATCAGATAATTTATAAACAAATCTGAGTTAAGTATAATATTGTTCAACATAAATGCATTTGTTTTTTTACACTATACAATGACACACTTGGACAATTACGGGAGTTTGTAAAGAGATTAAAAATATTAATCATGCATTGATTGTTTGGCGGTACGAAGTTCGATGGGTCAGCTAGTATTGTATAAATAAAAATAAAAGATATATGTATGATGATCCTATGATACTAATAAATGTTAAAAATATATTTCATACTCACTCCACAATAGGTTAAAAATAATATTACAAAACCTTTATTAAACACCATGATAATTATATTGTTATTTATTGCTTCTCGCGTACAGAGAGTTACTTTGTTAAGCAAACAAGCAAAGCAAATGCAGTCAAACGACTATGCGGTACCTTTTATATGTTTTTGCACGTTTTTATTGATATTAAATTATAGGAATATAATTAAATACAAATAGGTAAATAAATATTATTTTTTTGTTAAAATAACACAGGTAATTACACATACTTACTGAAAAAAATAATTAACGCCTCATCAAAATGTCAAGTAATTTTTTTTTCATGTAATTGCGATATTCAATGACATAATATTTAATTAAGTTATATAATTTATAACTGAATTTTCATTACATGAAGTTGATTTGCTGGCTGATTCACGTGGGAAACGCCTTGATGAGGTAGATAAATATTATTGAATTTAAATTCATTATTATCTTCATCAGCTGTCATTACCATCACGCATCTTCCTCAAACGATGAACAATTTAATCTAATTTGAACAGGGTGGAGCATAGATTTCTTAGACATGTAAATTATAGATTGGGTATCCCTGTGGAGGAGATCTGTTACAGTTCAATATTGAACCATTTGAGTCTTTTGGGGCTGACTGAGAGAAGAGTACTTTGTGATTTGATTTTGTTACATAAAATAATTCACGGGAATCTTGATTGTCCAGATATATTGTCGAAGTTAAATTTTCATGTTCCCATAAGGGTTACTCGACAGGCTTTACCTTTTTATTGTAATAGTTCCAGCACTTCTTATGATTTTAACTCGTCTGTCAACAGATTGCAGCGTCTTGGAAACAAATATGCCGATGTTGTAGACGTATTTGGCACATCTTTGTTAGAGTATAAGTATAAAATAATCGAATCACTTCTTTCGGATCAGACCTAGTAGATTTTCCCATATTTATGTATTTTTGTGTAGTTTTAAAATTATTATCATTATTTTTTGTTTTTATTTTTAAATTTGTCTTTTAATGAATTTATTATATTTGTATTTATATTTCATTTTTATTTTTTGACTTTAACTGGAGAATGTTTTGTCTGTTTTTATGTTGTTTTTATATTTTTGTACATGTGTTGAATGATTGTGTGACGTTATAAAGTTTATCTGTATACTTGTAAAGGCAATTGCCGTATATTGTGTTAAAAATAATAAAAAAAAAAAAAATAAACGAAGTAGCTAGTGAACTCACTGTATGTAATGAAGAGAAAATATACTTTTGAAGACAAGGCATTCCAGGTTTTTGACGTTATCTGCTGTGCTACTTTTGTCAGTGGAGAATTACGATGTTTATATAATTATGTGTCTCAGTAAGAGTGCACTTTTTCATTTTCAAACAAAAACAGGTATTTTTTGAAAGAGTTGTGATATTTTTTATCTGACACATTCTATCTATTTATCTATCTGCGTTGACTACCTGTATACTATGGTTTGTTACATTATTTCTGTTTTATATGATTTGAATTTTGTTATTATTGCCTTAGATTCATTATTCATTGATTTTGCTGAGTCCTTCTGAATTAATTATTTATTTTTAATGTTGTCATAATGTTTTTTTATTGCTTCTAATTGATTTTATTATACTAATTATATTTATTAAATTTTAATTATTGATCTTTTTATATTATGTATATTTATATTGTTTTCGATTATGCATTATTATTTTATGTCTTTCTGTCTTGTTTGAATTTACTTTTATGTGCTTTTTGTGTCTGTCATATATTTTATACATGTAAAAGGCTAACGCCGTATGTTGGAAAAAAAAAAAAAAAATATTGGTAGTAAAGAAGACATGTTCCAATAAAGTATGGAAAAAAATATCCGGTAAATAACCCACGCGGCTTTGATGACAGGACATTACTCTTTTCATGAAAAATTTCATGAATTTTTCTCAGAGATGTGGCTGTATCTCACCGATGACGCGTTGGATCTCGAATTTGAGCTCAGGAATTGTTTCTGGTTTATTAGCATAAACCCGAGGTTTCAGAAAACCCCTAAGAAAAAAATGCACGGCGTTAAATTGCATGATCTTGGTGACCAGTTGACATCAGAACTTTGTGAGTCAATTTTATAAACATAGGTGACAGCTACCAAATTTCAGTGTTGCCAAGTGGCAAGTGCACGTAAAAAAATTACACTAAATTTAAAAAGTTTTACTGAGACTCTTACTGAGACACCCGATACCTGTATATGCTGTGAAACTGTGTTTCTGCCAAAGGTAAGGCCGTACTCATAAGGTTTACAAGAGAACTTGTCCCATTCCTTCTCAAGATGTAAAAAAGGCAGCTATTCCCCATAGAAAGCAGACCAAACTTACATTGTATCAAATTGTATGATTAGTGGACTAAACTGCCCCCCTCACAGAATCCTGGCTAGTCAAAGGATTGATCGTTATTGCTAATTACTTCAATAGGTTCTAAGTTTGCTGCAGTTTCGGATAAAATAAGATGTAAAGCCTACAGTACAATGTGCATCAGCTTTAGCAAAATATTCTGCAACGTTTTTCATCTTAATTATTCGGTGACATGCAATAGAAACCAGTAGTAGCAATACCAAATTGGCCAAAAGCTGTTTTTTTTTTATTTTTTACCTTAACCTTTTCCTTTACCGTTAAATTTCCTTTGCACATCATTAGATGTGCAAAGGAAATTTAAAGAGAAAAATAATAATAATAACATGGCCTACCTAAGCATTATGGCATCATTGCACCCTGGTTTTGAAATAATTTCCAGTGTTAAAAGGATGGTAATAAGGAATAGACATTTAGCCAAGTAAAAATACCAATATTAATGCAAGTTTATATTTAAAAATTATAAAAACAGGGTAACGAAAAAAAATGTGCTTTGGCCATATTGGGTACCTACACGGATTACCCAATATGGCCTACAGAACACATTCGGCAAACAAAGTCCTCTTTATTACTTGTGGTTAGACCAACGCATTCTTCTTGCACGTACATTGAACATGCAATGCACCTACGCATATCCAGCATTTTGTCCTGACCGCAGATCACACAATACCAGGACTCCATTGGACTTTTATTCGGTTTTGTTGCATTTTTGGTTTTGTCTTTGGTGTTGATGTCTTATTGACATCTTCGGCGACAAATAATGTCTTCGTGAGTACGGTTGCCCTACAGTTAATAGCTTTCTTCCTATTACTAACCTTTGGAATTTTCTTCTCCAGAGTTGGCAGCAAAGCAGAGAATGAGCTATTAGGCCATAATGGGTACATTATACATTGGACTACAAATAACCTCAAAACCCAAATATTTTTTTAACTTTACTTCACATAAGATATGTCGTTTAAAAGAACAACAAGCACACTATCACAAAGATACAATACAAATTTACTGTACTAAACTCACATAATTATTAAAAAAATAATACTTACTCGTGTAATATTATACCTAATCGTTTTATTTAAATAAAATGCACGGCAATTTCTCAATTCAACTGATTCAAGTGTTGACATGTACCTACGGCTAAAACGTTCAACCCAATATTGTTGATGTAGGCGAAAAAAGGCAACTCCTTAAGAGAATCAGCCAACAACGAGCTAACTGGATTGGCCACAATATTAGGCAACCAGGACTACTCATCGCCATCGCGGAGGGTAAGACCGAGGGGACAAATAGCAGAGGCCGACCAAGAGACGCATATGTGGACCAACTGAAGAGGGACATGAACTGTGGCTCTTACGTGGAGCTGAAAAGACTGGCTGAGAATAGGGACGAATGGAGAAGAAAAACCAAACTCGTTGCAGACCAATCCAATGGATTGTAACTCATTATATATATACTTACAATTCCATCTTTCGAATAAACTTGAAAGTAAAGGATATCTTAGTCACTACTAATCAATAATATAATTATATTCAAAAACATAATATTAAATTAAGTTTGGTCGCATAATTTATAATTGAATTTTCATAACATGAAGTTGGTTTGCTGACTGACTCACTTGTGATGTGATGGGGTAGATAAAATATACCTATAGATATACATTAGATTGTAACTCTCCAAATTTTTCAGTGGAGAGTTACAATGTGTATTCCTGTATTTAATCTTGATTCTCATTCAGTTTCAATTAGCCATTTACGCATAAATAATAATAATAATTCGGGGCTTCTCCCAACGTCATCTTCATCATCGTCTAGAATCTTTCTTTTGTATCTTACACACATAAAATTGGCGTTCTTGAAAATATCTGTACTTGAAAAGTACTAAATATCGTACAAAAATGGGTAGTTTAACGATTATTTTTTCAAAAATTGTCTAATGGACAGCAGCTGATCTGTTGGCTACCCCACATGTGGGACATGTTGTGATGGTATAGTATAGCAGACCAAAAACTAATCCTTGTGGAATACCCACCGGAGTTATCAAAACGGATTTTTATCATCCTCTGTTTTCATTGTATATAGTATAGTTAGACAAAATATAATAATCTAATTCTGATACATTTCATTGAGAAAATGAAGTAGCAGATGTTCACAATATAAATAAAATACAAATACTGACAATCAAATCTCAATTTAATGTGTTTTAAATAGGTTATAAATCGACTGAAATCTGGTGTAGGAAACTGCCGCGACAATAGAGAACGATGGGGCTTCCTACAGGACGAATCCGGAGCATGTGACTGTGGTGCTGCACAGACCATGCCACACTTGTTGGAGTGTCCATTGTGCCCTGTCACATGTACTATGGAGGATATTTTTGAAACATCTCCACCTGCTGTGCGTTTTGCACAGTACTGGAGATCAGTTTGATTGGTTTTTTCTGGGTTTCGTCACGATAAATAATAATACGTTCTGTGGGTTTAAAATCCTTTCAAGAATTGCCTTTGACAAAAAATCTAAAATATTGGAATCCCCAAATATTGATTTAAGCGTTAGGAAGAACCTTTGTCTGGAGCATTCTGTTATATGGTAGCAAGACGTGGACTATCGGCAAGAGTGAAAGAGGATAGTTGGCGGCCATTGAGATGTGGTGCAACAGACAAATGCTGAAGATTCATTGGTCAGGACGTGTCAAAAATGAAGAGGTGATTAGAGTAGGCAACTCTTTAAAAAATCAGCCAACGACGAGCAAACTGGATTGGCCTCGATATCAGGCACCCAGAGGGCACGACCAAAGGCAGAAATGGTAGAGGCATACCAAGAGCCACCTATTTTGATTCAGTGAAGAAAGACATGAACTGTGCCGCAAATGTAGAATTAAAGAAACTAGCAGAAAATAAGTAGGAATGAAGAAGAAAATCGAAACTCGTTACAGACCAATCCAATGGATTGCAACTCACTATGTATGTTTTTTTTAACTTAATTATTTATAAATTGATCTCTCCTGAATAGAAATTTTGAATTTCATGGCACTAAATTGTGCATTGTGTGAATTTATTTACCACCGTCTAATCACAATAATCGTCGGTATTGGTATTAATATTACTAATATTGCTATGGAATCACAGAATTACCCTATATCAGTGGTTCCCAAAGTTGACTGGGCTTCGACCCATCTAATGAAAATTTTCAATCTTGAGACCCACCCTTTAGCTGTCGTAGAGTAAAGAGGGCATAAATATTGGTAATGCTCAGATTCCCTAGTAGCGAGTCATGGAACTACTTAATGCTTAGGGCCCACGCAATATTCGCGCCCCACTGGTGGGTCGTTTCAATAACTCACTCCTGCTTTGTGGTTCTAGTTTCACAGGCAGATTCCTGTGACAGACAATTGTGTCTAAAAATAGTAAGTAAAAATCTGTTTATATTCATCTGAGAACTTTTAAAGGAAGTAAATGATTTATAGTTTGTTTCTTGTTTTTCGTTAATTTTAAAAATTAACGTCAAACTTTTCTTTGTAGTATATTTCCCGTTCGTCATTTGGATTTTTTTTAAAAGATGTAGAACGATTATATGATATTCGGGGTATAAATAAAAGAATAAGCAGCTTTTTGGATAAATTTTATTCTATCGAAAGTACAGGTATGAATTTTATTCACTCGTTCACGAGGCATGATTGAACATATTCTTTTACTATTTCACAATCATCTTGTTTGCGTGGATTCCATATACTGGCGTTGAAGCAGTTCTAAAATAAAGAAAGTGACAAAAATATATCTATAAATTCTGTCATTTAAACACGGAAAAGATTGCAATATCAATCTATCTATGAACTTCACAAGAGGGATGGTCAGTGGATAACACGAAATAAATATAAAGGTCGTAATTATTGTTGCAAAAAGTCGTTCATGGTATGCGTCATCATTAAATTGAAAGCAATGGATGTATTGTACCCTTTACCAATAACTTATCAAAATATCAGACAATGTAGAGAAAAGGGTGAGACTTACCTAATACCGGGGACTTCATGGATATGGAGTCTTATTATAATTGTGATATTCTTTGGTTATTATTAAACTTGGTTATTATTATTTTGGTTATTATTATTATTATTAATTGTGATATTACTAAACAATTAATAGCCTTCTATCAAAAAACCCAAGAAGATTAATGATGATCATAAGATCATAAGTGTGATAGATATTCACCTCGGAGATCCCGGCAAACAATAGGTTTCCAACTTTATACTGATTGTCTTCGAATATCTTGTAAATGGTAAGTATTCGTAAAACATCACGTAAAAGACAAAATAACATCTCTAATTGAGCAGTAGGTAATAATGAGGTATGCCAGGTGGCATCGCAGGAGGTATGGCAGGTAGATAATCAGGGTAGGTACCCTGATTATCTACTTTCTATTGGCACGGAGAAGATGGCATATTTGATTATTACACACAATTAATCTACTGACTACCTCGCTTGTGGGATATGGCGTGATGTTATAGATAGATAAATAGATTATAATAAATTTACTTGTTCTGCATTTTCAATGATGCACTTTAGTTGATCAACTATTTTGCATGTTGAATTATCATAAGTCTTTGCCAAACATTCACCAACAAAGCCCAGAATAAATTCAGAAATATTTGCCGGCTTTCTTGATTGAATAAATTTCTTGAAGACTTCTTTATCAAGCTTTTCACCGGTATGTTGAACTTTCAATTCCTTCATAACGCAGGTGACGGTGTCACACTGAAAAATGTCGACAACATTATAAATTTTCTTTTTGAATTGTTTGGTAAGGTATACAGAATATAAATCAAACGTATGAAGATTCAGGTAAGTTAGCTAAGAGTAGGTGTTGTTGTGTCTCGATCGCCTATGTCCCTTCACGATCGCTTAATGTTGAGTTGTGTGTAAATGATGAGTAATGCAGAACAAACACTGTTTTCTCTTAATTATATTGGATTTAATGTAAAACTTGTAACAAAATAGAACAGTATAGATATTAATGTTATTTGACTGTGTATTGGAGAAGAAGAGGTGGATCAACAAGTGTGTGTGTATTATATACACGTAACCAAAGACAAACCCTGAATTGAATTTATTCGCCATAGATTATCACCTTATGTCTATAGCCAGTGACCAGTGCTTCATAATTCACCACACAGATGGCAGTATTCAACATTCTCCCCCTCTGTAAGCGATTGATGATATTAACATCAATTGGACTTACATTTTTACAATAAAGATAACAACTAATTAAACCAAAATGAATTTACTTTCCCATTACAACCCATGATTAAATCCTTCCTCTACCAATGCTAAGATATTTGAAAATACATACAACAAAATACAATATACATAATAAATCTTCTTTCTTGAGGTTAAATGTCCATGTTTTTAATTAAATATTTTGTTTGGGTTTATAAGCTTCATGTTCAACTATTATAAATGATTAATATCTTGATGTAAGTCTTGTTTGGAGTTTAAAATCTTGATGTACTGTATTATTGTTTGTTTAATGCATATTATTATGTATTCAAGCTCACTTCACAAAAGAAAAAATTAAAACAATATAGCACATAGGTATTTCACTGTTCCGAAGGCTCTGGTAGCAATGCCACACGATGGGTGGCTCCTTTTGTCAGTCCAGATTGGGTCCTCAAGGTGACAACTCGGGTGACGTTATCTGGACCTGGATGTGTCTGGACAACTCTGCCAAGTTTCCAAAGCATGGGAACTGTCTCGTCCTTTATTAGCACCAAATCCCCCTCCTTCAATTGTCTCTCATTTCCGTGTGTCCATTTTGTCCGTTGTTGGAGTCCCTGGAAATACTCCCTGCTCCATCTAGTCCAAAAACCCTTGAACATAGCAATAATCTTTTGGTAGTGGTTTAAACGATTATCTGGTAAGTGTGATACATCTGGTTCAGGTAACCTCGCCAACGAGTCTCCAATCAAAAAATGGGAAGGAGTGAGTGGGTTGAGATCAGTTGGATCAGAGGATAAACTGGTTATTGGTCTGGAATTAATGGAGGCTTCGATTTGACAAATCAAAGTAAGCATAGAATCATAATTCAATACCTGAGAATTCAAAGCCTTTTTTAAGGGAGTTTTTACTAGTTTTATACCTGCTTCCCAAAGAGAACCAAAATGGGGTGATCGAGCTGGAATGAATTTCCAGTCGATCCATCGTTGAGAACAAAAATTAACAATCTCCTCCTCAGAGGCTCTTAACTGTGTATAAATTCTGGCAAGATCGTTGCTTGCACCAATGAAATTTGTGCCATTATCTGAATAAATCTTGATTGGCATTCCCCGCCGAGCAACAAATCTTTTTAATGCATTCAAAAAAGCCTCTGTCGTCATGGAAGTGACAACTTCCAGATGCACTGCCTTAGAGGCAAAACAAACAAATAAACAAATATAACATTTTACAACCTTAGCGTTCCTGGTAAAACCTGATTTTATATTGAAGAAACCTGAACAGTCTACTCCAACAATTGAAAATGGCCTTGTCGCAGTGACCCTGTCTGCAGGCAGATCCCCCATCCTTTGGTAATTCACTGGCGTCTTGTACCTAAAGCACAGGATACAATGCTTGAGAACCCTTCTTATCGTATTCTTTGCTGACAATGGCCAGTACTTGAGTCGTAGCTGCGCCAACAGTCCCTGCAAACCCAAATGTAAATTAGTATAATGATAATACTTTATAATTAATGTTGTAAAAGCGTGTCCCGCAGGCAACAAAATAGGATGTTTTTGTTGGGTAGGTACTTCACTGTTTTTCAGTCTTCCTCCAACACAAAGTATACCATTTATCAATACTGGATTTAATGATTTTACATTACTACGAGCAGACACCTGACCATCCTTTTTCAAATCCCTTATTTCTCTGTGAAAGAAAATACCTTGGACGATGTTGCACAATACATCATGTGCATGTTGAAGTTCAGATACCTGTAAAGGTCCAGTTCTACGCCCTGTTTTTGATGTTACATTATTCTTAAATCTTATTAAATATGCAGTAATTCTAAGCAATCTATTAAATGAAGAATATCTTGTGAAAATATCCCATGATTCAATATTTACCAGTGTGGTAGTATTTACCACTATATCTTGTTGTATATCAACCGTAGAAGAACATTCTGTAAGTTTCTCATCCTCTTGTATGAAAGATGGACCATTCCACCACAAAGTTGAAGATGAAAGTTGTTGTACAGATGTACCCCTGGAAATCAAGTCTGCTGGGTTGTGTTGTGACGATACATGTATCCATTGACAATCTTCTGTGCTACGCTGAATTTCTGCTACCCTGTTTGCTACAAAGGTATCCATTTTTGTTGCTGAGGCTCGTAGCCATGACAACACAATAGTTGAATCTGTGAAAAGCTTAGTGGAAACACCTTGATAACCCATGTTCTCCTTTATGGACTTGACAAGTCCAGCTAATAGTAGCGCTCCTGATAATTCTAGCCTAGGCAAAGTAAGTTGTTTGAGAGGTGCCACTCTAGATTTTGCACAAAGTAAATTGATCTGTGTCCTACCTTGTTCATCCATGGACTTCAAATATACAGTACAACCATACGCTTCCTTTGACGCATCGGAAAACCCAAATATTTGTATGTCTGCACTCCCTGTTGACGTCACAATTACCCTCCTTGGAATCTTGATGATGTGGATGTCTTGTAGATCCTTTTTGTAAAGGTTCCATGCAATAATAATGTCTTCAGGTAGTTCATCGTCCCATCCTATCTGTAACTGCCAAATTTTTTGCATTAATAATTTTGCCCTAATTACAATGGGCCCGATGAGTCCTAACGGGTCGAACGTCTTAGAAATATCTGAAAGAATTGTCCTTTTAGTAGACGTTGATGTATTTGTTTCAATGTTAACCTTATAATGAAAAGTGTCTTCGTAACTGTTCCAATGCAACCCTAGAATTTTGCACTGAAAATCGTCCTCCAGATTCAAGGATTTACTGTCATTGTTCTGACCAGTGTCATGTAGGTCTTCCAGATTTGACCTCCATTTGGTAAGTTTCATACCTGCCTTGTCTAGAAGGTATGACAGTTCATTTTTTAAATTAATACAAGTCTGCTTATCATGATCTCCTGTTAAGAGATCATCCACATAAAAATCCCTTTCTATCACCTGAGAAGTGAGAGGAAAAATAGAAGAATAAATTGTACTTAGTTCCTTTAGACATCTCATCGCGAGATATGGTGACACACTGAGTCCGTATGTGACGCTGTTGAGTCGGAAATGTCCCATTTCCTCACTGGGAGATGTCCTCCATAAGACCCTCTGGTAATCCCTGTCCCTTTCATGTACGTTGACCTGCCTATAATACTGTTGTATATCTGCACTCAAGACATATCGATGTTTCCTGAAATTAATCAACAATGTAAATAACTCATTATGTATGGTAGGTGTTTTCATCAGATTATCATTTAGGGATTTTCCATTGGATGTTTTTGCAGAACCATCGAACACAACACGGATTTTTGTTCCCTTGAAAACGGAATGATGGGGAAGATAAACTGCATTTTCCTTGTCAGGTAGACAAGGAGACATATGCCCCAATTCCAAATACTCATTCATGAATGCTGCATATTGTGTGTGCAGCTCTGTATTCTTCTGAAACCGTCGCTCCATCGAAAGTAACCTCCTCTTGGCTATTTCAAGAGAGTTTCCCACGTTAGGTGGACATTCCTTGAAGGGTAGACTTACTGAAAATCTGCCCGACTCATCACGAGTCGTAGTACTAGTAAAGTGTTTCTCGCATAATGTCTCTTCCTGGGTTCGAACCAGAGAATTAGGCACACTTTCTACCTCCCAAAATTTCTCAATATTTTTGTTTAATTGATTCAAAGAAATGTAACAAGATACCGGCCTTTGTCTGCTGATTCCTTCAGAGTTCCACGGAATAGCTCCTGCAATGACCCATCCTAATTTGGTCTGATGCATCATCGGCTGCTGACGTTGAGCTGACGCATGATTTCCCTGAAGTACCTCCCAAAATACCTGTGCTCCCAATAACAAGTCTATTGGAGAAGATTTATGGAAGTCAGGGTCCGCTAGCTGCATCTGGGAAGGCACGTGAAAACGTCGTCTGTCCACAGATCGCAGTGGCAAGTTTGATGTAATTACAGGCAGGACCAAACAGTTGATTTTCCTCCTGTAATCATACAATAAAGAATTAATCGTTATATCTACCTTTTCTTCAATGTGAGTTACCTGTTGCCGCAGTCCCGAGACTGGCAGATATGCTCCCTTTGTTCGTAAGTTGAGTTTCTCGCATAAACTCTTTGTAATGAAATTCGACTGTGCTGCCGAGTCCAAGAGTGCTCGTGCCCTAAAAATGCCGCCATCAGGGAGTTGGATCCCAACCATGGCCGTGGATAACAGTACTTCCTCGTCGATTGAGAGCGAAGCATGGTTCACCACAGTAGGAACCTGTGAAGTAGGTCCCAGAGTTTCCGTATTTGCTGTCGAATTGTGCACGCTCGGTGTGTGCAATAAGGTGTGATGGTCCCTCCGACACACCTTACATCTTCCTCCTGAAGAACAATCCTTGGCAATATGATTCCTTAACATACAGTTACGGCACAGTCGCTGCCTTTTTACCAGCTCCCACCTTTGCTGAGTCCCCATCGACTTAAACTGCTCACATTGGTTTAATCGATGCTGTGAAGAACAAAGTGGGCAAACTGGGTTTGCTCGTACATTTGCAACCAAGCCAACTCCTGCTCGGTTGGAGGTGTTGGATGGTTTGAAGTTTTTGTTGTGAGACGTCGTCTCCAAAATACGTGCTCTCTCCCCAATACATTCGTACAGTTCCTTTAATGTAGGTAGCTCACCCTGCAAGTGATGCGATTCCCATATGTTACGTGATACTGAATCTAATTTGTTAGCAATTATGTGAATTAACAGGATGTCCCAGCTGCTTGTGGGTAGTCCCAAACTTTCCAAAGCTCGCGTATGGAGCTGTGAATCATCGATCAATCGCCTTAAAGATTGATATGATTCTGGCTTCACTGGAATGAGATTGAAAATGTGATTAACATGTTTGTCCACAATGAGGCGGGTGTTCTCAAATCTCCTTGTTAAGATGTCCCATGCTAAAGAGTAATTAGTGTCTGAAACTTCCAAAGAAGAAACTAACCTTAAAGCTTCACCCTTTAATGAGCTCAGTAAGTAATGATACTTTTGTAAGTTAGATAAAGAATTATTGTTGCCTACAAGAGATTTGAATGTATCTTTGTAGTGTAACCATGTTTCATAATTACCATGAAATGTAGGTATTTGAATTGGATTTAACTTAACTTCACATGTGACTTGTAGTTGATCTTTCAATAATGATTTTGCCTTACTTAAAGTGGTGTAAAATAGTTGTTCAAAAGTATCCCTATACACCACTTCCTCACCATCAATTTCCTCCAAGTCACATTGCAACATTTCAAATTTTTCAAGCATGCTTTCCATTCTTGATGTCCTTAACTGTAATTCACAAATATCTAAATCTTTCTTACTCAAATAATCTTTAAAGCGCGTGAGTTGTCCCTTCAAAACGCCTCGCCTTGATATCAATCCTTTGCAAACCTCCATCTCAGAATCACGTGTTTTTTCCATTTTTGAAGTGGCTGTCCTTGTTTCTCTTTCTCCAGACAACATAATTCACTAGAATGTTAAAAATATACAATAATAAAAAAAGAAAACTCAATGCAAAAAATGCCAATCAATGAACATTGAAAACACGCGACTATTTTGCAACAATATTTCTCACGAGAATTTACACACAGTTTTTTTTTTTCAATAAAAATGCCGAAAAATGATGGAATCACGGGTTATCTGCAAAACAATAAAGATAATATTAGTTTTATTTATTAAACAAATGTTTTAAAACAACAATTAGATACGATTACAGTTGTGAAATTGTAGGGTAGATATTATTGTAACAATTAACCTTAAAATGTATAATATTTATATAAAATGGCAATGAATCCCCAGATAGTTAAATATATTGATCTATTTGAATGGAAATGTAATATTATAGGATAGAATTGTAAATGAATAGGAAAATATAGGATACGATACGCAATGATGGATTCGATGTTTTTTCCGAAAGGTGTCCTGTTGTACGGTCGCCAATGTTGTTGTGTCTCGATCGCCTATGTCCCTTTTACGATCGCTAATGTTGAGTTGTGTAACTGATGAGTGGATGGATTGCAGAACAAACACTTTTTTTTCTTAATTATATTGGATTTAATGTAAAACTTGTAACAAAATAGAACAGTATAGATATTAATGTTATTTGACTGTGTATTGGAGAAGAAGAGGTGGATCAACAAGTGTGTGTGTATTATATACACGTAACCAAAGACAAACCCTGAATTGAATTTATTCGCCATAGATTATCACCTTATGTCTATAGCCAGTGACCAGTGCTTCATAATTCACCACACAGATGGCAGTATTCAACAGTAGGTACACAGTATAAGCACTCAAATGTTTTATACAATAAATAAATTATGGTAATAATAAATGGTTATTATGTGCTAGATAATAATTTTAAAAGAAAAATTTATAAAGAATATTAAATTCGTAGTCTGGTGCAGTCTTGGACTCTCAATCGAGAGACCCGGGTTTGATTCCACCCGCTGCCGACTAACTCCACTTTCACTCAAGAAAAAAGCTAGCTCTGAGGATGTCTGGGGTAGGTATATCTGGGTAAATTTCCTATCTGGGTTAATAAATTATTCGTATTACATACCTCAGTCATATTTTCACATTTTGTTGCAATCTTTTTAATTTCCTCAAAATCAGTGTCATTTAAAATGGGACAGCAAGTGTGCCAGTCCACCTAAAATAGAAAAGAAAAAATATGAATTGACAGATCGACTGTCCAGTTTCATAACTCAAAAAGTCGAAAATCTTGATTTTATTGCTAATACACACAATCAACGTCACTCTTACAATTATTCCAGAAACAAATAACTATAATAAATACTCGGTTTAATCCCGTTATATATTAAATATTTAGTTATTGAAAAAATATGAATTGATATATAGACTGTCCAGTTTCATAACTCAAAAAGTCGAAAATTTCGAAAATCATGATTTTATTGCTAATACACACAATCAATGTCACTCTTACAATTATTCCAGAAACAAATAACTACTATTCTAGTAACTAAATAACTACTATAATAAATACTCGGTTTAATCCCGTTATATATTAAATATTTCGTTATTGAAAAAATATGAATTGATATATAGACTGTCCAGTTTCATAACTCAAAAAGTCAAAAATTTCGAAATCTTGATTTTATTGCTAATACACACAATCAATGTCACTCTTACAATTATTCCAGAAACAAATAACTATAATAAATACTCGGTTTAATCCCGTTATATATTAAATATTTAGTTATTGAAAAAATATGAATTGATATATAGACTGTCCAGTTTCATAACTCAAAAAGTCGAAAATTTCGAAAATCTTGATTTTATTGCTAATACACACAATCAATGTCACTCTTACAATTATTTCAGAAACAAATAACTACTATTCTAGTAACTAAATAACTACTATAACAAATACTCGGTTTAATCCCGTTATATATCAAATATTTAGTTATTGAAAAAATAGACTGTCCAGTTTCATAACTCAAAAAGTCAAAAATTTCGAAAATCTTGATTTTATTGCTAATACACACAATCAATGTCACTCTTACAATTATTCCAGAAACAAATAACTATAATAAATACTCGGTTTAATCCCGTTATATATTAAATATTTAGTTATTGAAAAAAAATGATGACCTATTTATAATTCCACAAATGAATATTTTATTTTATTTTATAATATTTTATTCGACTTTGGTTAATAATACTTCATTTTACCGATGTTATGTTTATTTTATTATGAGCAAACAAACAAACTTACGAACAAACACAAACAATCAAACAAATATAATAATGAAACTATCGCTCAAAGCACGAGCTCTGCTCAAATTTGAGGGAGTGAATATGTTTACTGTGCAAATGCAAATGCAAATATAAATATAAAGAAATTGTTATTGTTGTAGGTATATAAATTTTATTACATCCAGCTGGTCTGCTGGCTACCCCGCTTGTGAGATAATGCAGTGATGGTGTAGTAGTAGTAGTAGTATAAAGTTGATTTATAAAGAAATAATTAAATGTATATTTTTCCCAATGAACATAATATTTTAATTTGATTAAGTAGATTAATGCTTAAATTTGATCTAAATGTTTGAATGAGAAATGATTCTTATCAAGTTACTTTAGTTCTATAAGTATTTTATTTGCTCTTTAAATAACTTTCTCATCAAAATATGTAGTGTATATTCTGAGAATAAGGTGTCAGCTAGGGCGGAAAAAGAAGAAGACAAGACAAATAAGTTTGTATCAAATAAAATAAATAAGGTAATTCTACCTGAGTATCGAGTGACTTGTCGCAGTCGTAGGCTGCTTGTACGATCTGAAAAATTAGTTATTATGACAAATGAAACATTTCACAGTCAAAATAAATTTGCACAAAAGGCGTACATACCTAATTGTCTTGAGGAAATGTCTCTCAGTAAACCTAATACAATGTTTTAACAAAAAGTGAGTTTAAATAAAATACAATATGCATTCATAAAACATAAATGAAAAAATACATATAAAAATAAAGATATAATTTATAGAAATCTAAGCATTCAAAACCATAAACTTATATTACATACATATAGGTGTCTAAGCAGTCAAGGATCATTTTATCACTCAAAATATGTACATGACTAAGAGAAAGGGTATTCGAAGACATGGCTGGCCGAGGATTAAATGACCAGATCCTAAATGACGGACACGGCTGAGTACAATGAACAGTAGAGCATGTATGAGGAGTTGTATGGATGTGATGGAAGCAAAAAATGTGTGCATGGACTTTCTGCCTACCCGCGAGGGGAGCGGCGGGATGGTATGTATGTATGTATGAAAAAAAAAATTAAAAATGTTTACATTGACCATGCAGCAAATAAAAAATATGTTGATCACTTTTAGTAACAATATGGTTGAAATCATTATTGATTTGAAATTGAAATCAGCATTGAATTGAAATTAGTATTGAAATTGAAATATTGCGAACTGGATAATACGTGTATGTAAATCAACTCACAGATTATTTCTGAAACATTTTATGCGCTTTTTCAGGTTTATATTAAAATCAGATGATTATACACGTATAGCTACCACATTACAAATATATATTCTCATTAAATAAAATTTATGACTACCAATAAATTATTATTATTAGATAATTACTAGCTGACCCGGCAAACATTGTTTTGCCATACCTATACATTAAATATCGACCGGAGTTGAAAATTATTGAATTACTAAAATCGCTATTAGAAAATAGGGGTTGATGGTAGAAGAGTGAAAATTTAGGGCTGTATGTATTTTTTGATGCCTCACCATAAGAAAAATAAAAAAAAAATGTCTCAAAAATAAAATAAAAAATCAGGGTGGACCACCCTCAACCTTTAGGGGAATGAAAAAAAGATGTTGTCCAATTCTCAGACCTACCCGATAAGCACACAAAATTTCATCAAAATCGGTCCCGCCGTTTCGGAGGAGTATGATAACAAACATCGTGACACGAGAATTTTATATATTAGATATACGAATATGTCCAGATGTCCGGAGAGAGTCGAATTTAAAGTGTGTTTGACAGTATTTAAGGCACTTATCATGGAACTCTGCGGTAGACAGGCGTTAAGTCATAGACAGACAACACTTAGGTCTTGTCAAGATATTACAACTAAATTGGAGGTGACCAGTACTGTATCGAAACCAGTGTACGTGGAGCGTGCTTTTGCAATATCTGCACCTGTAGTCTGGAACAGGCTTCCACAAATGATCAGAGAAACGCAGGACATATTTCGTTTCAAGAACCAACTGAAGATTTATCTATTCAAGAAATCTCACGGAATAATCCAGGCACAACCTTAGTTAGCAAAGAGCGCCCTTGAGGGGGATTTTTTTTTTCACAAAACGGCGCTTTACAAATCATGGATGATTGTATGGATGTAAATATAATTATTATTATTATTTGGAAATAATAATATTAATTATATTTACATTAAATTATAGGTACTTGTGATTACTAATTATCAAAAAAATACATATTCGAATGGTCCGTCAAGTTTAGTGCAGTTGTTAATTTTATTAAAATTGTTGTATGACATAATTAGGTACGTGTTGAATTAAGCTCGATAATATACATAATTTGATCTATCAGACATCTAAATTGGAGATCTATTTTCGCACACTGTGCAAAGTCCAATCGGAAGAAGTGAGAAAGGCGTCCCAACATGTTGGGACGCCTTTCATTTTTGAAGGATTATCTGTGTGACAGCATCGAGATATTTTGAATGTTTAACATGTATTTCACAATGCACTTCTGTTACTTGATTATATATCGATCGATCGACATAACAATCGATTTCAGCAAACCGCTACCATTGGCTGCTTCCACAGAGCTGGATGAAAACATCAATCAGTCATCAATCTTCAATCACTCGGTGACGATTCGGAGCATTATCCGTAGAAATATTCGAATGAGTGCCTTCGTTACCCGTATAAGGACAGGACCTGACCAATATATTCAGTTAAACATTTTGATCGATATCTATCAAAATACCCACATAATCGTCAGATCATGATTGCACTACCAAACATATTCAAAAGTTCATCGAATCATATTTTTTTATTTTCTTAACATTGCATCTTTTCCATAATGTTTATTATTTTTTATTATTAACGGCAATCCACCCGAAACGAGTGATTTCTGCCATAATGTTTATATCTATACTAATTTGTATAATACTGAAATATTTGTTATTGTTATATTTTATATTTCGCCAACCTTACTTTTAAAAGGCCAGTGGGCCGTTGATCTATCAATGAATAAAGCATTTGGATCAAAATCGGTCAAAAACCATGATTAAAACTTACACTTCTTTCAAGACCTGTCAAAAATATTCAAATGAACAATTTGATCGAAATCGGCCAAAAACCCATAAAATAGTCAAATAACGCTTGATCTGTCAACATATTCATAAAATTATCACACCTGTCAAATATAACACATTTTACATTTTAATCAAAATCTGTCAAAATACCCATAAAATCATCAGATCATGATTAAACTACCAAACATATTCATAAATTCATTGCATCATGGTAGACCTGTCAAAAAGAATCAAATGAACATTTTGATCAAAATTGGGCAAAACCCCATAAAATTCATAAAATTATCACACCATAGCTCACCTGTCAAATATTAAACATTTTAACATTTTGATCAAAATCTGTCAAAATACCCATAAAATATAAAACATATTAATAAATTCATCGCATCATGGTAGACCTGTCAGAAAAATCCATCGCATTTGTATCAAAATCTGTCAAAAACCGATATAATCGTAAATATTTTTAAAGATTTGTTTGTTATAAACCTACATATAACCTTTCACAGTAAGCTACTAAAAGCTTGTGTCGGGAAAGGGGAGTTTGCCGGTACCTGGTATCGAACCACGGACCCCTTGTTCACGAGACCGAGACTCTACCTCCAGGCTACCGACGAAGGAATCTCAAACATAATTCTAAAAGGTTTTTTATGTGAAGGTGAGGTTTCACATCATGGTAAACCTGTCAAAAATATTCATATAAACAATTTGATCGCAATCGGCCAAAAACCAATAAAATCGTCAAATAATGATTAAACTGCCAAACATATTCATAATTATAATTATCATATCATGGCTGACCTTTCAAATTTTAAACATTTTGATCAAAATCGGTCAAGATATCCATCAATATCATCAGATCATGGTTAAACTACCAAACATATTCAAAAATTCATCGCATAAATATACCTGTCAAAAATATTCATTCAAACATTTGGATCAAAATCGCTCAAAAACCATGATTAAAACATTCACTTACTGAAAAACCTGTCAAAAATATTCAAATGAACAATTTTATCTAAAACGCGAATATTTGTATATTTCGATAGATTTGGAACAAAACGGGAATACGAATCTTTTTGACAGGTTTACCTAGATGTGTTGATTTCATGAAATATCTGACAGGCCAATCAAGTTTAGTTCGGTGTTTCGAAAGATTTTGACCAAAACGCGAATACGAATATTTTTGACAGGTCTTCCTAGATGTGTTGATTACATGAAACGTATGACAGGTTAAACAAGTTAAGTTGGGTTTTTCGATAGATTTATATCAAAACGCAAATTTTTGACAGGTCTACCTTGATGTGTTGATTTCATGAAACGTTTGACAGGTCAATCAAGTTAAGTTGGGTATTTCAAAAGATTTTGATCAAAACGCGAATACGAATATTTTTTTCAGGTCTACAATGATGTGTTGATTTCATGAAACTTTTGACAGGTCAAACAAGTTTAGTTGGGTTTTTCGATAGTTTTGATCAAAACGGGAATACGAATATTTTTGACAGGTCTACCCAGATGTATTGATTTCATATAATATTTGACAGGAATATCAAGTTTATTTGGGTATTTCGATAAATTATTATTAAAACGCATTCGCGTATTCACCAATATTTTTGACAGGTCTACCATGATGAAATGATTCCATGAAACGTTTGACAGGTTAAACAAGTTATGTTGGGTTTTTCGATAGTTTTGATCAAAACGCGAATACGAATATTTTTGACAGGTGAATCATGAAATGACGGTTTTTGGGATTTTTCGATAGATTTTGATCAAAACGCAAATTTTTGACAGGACTACCTAGATATGTTGATTTAATGAAACGCTTGACAGGTTAATCAAGTTTATTTGGGTATTTCGAAAGATTTTGATCAAAACGCGAGTAAGAATATTTTTGACAGGTCTACAATGATGTGTTGATTTCATGAAACTTTTGACAGGTCAAACAAGTTTAGTTGGGTTTTTCGATAGTTTTGATCAAAACGGGAATACGAATATTTTTGACAGGTCTACCCAGATGTATTGATTTCATATAATATTTGACAGGAATATCAAGTTTATTTGGGTATTTCGATAAATTATTATTAAAACGCATTCGCGTATTCACCAATATTTTTGACAGGTCTACCATGATGAAATGATTCCATGAAACGTTTGACAGGTTAAACAAGTTAAGTTGAGTAATTCGATAGATTTTGATCAAAACGGGAATACGAATATTTTTGACAGGTGAATCACGAAATGACGGTTTTTGGGATTTTTCGATAGATTTTGATCAAAACGCAAATTTTTGACAGGACTACCTAGATATGTTGATTTAATGAAACGCTTGACAGGACAATCAAGTTTATTTGGGTATTTCGAAAGATTTTGATCAAAACGCAAAAACGAATATTTTTTACAGTTCTACCACGATGTGATGATTTCATGATGTTTGACAGCTGAATCATGATATGACGATTTTTGGGATTTTTCGATAAACTTTGATCAAAACGCAAATTTTTGACAGGACTACCTAGATATGTTGATTTAATGAAACGCTTGACAGGTATATCAAGTTTATTTGGGTATTTCGAAAGATTTTGAACAAAACGGGAATACGAATCTTTTTGACAGGTTTACCTAGATGTGTTGATTTCATGAAATATCTGACAGGCCAATCAAGTTTAGTTCGGTGTTTCGAAAGATTTTGACCAAAACGCGAATACGAATATTTTTGACAGGTCTTCCTAGATGTGTTGATTACATGAAACGTATGACAGGTTAAACAAGTTAAGTTGGGTTTTTCGATAGATTTATATCAAAACGCAAATTTTTGACAGGTCTACCTTGATGTGTTGATTTCATGAAACGTTTGACAGGTCAATCAAGTTAAGTTGGGTATTTCAAAAGATTTTGATCAAAACGCGAATACGAATATTTTTTTCAGGTCTACAATGATGTGTTGATTTCATGAAACTTTTGACAGGTCAAACAAGTTTAGTTGGGTTTTTCGATAGTTTTGATCAAAACGGGAATACGAATATTTTTGACAGGTCTACCCAGATGTATTGATTTCATATAATATTTGACAGGAATATCAAGTTTATTTGGGTATTTCGATAAATTATTATTAAAACGCATTCGCGTATTCACCAATATTTTTGACAGGTCTACCATGATGAAATGATTCCATGAAACGTTTGACAGGTTAAACAAGTTATGTTGGGTTTTTCGATAGTTTTGATCAAAACGCGAATACGAATATTTTTGACAGGTGAATCATGAAATGACGGTTTTTGGGATTTTTCGATAGATTTTGATCAAAACGCAAATTTTTGACAGGACTACCTAGATATGTTGATTTAATGAAACGCTTGACAGGTTAATCAAGTTTATTTGGGTATTTCGAAAGATTTTGATCAAAACGCGAGTAAGAATATTTTTGACAGGTCTACAATGATGTGTTGATTTCATGAAACTTTTGACAGGTCAAACAAGTTTAGTTGGGTTTTTCGATAGTTTTGATCAAAACGGGAATACGAATATTTTTGACAGGTGAATCACGAAATGACGGTTTTTGGGATTTTTCGATAGATTTTGATCAAAACGCAAATTTTTGACAGGACTACCTAGATATGTTGATTTAATGAAACGCTTGACAGGACAATCAAGTTTATTTGGGTATTTCGAAAGATTTTGATCAAAACGCAAAAACGAATATTTTTTACAGTTCTACCACGATGTGATGATTTCATGATGTTTGACAGCTGAATCATGATATGACGATTTTTGGGATTTTTCGATAAACTTTGATCAAAACGCAAATTTTTGACAGGACTACCTAGATATGTTGATTTAATGAAACGCTTGACAGGTATATCAAGTTTATTTGGGTATTTCGAAAGATTTTGAACAAAACGGGAATACGAATCTTTTTGACAGGTTTACCTAGATGTGTTGATTTCATGAAATATCTGACAGGCCAATCAAGTTTAGTTCGGTGTTTCGAAAGATTTTGACCAAAACGCGAATACGAATATTTTTGACAGGTCTTCCTAGATGTGTTGATTACATGAAACGTATGACAGGTTAAACAAGTTAAGTTGGGTTTTTCGATAGATTTATATCAAAACGCAAATTTTTGACAGGTCTACCTTGATGTGTTGATTTCATGAAACGTTTGACAGGTCAATCAAGTTAAGTTGGGTATTTCAAAAGATTTTGATCAAAACGCGAATACGAATATTTTTTTCAGGTCTACAATGATGTGTTGATTTCATGAAACTTTTGACAGGTCAAACAAGTTTAGTTGGGTTTTTCGATAGTTTTGATCAAAACGGGAATACGAATATTTTTGACAGGTCTACCCAGATGTATTGATTTCATATAATATTTGACAGGAATATCAAGTTTATTTGGGTATTTCGATAAATTATTATTAAAACGCATTCGCGTATTCACCAATATTTTTGACAGGTCTACCATGATGAAATGATTCCATGAAACGTTTGACAGGTTAAACAAGTTATGTTGGGTTTTTCGATAGTTTTGATCAAAACGCGAATACGAATATTTTTGACAGGTGAATCATGAAATGACGGTTTTTGGGATTTTTCGATAGATTTTGATCAAAACGCAAATTTTTGACAGGACTACCTAGATATGTTGATTTAATGAAACGCTTGACAGGTTAATCAAGTTTATTTGGGTATTTCGAAAGATTTTGATCAAAACGCGAGTAAGAATATTTTTGACAGGTCTACAATGATGTGTTGATTTCATGAAACTTTTGACAGGTCAAACAAGTTTAGTTGGGTTTTTCGATAGTTTTGATCAAAACGGGAATACGAATATTTTTGACAGGTCTACCCAGATGTATTGATTTCATATAATATTTGACAGGAATATCAAGTTTATTTGGGTATTTCGATAAATTATTATTAAAACGCATTCGCGTATTCACCAATATTTTTGACAGGTCTACCATGATGAAATGATTCCATGAAACGTTTGACAGGTTAAAGAAGTTATGTTGGGTTTTTCGATAGTTTTGATCAAAACGGGAATACGAATATTTTTGACAGGTCTACCCAGATGTATTGATTTCATGAAATATTTGACAGGAATATCAAGTTTATTTGGGTATACGATAAATTATTATTAAAACGCATTCGCGTATTCACCAATATTTTTGACAGGTCTACCATGATTCCAAGAAACGTTTGACAGGTTAAACAAGTTATGTTGGGTTTTCGATAAATTTTGATCATAACGCAAATTTTTGACAGATCTACATAGATGAACACATTTCATGAAATATTTTGTAAATTCCTGTAGGAAAATCAAGTTTAGTTCGGTGTTTCGAAAGATTTTGATCAAAACGAATACGAATATTTTTGACAGGTCTACCTAGGTCATCCAGATGTGTTGACTTCATGAAACGTTTTACAGGTAAAACAAGTTTAGTTGAGTTTTTCGATAGATTTTGATCAAATCGCAAATTTTAGACAGGTGTGTTGATTTCATGAAAAGTTTGACTGGTCAATCAAGTTTAAATAAACTCAAACAAAAACTCAACTGAGTATTTCGATAGATTTTGATCAAAACGAGAATACGAATGTTTTTGACAGGTCTACCTATCTAGGTTGTGTAGTATCTACACATCTGTGTTGATTTCATGAAATATTTTGTAACTTCCTGTAGGAAAATCAAGTTTAACTGGGCATTTCGATAAATTTTGATCAAAATGCAAATACGAATATTTTTGACAGGTCTACCTAGATGTGTTGATTTCATGAAAGCTCAAGCTGTCAACAAAGTCAATCAAGTTTAGTTAAGTATTTCGATAGATATTGATCCAAACGGTAATACGAATATTTTTCACAGGTCTACCTAGATGTGTTCATTTCATGAAATATTTGACAGACCAATCAAGTTAAGTTGGGTATTTCGATAGATTGTGACCAAACGCGAATACGAATATTTTAACGACAGGTCTACCTTGATTTGTTGATTTCATGAAACGCTTGACAGGTCAGTTTAGTTGGGTATTTCGAAATTTTGTTCAAAACTCGAATAAGAATATTTTTGACAGGTCTGCAATGATGTGTTGATTTCACGAAATGTTTGACAGGTCAATCAAATTGAGTTGAGTTTTTCGATAGATTTTGATCAAAACGCGAATATGAATATTTTACAGGTCTACCATGATGTGATGATTTCATGAATATGTTTAACAGCTCAATCATGAAATGACGATTGTTAGGATTTTTCGATATATTTGTACAAAACGCGTGTTCAGTTTTCAAATCAGGGGTTTAAATTTCACGCCAATGCAAAATAGTTAGGATGTTTGCCGCCGTGTGGCGCTAACAACTTGATTCCACCAATTACAGCATTACCTTATATTTATAGTTCAGTGTGACAGGTTTGAGAATATAGCGACATAAGTGGCGAAAATTGGCTAAATTGTAGAACAAAATAATATTATAATATGGCGAAGTTTTGTCAGCTTATTAAGGTTTTCGTTTTTGTAGTGTAGGAAACATTATCTTTGTTTGTTGCTAATATAAGCAGTTGTCTTTTACATTTCTATCTCTTTTACAATCGTATTTCAAATCAACTCTACTTGCAATCAACTATCCTGCATTGTACATATTATAACCTGTGTGACAAATAAATAATTGAAGACCCTAAATAGTTTTACTGGAAGCACCAACCACCGCACCAAGTTATGGACCTCGAACCGGATTCGTAGAAGGAAGAACATACCAGTTTGAACAGGAATTCCAGACATCGTAAAGGAAAGACGGACAGGTTTAAATTTCCAATCATCCTTATTATCCATTTCATAGTGTTATTATTTCAATTATTATCATAATCCTTCCATTGTGGTTTGCTAGTAATTTCATACAGTTGATTTTGCGGCATTTAAGTGAGGTTAAGGGTAGTTATAAAATCAAGTCGAATAATTATTATTGTTACATGTAAAAACACTTTTTTCTGTTCTTGTTTGATTCATGTGCTTTGTTTGGTTTGGTTAAAGGGTGCTGCATTGGGATTAAATATAACAATATTTATCAATAATCGAGATGCCGAACGAGAGAGTGAAGATGCTTGTTTCTAAAAGAGGTGCTCTCAAAGGACAATTGACACGTTTTCAAGACTACCTCAATAGCAAATCAATCAATATGTGTGAACTAGAAGTGAGAATATCTAGAATAGAAGCTATTTTAGACAAGTTTGAGACAATCCAGCAGGAAATGGAAGAGTATAGTGAAATTGAGGCTGAATATAGGGAACAATTCGAAGTTTTATTCTACGAAACAGTGGGAAAAGCGAGATCGATTATGAAACAAATTCCTACAGTTATTTCAGAAGTAAAATTAAGACCTTTAGAGGTACCGAATTTCTGTGGAGATTACAAAAACTGGCTTCACTTCAGAGACACCTTCAGTTCATTGGTGGATAGTAATCCATCATTAAATAATCTTCAAAAGTTCCATTATCTTCTCTCAAGTCTTAAGGGAGAAGCATTGCAGTTAATTTCTTCGCTGGAAGTTTCAGGAGAGAATTACAGTGTAGCATGGGAAATACTTAATTCAAGGTATCATAATGTACGTATAATTTCAGATAAGCACCTTCACAGTCTTCTCAACATGGCAGTACTAAGGGATGAAAGTCACACAGGGTTAAGGAAATTAGTAGATGAAGTACAGCTTCATCTGAGGGCTCTACAAAGCATGGGACTACCTACCAAGCAGTGGGATGCATTGGTAATTCATGTTATAACAAGCAAGCTTCCAGTAAGTAGCAAGCAACATTGGGAGACTTATTCGATCGCAGGAAAGTTACCCACATTAGGTGAGTTGATTTTATGTCTAAATGAAAGAGCAAGGGTGTTAGAAACATGTCTAACACACCAGCGGAAACCAAGCCCTAGGATCACACTCCATGCTGGTTCTAGAAACAATGTTTCAAGTTTATGTCCGCTGTGCAATGGGGAACACAGGCTGCACCAATGTGGTCAGTTTCATGCCCAGACTATGGAGCAGAGGTATGAGACAACAAAAAGGTTTAGACTCTGTTTTAATTGTCTAGGTACAAGGCACAATTCCTCAAAATGTAGTTCAAAAAACACATGCAGAATGTGTAGGAAAAGACACCATACAATGTTACACACATCAAATGTTACAAGGCAAACTCAAGTAGGTATTCAAGAAAATGTGACAACAATACTACATGAACAAGATACTACCATCACGACCCACATGTCACAAGGTGGTAGTCAAATATTGTTGTCTACAGTGATAGTAGGTATCACACATAATGGCGTGTCACACAAGGTGCGCGCACTTTTAGATTGTGGTGCTCAATCTAATTTTATGACGAAATCCTTATGTTCTAGGTTGGGTATTTCACAATACGATGCAGCGATTCCAGTAGCAGGAATCCATAACCAGGTTACGAAAATAAGCAAAGGAGCCGATGTGGAGATCCAATCTCTACACTCAAGTTACACACGCAAACTGTCATGTTTGGTGTTACCAAAGATCACGCAGCCACTACCACAGCAAACTTTTGACAAGAAATATGTGAAACTACCTCATGGACTAAGGTTGGCTGATCCCGATTTTCATAAGAGCGCTCCAGTGGACATGCTTCTAGGGGCACAGGTTTTTTGGGAAATTTTACAAGCAGAAAGACTTGAAATGGAACCTTCACAACCAGTGATACAGCAGACGTTGCTAGGTTGGATCATCGCTGGACAGGTATTACAAGACAGGCAAGTCAAAAATGCCAGGCAAGTCTTACATTGTTATGTTTCATTAAATCAATTGCACAAAGACATAGAAAGGTTTTGGAAAATAGAGGAAATTCTTTCTTTACCAATTCAATCTCAAGAGGAGATTTTATGTGAAACACATTTCGTTTCAACCCATCAAAGAAGTGATACAGGTCGGTTTGTAGCCAGACTACCATTCAAACCGAAGCATAAAGAGTTAGGTGACTCTTTACAAGTTGCAAGCAGGCGTATGTTAAGTATGGAAAAGCGCTTTGCCAATGATACAAATCTAAAAAATCAATATGTTGATTTTATGAAAGAATATGAAACTTTAGGTCACATGTCACCATGTGAACCATCAGATCAACATGATATATGTTATCTCCCACATCATGCAGTATTCAAGGGGGACAAAATAAGAGTTGTCTTTGATGGATCTGCAAAAACAAGTTCAGGTGTTTCTTTAAATGATACACTCATGACAGGTCCTTTAATACAAAATGATTTATTTACCTTGCTAGTAAATTTCAGGAAACACTCATTCGTGATTACTGCCGACATAGAAAAGATGTACAGACAGGTGGAAATTCATTCCGAGGATAAAAGATTTCAGAGGATTGTATGGAGGGATTCAGATGACAAACAATTATCTCATTTTCAGTTAAATACAGTAACATATGGATTAACACCTTCTTCATTTATCGCCACAAGATGTCTAAAACAATTAAGTATGGAGTTCAAAGATAAATATCCAAGACCATGTGAAGTTATAGCGGAGGATTTCTACATGGACGATCTGTTAACAGGAGGTGAAAACTTACAGGAATGTTCACAATTGAAACAGGAGTTAACCACTATACTTCAATCAGGAGGTTTTCATCTTACAAAATGGAAATCAAATGTGTCAGGTATGTCCGATGATATATTATCTAGTGAAAAGTCATTATTTGTTGAAGACAAAGATACATCTAAAATCTTGGGACTTTATTGGGATAGCAGGGAGGATTGTCTTTCTTACAGGGTAGAAATTTTACATGATAATCAAGCGACTGCCAAAAGAATGGTATTGTCAGATATTTCAAGGACTTTTGATCCTTTTGGTTTATTGGGTTCTATAGTAATTAGAGCAAAAATTCTTATGCAAGAATTATGGCAACAAAGAATAGCATGGGATGAACTTCTTCAAGAAAATCTATTACAAAAATGGAATAATTACAAGGCTGATTTATTGACAATCAATGATTTTAAAATATGTAGAAATATCAAATGTGAAATTTCAATTCATATTCAATTAATAAGTTCTTCAGACGCCTCGCAGAAAGCTTATGGGTGTTCCATATATTTGAGATCTTATAGTAGATTTGGAAGATACGAATGTAATTTAATATGTGCAAAATATAAAGTTGCACCTATTAAACAATTGTCATCAACTAGTATAGAATTGTGTGGTGCATTATTGTTAACAAGATTGATTATAGGAACATTTTCAAGAGTGCAAGATACAATCACAACATTATGGACACATTACAAGATACAGACAACTTTAGTGGTTGTCACTCAAAAGGAAGATTGGGAGACATTTATTTGGTATTCATCATTTACTGAGTTACAAAGAGTCGCAGCATATTTGATACGCTTCTTACTCAACGCAAGCGGTAGAAAACCACGTCTTAAAGAAGAACAGAATGTAACTGGCATGCACACAATATTCTAATCATGAATGCACAAGAGTTTGCAAACCTCAAGGAGTTATCGATTTGTACCTAATTATCAAGAATGTTTTTTGACCAATGTATTTATGTTTCAGGTACAAATATTACAATATGATAAAATGATATGTGCGCAGGTATGTTGATTTGTTTTCATTGCAGGGGATAACATTTTTCACTTTCTAGGGAAGCATTTCGATTTATTTTCAATATTCATTTTGGGACAATCTAAACTTTAAGTTTACTGAGACAATGTAGCAAACTTTGCTGGATCAAGCAGTGAAATTCAAAGGCTTTCACTCATTTTCATTCAATTTAAATTCATGTTATGTTTTCTTGTATATTTGAAATACTCACTTAAAGGCACTGCGTTATCGATTGTTAGATTTTGTTAGTATGTACATCATTCTATTGCAAGTTCAACCTTGCGTCAACTCCACACTCCACTCTCCTCTGACTCAAATTACCAAAACGCCTTAACTCCTACTCACTTCCTGATTGGAGAAAGCTTGTTTGCTCTTCCAGAACGTAGTGTTTTGGAAATTCCTAACAATAGGCTTAACCATTATCAAAAACTAATGATGATATTTCAATCTTTCTGGGTACGATGGAATGCCGAGTACTTTCACGAGCTGCAACGTCGGAGCAAATGGCGTAAGGGAGCTGAGAGGCAGTTGCAGCTGGAGGACTTGGTGCTGATTAAAGAAGAAAACCTATGGTATGGAAACTTGGACGAGTAACGGAACTACATCCAGGGAGAGATGGGCTCGTCAGAGTCGTTTCAGTCAAGACTACAAGAGGTATCTTCAAACGCAGTGTCGTCAATTTGGCTGTGTTACCGATTGAAGAAAATTCTATGCAATAAATCGAGGCAAATTAATTTTACTTCAAGATGGTGAATCAATTTACAAAATTTCTAAGATGTCTCAGTAAATGTTATACTTTGTTTACTTATCATGTTCATCAAAGGGATGAAAATCTCAAGAAAAGTTTTGCTTTATTTGCTTGTGTTTATCAGAGGAACAATATCTCAAGAAGTGTTGTATTTTATTTGCTCATCATGTTTTTCAAATATTTAAAAATATTTTTAGATCATCTGTTTTGTTTTACATAGGTTTTATGTTTCTTTCTTTCTTTCTTGGCTGACAAAATTTTCATTCATGTAGTACAAGGGGTTTAGATTTCAGAAAATGTTTTGTTTTTCATGTCATGTTTTTTCAATGTTATGTTACAGTCCACTATCTCAATTTTACGCATGACATTTACACAGGTACCAAGACATTTATAGTAGATAATTAAATTTTCAAACTCATGTTATAAAAACGTTTATTTATTTGTAAAAACGCGTTTTTAGGGGGCGGTATGTTCAGTTTTCAAATCAGGGGTTTAAATTTCACGCCAATGCAAAATAGTTAGGATGTTTGCCGCCGTGTGGCGCTAACAACTTGATTCCACCAATTACAGCATTACCTTATATTTATAGTTCAGTGTGACAGGTTTGAGAATATAGCGACATAAGTGGCGAAAATTGGCTAAATTGTAGAACAAAATAATATTATAATATGGCGAAGTTTTGTCAGCTTATTAAGGTTTTCGTTTTTGTAGTGTAGGAAACATTATCTTTGTTTGTTGCTAATATAAGCAGTTGTCTTTTACATTTCTATCTCTTTTACAATCGTATTTCAAATCAACTCTACTTGCAATCAACTATCCTGCATTGTACATATTATAACCTGTGTGACAAATAAATAATTGAAGACCCAACAAGTTATGATCTGGAAGAAGCACCAAACCAAACCACCACCAACGCGAATACAAATATTTTTGACAGGTTTAACTAGATGTGTGGCTTTCATGAAATATTTGACAGGCCAACCAAGTTAGGTTGGATATTTCGATAGATTTTGATGAAAACGCGAATATGATTTTTTTTTGACAGGTCTACCTTGATGTGTTGATTTTATGAAATATTTGACAGGAAAATCAAGTTTTATTGGGTATTTCGATAAATTTCGATCAAAACGCGAAAACAAATATTTTTAACAGGTTAACCTAGATGTGTAGATGTCATGAAATATTTGATGGTCCAGAATAGAACTGTCAAAAATATTCATATTCGCGTTTTGTACAAAATCTATCGAAATACACGACTAAACTTTATCAAGTTTGTAAAATTATCTGTCAGACATCATGAAATCATCACATCATGGTAGACCTGTAAAAAATATTCGTGTTCACGTTTCGATTAAAATCTATCGATTATATAAAATACACAACTAAACTTGATAGGCCCCTCCCACACATCTAGTTAAACCTGTCAAAAATATTTGTATTCGCGTTTTGATCAAAATTTATCGAAATACCCAATAAAACTTGAATACCCTGTCAAATATTTCATGAAATCAACACATCTAGGTAGACATGTTAAAAATATTTGTATTCGCGTTTTGATCAAAATTTATCTAAAAACCCAATAAACTTGGTTTTCCTGTCAAATATTTCATGAAATCAACGCATCTAGGTAGACCTATCAAAAATAATCATATTCGCGTATTCATCAAAATCTATCGAAATATCCAACTTAACTTGGTTGGCCTGTCAAATATTTCATGAATCAACACATCTAGGTAGACCGCTTAAAAATATTTGTATTCGCGTTTTGTACAAATATATGAAAAATCCTAATAATCGTCATTTCATGATTGAGCTGTCAAACATATTCATGAAATCATCACATCATGGTAGACCTGTAAAATATTCATATTCGCGTTTTGATCAAAATCTATCAAAATACACAACTAAACTTGATTGGTCCCTCAAACGTTTCATGAAATCAACACATCTAGGTAGACCTGTCGAAAATGTCTGTATTCAAATTATAAAACACACAACACACCTGTAAAATATTCATATACCTACGCGTTTTGATCAAAATTTATCGAAAAACCCAATTAACTTGATTTTCCTGTCAAATATTTCATGAAATCAACACATCTAGGTAGACCTGTCAAAAATATTTTTATTCGCGTTTTGATCAAAATCTTTCGAAATATCCAACTTCACTTGATTGGCATCTCAAATATTTCATGAAATCAAGACATCTATGTAGAACTGTCAAAATTATCTGTATTCGCATTTTGATCAATATTAATCGAAGAATCCTAACAACCGTTATTTCATGATTTAGCTGTCAAACATATTCATGAAATCATCACATCATGGTAGACCTGTCAAAAATATTCATTCAGTATATTATTCGCGTTTTGATCAAAATCAATCGAAATGTGGGCATAATTGTCAAATCTCATGGTCAGATCTTAAACGGTCAAACATATTTTGAAATTATCACACCATGGAAAACCTGGAGAAATTCACGATATAATCAAATTTTTTTGAAATATCTAAACACCCATAAGATAATGATTGACCTGTCAAACAAATTCATGAAATCATAACATCAAGGTAGAACTGAAAAAATATTCGTATTCGTATTATATTTTTTGAAAGATCTTGATCTTTATACTACTGAATACTAACAATCGTCATTTCATGGTTGAGCTGTCAAACAAATTAATGAAATCATCGCAAAACCCAATTAACTTGATTTTCCTGTCAAATATTTCATGAAATCAACACATCTAGGTAGAGCTGTCAAAAATGTTCATATTCGTGGTTTGATCAAAATCTATCGAAATACCCAACCAAACTTGATTGGCCTGTCAAATATTTCATGAAATCAACACATCTCGGTAGACCTGTCAAAAATATTCATCTTAACATTTGGATCAAAATCTGTCAAAAACCGATATTATCGTCAAATCAATGATTAAAATCTCAAACATATTCATAAAATCTTAACTACTTGTCTATATGTCTATATGTCATAAAATCTATACCTGTCAAAATATTAATCTTTACATTTGGATCAAAATCTGTCAAAAACCGATATTATCGTAAAATCATGATTGGAGAAATCACAGACATACTCGTATTCATTAAACCTTCACTTCTTGATAGACCTGTCAAAAATATTCAAATAAAGAATTTGATCGAAATCGGCCAACAACCCATAAAATGGTCAAATAACGATTTAACTGTCTTACATATTCACAAAATCATCACACCTGTCAAATATTACACATTTTACATTTTGATCAAAGTCTGTCAAAATACCCGTAAAATCATGAATTAACTACCAAACATATTCTTAAATTCATTGCATCATGGTCAAAAAGAATCAAATGAACATTTTGATCAAAATCTGTCATAATACCCATGAAATACAAAACATATTTATAAATTCATCGCATCATGATAGACCTGCCAGAAAAATTCATCTTTGCATTTGCATCAAAATCTATCAAAAACCGATATTATCTTACGAATCTGAAATCTGAAATCTGAAATACGAAATCTGAAACATTTTCATAAAACAAGTGAACAGAAGTTCACGAATGAACCTGTCAAAAATATTCAAATGAACAATTTGATCGAAATCGGCCATAAACCCATGAAATGGTCAAATAATGATTGAACTGTCAAACATATTGTGGCATACCTGTCAAATATTAAACATTAAAATCTGTCAAAATACCCATAAATTATCACTCCATGGCATACCTGTCAAATATTAAACATTAAAATCTGTCAAAATACCCATAAAACCATCATGTCGTGAAAAACTACTAAACATATTTATAAATTCATCGCATCATGGAAGACCTGTCAGAAAAATTATCACACCATGGCATACCTGTCAAATATTAAACATTTAGATCAAAATCTGTACAAAATACCCATAAAATACAAATCATATTAATAAATTCATCGCATCATGGTAGACCTGTCAAAAAAAATCATCTTTACATTTGTATCAAAATCTGTCATAAACCGATATAATCGTAAAATCATGATTAAATCAAACATATTCTTAAAAAAAAACTCACATCATGGCAGACCTGTCAAAAATATTTATCCTTACATTTGGATCAAAATCTCAATAATGATTGAAATTGGGCAAAACCCCATAAAATGGTCAAATAATGATTGAACTGTCAAACATATTCATAAGATTATCCCATCATGGCACATGTACCTGTCAAATATTAAACATTTTAACATATTGATCAAAATCTGTCAAAATACCCAAAAAATACCAAAATAAAATAAAAAGATTGTGATAAAACTACCAAACATATTTATAAATTCATCGCATCATGGTAGACCTGTCAGAAAAAAATCATCTTTACAATTGTATCAAAATCTGTCAAAAACCAATATAATCAATCAAACCAATTAAAATTATGATTGAAATCTCAAACATATTAATAAAACCTTCACTTCTTGGTAGACCTGTCAAAATATTAATCTTTACATTTATATCAAAATCTGTCAAAAACCAATAGGTAATACCTATCGTAAAATCATAATTGAAATCTCAAACATATTCATAAAACCTTCACTTCTTGATAGATCTGTCAAAAGACCTGTCATCTCAACATTTGGATCGAAATCTGTCAGAAACCGATATTATCGTAAAATCATGATTGAAATCTCAAACGTATTCTCAAACATATTCACGAAACCTTCACTTTTTGATAGTCCGGTCAAAAATAATCATCTTTATATTTGGATCAAAATCTTTCAAAAACCGTAATTATCACACCATGGAAGACCTGTCAGAAATATTCATCTTATCATTTGAATCAAAATCTGTCAAAAACCGATATTATCACGATTGAGATCTCAAACATATTCTTAAAACCTTCACTTCTTGAAAGACCTATCAAAAATATGCAAATGAACATTTTGATCGAAATCGGCCAAAACCCCATAAAATAGTCAAATAATGATTGTACTGTCAAATATATTCATAAAATTATCGCATCATGGTAGACCTGTCAAATTT
This sequence comes from Athripsodes cinereus, assembly GCA_947579605.1. Taxonomy (NCBI): domain Eukaryota; kingdom Metazoa; phylum Arthropoda; class Insecta; order Trichoptera; family Leptoceridae; genus Athripsodes; species Athripsodes cinereus. The sequence goes on along the minus strand of OX388316.1, from coordinate 5,615,452 downwards.
TAAACATTTTAACATTTCGATTAAAAACTGTCAAAACACCCATTAAATCGTGATTAAACTACCAAACATATTCATAAATTCATCGCATCGTGTTATATCAATGATCGCATCATAGTTAACCTGTCAAAAATATTCATCTTAACATTTGGATCCAAATCAGTCAAAAAAACGATATATTCGTCAGAAGATGGAACTTGAACATCATGAGATTGAACTGTCAAAAATATTCGTAAATTTATCGCTGATGCGGTAGACCTGCCAAAAATATTTAAATGTACGTTTTGATCGGAATCCTCAAAATTTATATAATCATTAGGTCATGATAAAACTGACAAAAAATATTCATTAAACGCCAGGTCATGATAGACCTGTCAAATATTGTACTGACGATGCATTTTTCTGATTTTGAAAATATGCCTCATTGATAATCCTAAAAAAATATTAAATAATCAGTGAATGGTTTATATCTTTTTAATCAAATTTATTGAGTCTGGGATACCGATGATTATAGTATACATAGAATGTGATGATATGTGTTTATTTTTCTTGTCTACTACCTACATGTGTTTTTGCATTATACTCGTGTGTTTGCAAACTCAGCAAAGTTTTTAAATTAATATTTAGTTAATATATTTGTGGGAAATGCCGTGATGTTATTTGAGTAGTAGTATAGATATTAAATATTTATATTATAATGGCTGGCTTCTTCGATACAACAAAGAGCTTAATGACATAATATGGAGAGCCCGATGTGATCAGTTCCATCAAGGTGGAGCGCATAAGATGGGCTGGTCACATAATCAGAATGGACGACGACAGCCCTGTAAAATGCCTCACACTCCTCATACCACAAGGACGAAGAGAACCAGGAAGGCCCAAACTGCGATGGATGGATTCTGTCAGCGCCGATTCATTCACACTTTGTAGTTTGTGATTTGTATCACAAACTGGAAGACAATAGCAAGGGACAGATGAGAGTAGAAGAGACTACTGAATTCAGCCAAGGCTCACCCAGGTCATGATGATAATATTACATATAAATTATGTTAAAACTGTTTGTTTGTGAAATAAAATAAAGTAGCATGGTATGGTATGGAATTGAATAGGCATGGCATGGATAGGAATGGTATGGTATGGTACTGCACGATCCGGTACGGTACAGTAGGTTACCGTAAGGTATGGTGTTTTATGACATACCATGGTATGGTATGGTATGGTATGATCCAAATTATGGTTTAATCTTAAAACCACTTGCGAGAAAAACTTCATATAGGTAGGTACCATAAATTTCTCCAATAACATGTATTTATATTTATATTTTATAATAACAATAATAATCAATAATAGTTTATAATATTTTTTTTTATTCATTACAATACAAACAATTTAATAGAAATATGCATAATCGAGAACTAAATTTTTACAGTTTGACTAGCCATATTGTAATATGCCTGAATAGGCTTTCGTCATTTTACATAATGCCGGCCGTTTGTAAACGTCGGGACCGACCTAGGGAAAGTCCTTGTGGAACACCTAAAAATGTTGCGTCACCTTAGAAACAGAATTGTTGATCATAACATGATATTTTCTAAATGACAAATACGAAGTTAATCATCTAATAGCCCATTCGTATCATAATACATATATGCCTTGTGATTCTAACTTCACAGGCAGACTTCTGTGACAGACAATAGTGATAAAATAGTAAGGAATATGTTCTGTATATATATATATATATATATAAATATAATATGTTTGATTGAGAAAGTACAAAAAAGATTCGCCAGACATCTTTATAGGAAAACATATGGATATTATCCATATTTGTTTCCTTCACTTTTTATCATGGGATGCTTAGGAATGTCTTCGCTTCAGAAGCGTAGAGATGATTACCTTTGCAGGCACTTTTTTAAGTTGCTTAACGGAATCATCCATAATCCTGATATTTTACAGGAGTTAAATTTTTACATCCCAGAATCATACGGTAGGTCCCGATTTCACACTCTCTTTTATCCTCCCATTTGCAGAACTAATCTGTTGACTTATTCTCCTTTGGGAAGGGCTATTACCATATTTAATCATTTAGCGCAACATATTGATATATTCAATATAAATTATAATCAGTTCACCAAATGTGTTGAATTGATATTGAAATAGATATGTATTTATGATGCGTAAGTGAAAATTTTAATTGTGCTAATTTTTACTTTATTATCATTTTTGTAATAATGAGTGAAGAATGATGTGTATTGTATGATTGCATTTTTGTATAGTATATTTGTTGTGATAGTTTTTGTTTGAGGCATGTCTTATTTTATTTGTTTTTATTCTTTTAGCATTAATGTTTGAATAATCATATTTTGATGTTTCGATGCATTGTATTGGAAGCGGTGGTGTACACTCACTACGCTTTCTGACTCGGGGGCATTCTATTGGATAGTTTTGACGACCAATTGTGTGACTCTGTCAGAGTGCTGATTGTGCATTGTGATGTCAATAATGTTTTTGAAGGAATGTATTTTGTTTAATTATAAGTCGTTTTTTTTTATAATTATTGCTAATAAGTTTGTTTTTTTTTTTTAAACTTATGTGAATAATATTGTGATTTGTAAATAGTGTTATGTTGTGTGTTTTGTTTACATCACTCGCCGCAAAGGTGAAAACTGTCAAGGTGAGTGATGTCAATTTTGGAAAATAAATAAATAAATAAATATATGATGTATTTTTCGATAGGTATGAACCAAATCACAATCTATGCATCACTTGCAGGGTAGAGAGTATTAGGTGTTCCGATGCTTACGAATCGAAAGCCGATTCGTAAGCATCGTAATACGGAACGAGGAGTTACATATATATGTAAAATATATATATATATATATATATATATATGATATCTTTCAACAGACATCTGCGATCACTTTAGTTCTTAATACACATTCTTTAACGGGTAGAGAGAGAGAGTGTGGGTGTGTGCTTACGAATTGGCTTTTGGCTGGTTTATATTATATATATATATATATATATTATATATTTATTACCGGCAATCCACCCGAAACGAGTGATTTCTGTCTATATTGATCTGAGAACTTTTAATAAATTAATATCAAACTTTTCTTTTCTTACTATATTCTCAATAATTCTGTCTTCGTTCGTTCTTTGGACTTTTCAGAATATTTCTGTGTTTTCAGAATTAGATGATATTCGGGGTATTTAAAAAAATAAACATCTCTTTGAATAAGTTTTATTCTTTCGAAAGCACAGGTATTAATTTTATTTAGTAGTCACGTCACCACGGCATGATTGAATATATTCTTTGACTGTTTCACAATCATTTAGTTTGCCTGGATTCCATATACTGGCGTTGAGGCAGTTCTAAAACAAAGAAAGATACAATTATATGTTTTAATTGCTTTTTTGAACTGATTATTTTTTTTTTTTTAAAGATATATCTGGGTTTTGTTATAAACCCAAATACAACCAGGACCAGGAGTGTGAAATGTGTATACAACCTTATACACCTTTCGCACTAAGCTAAAAGCTTGTGCCGTGAAATTTTTATTTATTTATTTATTATTTATTTATTTTATTCTTCACTGTCCATTGTTTATACTAATTGAAACATTTATCATAGAAATACAAATTAAAACATTTATCATAGAAAATATCAGTTATACAATGAAATGTACAGAGGGCGAGTTTATCGCTAAAATGCGATGTCTTCCTACTAACCCGGTTATGAAATTAAAAAAAAAACATTGAAGAGAGACCCACCTCCACCCGGATATCTCAGGAGTTGTGAACTCCTATTTATCCGCATAATTAAACTAAATTTGTCCTCACGGGCGGGCCATTGGGCAGGCCTGAAGGGCCAACCGGCCAAAACCGCCATCGTGGGAATCTTTTAAGCAACACTCTCTCTTCAATGTCCCTTTTGAAAGATGTTTATTTAATAAAATATAAAATAATAACAATGTAGTAAAAAAATAAGAATACATAGAACAGGACAAGAATAACACAAGTAATAAAACAGAAATAATATCGAATACATGAATTATGTGTACAAATTGGTAGTAACAGAAGGCCGAGGTGAGGTGTCCAGAAACGTGTTAATTGGCGTTCCGAGGGAAAAAAAAAACAAAGAAATAGACATAAATATACATACCTACACCCACACACATATCAACAGTAATAATATAAATAAAAAAACAAAAATACAATATAAAGCAAACAAATGAAAAAGACACATGCAAGCAACGCACTTATGGACACATAATAATAAAAAAGTAGAACATATTATTGCAGCGTGCACATGCATAGGGGAAAGGGAGTAGGAAAGAAAGAAATAAAAAGGTGTCATTTTTGACAGCTTGTCTGAAAGAAGAGAAGTGATTTTTGACAGCTTGTCGGAAAAAAGGAAAAGTTGTTATCATCCTGATTTTCTAAGGAAGATTGTTCCAACAGCGAGCACCTTGAACAAGAAATGAGTTGGACAGAAAGTTTGTACTGCTAGAAGACGCTCTCTGTTGGATCGCAACAAGGTAAACCATGACTCGCTAGATACTCGAATTTTACTGTAAGATACTATGGAGAGGACGTTGAAAATAATGTTTTTAAAACTAGATACAAAATGTGAAGATCACGTCTTTGACTATGGTGGTCCACTTCAGCTGATTTCTATAAGAGATTACGTTTAAATGAGTGGATGACATTTAAACATAGAATAAATTGCAATATCAATCTATCTATGTTTCTCCGCAAGAAGGAATACGAAACGAACATAATATAGGTTGTACTTGTTGTACAAAAAAAGTCATTCATGATTAGTGGAATACCTCACCATTGAATGGATTTACAAATAGGTGTTAAGGGTGGAGATGCTTCAGCCGGTGGCTAAAGGTTTGGTTGCTTGACACGGGTAGAGAGGAAGCAAAAAAGAGGCTATTTTTACATGTTGTGTAATTTTTTGTGCGATTTCAAGGTGAATTGGTAGATACGGTACTTTCTTGATGTTTTGTAGCGGCTTGCCTCGATACAGGCATTCGCCTAGTGAGGTTGCTGCGGGTTATGACTGCATAGTCCTGATTGACTTGCTTGTTCCGGCGCGCACGCTCAGTCACATATCTGTTTTGGCTGCCTGTTATGCATGTTGGATTGGTGTCTTGTTGTTTTTTCTTTTTTTAATTTTTTGTATAACTTTTGTAATAAATGACAAACTTGTGGGCTTGGTATTATATAGCAAGGGGTTGGATGATGAGTGCGGGTTGAGTGGGATAATGCATTGTCTTTGATTTGTGATTGTGTGTATTGTTTCTGTCCATGTGTGTTTTATGACGTTTTGTAATAGTGATGTATAAATAAATAAAAATTTCTTTTTTTGAAATAAGTAAAAAAAAAAAAAAAATAGCCTTGTTCAGAACATTAGACAATTTATAATAGAAAAGGGTGAGACTTACCTAACACCGGGGACTTCATGGATATGGGGTCTTATTATACATAATTATGTCTGCACAATTAATCAAAAACCTCAATTAGATAAATAATGAAATTAAAGTAAAGAATAGGTTTCAATACATCTCAAATTCAGCTATGAGGTTTGCCACCCATCCTGAATGTCTTAAGTTTTTGTTGGCAGAAGACGGCTTGCATATTTATTACCTGCACCTTGGCTGCTGGCTTCCCCACTTGTGGGATATGCCGTGATGGTTTAGTTAGTTAGTTATTCTACTGGCTACCTCGCTTTTGGGATTCAGCGTGATGTTATAGATAGATAGATAGATAGATTTTAATATTTACATTTCCTGCATTTTCAATGATGCATTTTAGTTGATCAAATATTTTGCATGTTGAATTATCGTAAGTCTTTGCCAAACATTCACCAACAAAGCCCAGGAGATATCCAGAAATATTTTCCGGCTTTCTTGATAGAATAAATTTCTTGAAGACTTCTTTATCAAGCTTTTCACCGGTATGTTGAACTTTCAATTCCTTCAGAACGCAAGTGACGGTATCACACTGAAAAATGTCAATAACGTTATAAATTTTCTTTTTCGATTGTTTGGTAACTTTGATTACAAAAATAAATCATTTGTTCATACATCACACATACATACATCTTCATAGATTGATGTAAATCTTTAGAGTATACAATAAATGAAAAGTCTTTGAGTATAAATTCATTTTCAAGGTTACTGTAGAGTACCCAAAAACGATATTTTTATACATATAATATGCTCTATGAGAACACCTTTTCAAACATATACATACGAGAAATTATGTACATTACCGCAGTCAAATTATGACATGTTATTTCAATCTTCTTGATTTCATTCAAATCAGTGGCATTTAAAATAGGGCAGCAAGTGTGCCACTCCACCTAAAATAAATAGAAGAGAAATTATGAATCACCCATTGACATTTCCTTACATGGACGTCCTATTATGAAACTTAATCGTGAACCAAACACTCCAAAACAAAACAAAAAACATCAATTAGAATATATTTATGGTTATATTTATTTTATTCAATTTGTATATTTTTTTTTTTATTATGTTATGTTATGTAGAAGATGGGAATATGATAGGTACCTTCTATTATTGTTAAGTTGTTTTGTATCACTTATGATTTATATATTGTTTTACAGATATATCTGGGTTTTTGTTACAAACTCAAATACAACCTCTTACACCTTTCACAGTTAGCTAAAACCTTATGACGTAATGGCATTTTTTAATTTAATGAAAGGGAAGTTTTCCGTATGAATGCGCGTTGGATACTTTATTAACTGCTGTGTATCAGAGCCATGCTAGAAGTCTAGTATGGCCTTGGCTGTGTATCATTATAACTAGAGATGCAACGAATAGTATATTTGCCGAATACCGAATATTATGCAAGATCATGTTCCGAATAACTGATTGAAGAGAGGGAGTATTTGTGATTGTGTTTGTCATTTTGATACCTATAGTTTAGAATAAATATCTGTTTGTCTTGTATCCCCTGATACCAGCAATACTACTGCTGTTTGGGGATATCAAAAAATTTTATTGGTGAAATTAATATGTATGTGTTCAATTATTCACAATATAATTTATTACTAAAATTCTTTAATCTTTAATATTCGGCAAAACAATGGCGAGATCGTGCGGTACTCCCGACCGCGCATCTACGTGTAGGTATGTACGAGTATATCATAGACATATTATTTTGTACTAGAAGTGCAGGGCGGTACATTTTAAAAAAAAAATTGTGTTCCAGCATATTAATGCTGGAAAACAATAAAAATATTATGTTTTTTCACTCCATATCAAATTAAACTAATTAATTAGATATTTGAGGATTACCTAATAATTATGCATCTGCAGCTGACAATGAAATAACAAGTATCTACAAGCTATTAGTTCCTTCCAGTTTTACATTTAAACTATTCGGCAGAATACCGAATAATAGACTAAGTATTCGGTATTCGGCCGAATAGTAAAAATGTTGCCGAAAAGGCAGAAAACCGAATAGTTGCCGAATATTCGTTGCATCTCTAATTATAACCCATTTGCATTAGCAATTGCATTGAAATTGAAGGGATGTCTATTCTATGAATAAGGTGTCAGTTAGGGCGGAAAAAGAAGAAGAAGACAAGACAATAAAAAGTTTTATCAAATAAAATAAATAAAGTAATGCTACCTGAATATCGAGTTGCTTGTCGCAGTCGTAGGCTGCTTGTACGATCTGAAAAATAAGTAATGATAATAAATAATAATAAAATGTAATTCCTTATTATAAATACAACCCGGAACCGGTTTTAGAAAATCAAAATTACAGGTTCTATTATGATAAAACAATAATAACAGATTTTAATAAATAAAATATAAAAATATATTATTGAGCACTGTTTAATTTCCACTATGTTAGGTTAAATACCGAACGTTTTCGCCTATACTTGTAGGCATCTTCAGGGAAACTGAAATCTTAAAATTGTGAGAGCTGTTGTTCATGTGGTGAGAAGGGTGCAGGTAGTGGGAGGGGTAGTGAGAGGGGTAATGGTAGATATGGAGGCGGGATGGTTGGCAGGATATACTAACAAAGGAGATGAGGGTGGGATCTGTATATTTACAATGTTATTCTTATTCCTATAAATCTCTAATGTTTCCAAGGCGTTTAGTCTACCCGCCCCACACACAGAATGTAATACCTTTGTACCGTTTATGTCAAATGTATGGTCATATTCGATACAATGGTCCGCAATTTCTGAATATGTAGACATTCCCCTAAACGCCCTGTTATGTTCAGCAAATCTAGTACGCACTGTACGAGATGTCTGTCCTATGTATTTTGCATCACAATCGTTACATCCAATACAATACACACCACTACCATCCATTCGATCTATCTTGTCTTTATGATTAAACAATAATTTGTTTATATTATTATTGGTATAAAATGCACTTTTGAATGATTGTTTAACAATTTTATTAAGTTCGTTTGTAAATCTACCAGTGTATAAAATTTTTTTAAATGGTTTAATAGTTGATCTTGACATTACCGGATAAATGTATTTTCTAAACATATTTAATTTTTGTTTTTTATTTATAATTTTATCTACAATACTAGTTTCATACCCATTGTTATGTGCTATTTGTAAAATAGTATTATATTCTTTATCAAACTCTCCCTTATCCAAGGGTATATTTAATAATCTGTGTATCATAGATTGAAATGCTGCCATTTTATGTGAAAACGGCGAAAAAGGGGCGAAAAGGTTATAGGCGAAAACGTTCGGTATTTAACCTAACATAGTGGAAATTAAACAGTGCTCAATAATATATTTTTATATTTTATTTATTAAAATTAAAAATGGATTTCCACAGCGTTAACACAAAAACTCTTGAATTATTAATAATAACAGAGATAGACAAATACATCATAATAGACCCGATTTAGTATTACATGATAAACGTAATGAAATAACATACCTAATAGACATCGCTGTCCCATATACACATAATATACAAACAACCGTCGCAGAAAAAATACGTAAATATACAGAACCAGCAGGAGAAATAAAAAATATTTGGCATTCTAGGTCCGTTTATATAATACCTTTAGTCATGTCAGCTACAGGGGTAACTCCGAAATCTTTAATAAATAATTTACAAAAATTAGATTTACCGGTTAATTTGTACATTAAAATTTAAAAATCTATTATAATAAACACTTGTAATATTGTAAAAAAGTTTTTGAACACAGATATTTCAGGCACAATGCTGGTATTTTGAACCCGCGTTCTGAGCCTAATCCTTTGATATCCTGTATATCTGGATAGGTGATTTTTTCCCGGCATTAGACTGTTAAGTTTTTGTGTGACCATGACTGATCATAATATGGAGACTTATCTGGTTGTATAATGTTGAGAAGTGTGGATGGCAATTCTGCCGCCGCGTATAAAAAAATAAGTTCTATTGCACAACAAGCAAGCATACATCATAACCAAGTTATAAAACAATGTGATACAAATAAATGATGTAATACAAAAAAATAAATAGAACATTTCATTGTATTTTCACAACTAGTGTAATCAGCTGACCAGCTGTATGTAATAAACATACAAGCTGTCCTCTTGTATTAATAAAAATTAAAACATTCAGGATGGGTGGCTAACCTCATCGTTGAACTAAAGATGTAAAATGGTTTTCTTTTTTCGAACACCTGCCTTTTACAGGACACTGGAAAACTTACGGAAAAGAGTGGGAGATAAGTCTCCTGTTATTCTAAGGAATTTGTTTATTCTAAGGATTATTAATTAAAATAAAGATAAATTGTTTAATAAAATAAAAATCATTTCCATTTATGATTTTGAGTTTCCATTCATTAAGATTATAACATATAATCAAAAACAGGTCTTATTTTCTTATATGAAGTGTATATTTATAATGTAAAAACTCACGGTGGTTTGGGCATGTGGATAGAATTAATGAGGACACAATGACAAAAATATATACATGGCTAGACCATTAAATAGCTAGACCATGTATGTAGTTTGTGGTTTGCCACCCATCCTGAATGTCTTAATTTTATATTGGCACGGAGAGGACGGCTTGCATGTTTTATATGCAGCTGGTCTGCTGGCTACCCCACTTGTGGGATGTGCCGTGATGGTGTAGTGTGTGTGTACCATGTATGTAGACCAGATCCTAAATTATGGACACGTTTTGATTACAATGAACAGGAGAGCATGTATGAGGAATTGCATGGATGTGATGGAAGCAAAAAGCGTGTTCATGGACAGGTGGAAGTCGCACTCTATTCTTTCTGCCTACCCTGCGAGGGGAGAGGCGTGATGGTATATATGTATAAATGATAATTTAGAAAAAGTTTAAACTAACCACGCAACAAATAAAAAATATATTGATCGCTTTGAGTAACATTGTGGTTGAAGTCAATATTCAATTGAAGTTATTATCTAGTATTACGAACTGTACGAGTATAATATGTTTATACCAGTCAACTCGCAGATTATCTCTGGTACATTTTACTCATTTTTTGAGGTTTATAAAAATCAGTTAATTGTACATAAATTGCTATATAACCACATTATAAATAAATATTATCATTAAATTTATGACTACTAAATATTTAAAATTATATATATCTGTCAAATGCAGTTGATAATTTCATTAAAATTGCTGTACGAAATAATTATGTGTTGAATTATATTTGATAATATAATTAAATCAATCATACATCTAAATTGGAGAATAGTACTCACACATAGCGCAAACCAATCGGAAGAACTGAGAGGGCGTCCAAACACTTACGCAGCATTGGTTCTAGGATGGCTTGAATAAGGGACTCCCAACGATCGAGAATATAGAAAATAATATGTGTAAAGCATGATTAAAAAAAGGAATGAAATATTACGTACATACTAAGATGACCAATTTTTTTTACAATGAAAGGGTGAAAATTTCATTTAGGTCTCAATTTAGATAATTCAGTGATCTCTATTGCACTCAAAATTTCTACCCCCCCCCCAAACCAGGTTTAAGATTTGGTATATTTTATGATATAAATGTGTTTGTTTAATTTTAAAGTGTGTTATGTTTTCTTAAAGAATATTTTATTAAATTTATTTGATTTTGGAGGATCTCAAAAAAATGTTTTTTATGTCAATGTTTGACAAATATAAATACATAAATTAATCAAAAAACAAAATTGTGAAGTTGGCACAACCCATTTCGAAAATCAAATATTTTTTAATGCCATTTCTTTTGTTCAGCGTTTGTTTAGCTATTTTCATCGTTTGTTTAGCCCTTTTTATATAACAAAGAAAGAAAACCCGTTTCCATGAATCATGTCGCGAAGTTATCACATTGTAAATATTAATAATATTAAAAAAATAAAATCAATTTAAATAAATTAAATTCCGAAATATCTATTATATTCATTATCTTTACAATTTATCACTTTGTCAAAAATCGTCGGAATGTCAAGACATCAAGGCATACCAGCTAGCAGACAGGCCTGAGTCAATAACACATTTTCACGTTACGTTTTCGTTACGTTAACGTTCAAATGTAGACGATGTTGCGCCAAAGTGTTAATTTTCGTAAATATTGTGTATCTTAACAACGAAATTGACACTTGCTTGCAACTTCGTCTATACTCGAACGTTAACGCAACGAAAACGTAACGTGAAAATGTGTTATTGACTCAGGCCTAAGCTGGCATAAAATCATAATTGTAGGAGGCTCCTCTTTGCTCTGTAATATTGAGAAAATTAGTGTTGTGTTTTCTCCACACCGCAATACTATAAGGAAAGCAAAACGATAGTACATATAGGTACATCAAATACTGCATACCTCTTAAAACAATTGCTCTGTTTATTGACGTGCTGTGAAAGATTTTAACTTTTCGGTGGAGAAAAAATAAGTTAAGTCATATGTCATAACATGCACCCCTCTGTAAAATGCGAAAATTTTGCCAAAATGCTTGCTCGTATATGATAAGCTTCAAAAATACGAAAGGGGCTACAGCGCTGCATTACAAGTTACACTTGACAGCTGGAAAATCGATTTTCCGAGCGCTTTCCACCCTACGGGAATACGCAACAATAGTACCTAGGTACTTACCTAGTTGGTTTGGCGTTCATTTACGTCAGTCGGTGTTTTTCTACTAAGGGAGCTCGGCTATCGAACGGTGCATAACCTAGAAAATATGTAACAGTTTATACAATATTGAAAAATACAATTAAAACAACCATATTTCATCACAAAAAATAAGGTAACCATATATAACATAATTTCTTACATTTTAATTTGAATTATTCGTTGATTTCATATCGTTTTAATTAAAAATTATGCATACATTCTGTTGAATGCCAAAGTAAAGTACATGTATATGTATATTATTTTTCTACATAGTATGACAGTTATACTACACAAAATATAACATTGACGTCATATGAGAAAGCTGTGATTTCTATCACTTTAATCGAGATTGATTCTCTACGAATATATAAAATTTATTGCTGAAAAACAGTGACATTTTAATAAACAAATTCTGATATTTCATTATTCAAACAGATGCGCGTTCTATGTAAGTGTTTCATTTATTTATTTATTTCGTTTTAATAAAAATAAAACATACTGTAATTCAATAGTTTAGATTTAAGTTTGTTACAATACCTGTAGATCGGTCGATTAAATAATGTGTCTCGATTGGTAATTTAAAAATCAATTGCGAATTAAGTACCTGCTATGAAAATGAGTCATACATTCTAACATATGTTTTCATCAAAACGCGTAATAGAATCATATGTTTCATCGGTACCTCGCCATAATCACATTATCTTGAAGCATATTTTTATATCTTATTTCTTACGCAGTTCCAGAAATTAAGAGAACTCCCGTTTCACTATAAATACTTGTCGATATTATTTTAACAGAGGAATTTCTAAATTTTGGGTATGTTTAGTCATCAGATTCAAGATATATAAAATAATGTATACCTACATGAAAACATAGGGCATTCTGTCTGCGTCTTAAATAGAAAGACAAGTAATTAACATACTATTTATTCCCTTCAGTAGATAAGTGATGAGGTTTACGTTACTTTGAAGTTAGTGAGATGATGTCACATATTATGTTAGAGTTTGAGAATACTTATTTGATGACAACGAGGTTTAGCTCCGTTACTTTGTTTATTCAATTTTTACTGTAGATTGATCACAATACATAAAATTTTATATAGAAATGCATTCAAATTGAATACAATCGATATACAGAGGGCGAATTTATCGCAATCTTTTTGGGCACCTACATAAATGGAAAATTATCTATTTATATGATCCAACCTGTAATCAAATCGACATTTCGTGTCGTATACACGTCAATATTTTAACAATTACTTACAATTTAATAAGTGTGGAAAAAGTATTTACCCAACCAGGAAACGAACTCTAGGTATCATGCAAAGATATACACACCTAAAAGACAAATATTGTGACAATTGCGCCACTAAAACGACAATGTTATAGAATACGTGCTTTCCTTCGTCCATACATACTTTTTTTTCTATTATAAATGCAGACGACGTCTCGACGCCCTGTGAGATTTACAGACCACAAAGTGCGTAAAAGTCGTATCATTGTCTAAACTGCTAATTCCCTAGACTAAAGGTGTCTATTTGTAAACGATTAATTTAATAACCGAAAACATGTGTAGGTATTTTGGCGTCTGTGTAATTTTACATACTTATTAACCATTTTAAATGTATTATTACTTTAACTGCACCAGTCGAATAGAGTATTTAATTGTTTTTTTTTTATTTTGTTTTTTTTTTTATTTATTTATTTATATTTTTTTAAAAACATATTTACATAGTTAACAAATACATATAAATAAAACATTATTTTTCAATGACTCAACTTCAAAAAGAGAAAATCTCGTGTTTTGAAGTGAGCTACATTGTTACAATATTACAAAACAATACAAAAGTAAATAAAAAGAAAACACAATCAAAAACATTACCAGAATAAATCCTGAAACTTTCCATAAACTTGAAAAGAAAAAAAAGAAGAAAAACGGGGTTCGATCCCAGGTGCCGGCAAACTCCCCTTTCACGACACAAGCTTTTAGCTTACTGTGAAAGGTGTATAAGGTTGTATTTGGGTTTATAACAAAACCCAGATATATCTTTTTAAAAAAAAAAAAAAACACACATCGTACAAAAATAAACATGTTAATACAAATTAAATAACAATAAGGTACAATATTTTCAATCAATAATCTATACCCAAAGAAAAGAAAAATCTACTTCATTAACTTTTTTAAAGCTAACTTAAACTTAGCTATACCAATATTTGCTAGATCCTTGCAATCCACCGGCAAAGCATTATACCACTTCACTCCTAGGTAGGAGATATATTATAATCTATATTATCTATATAGATTATATAGATAATATAGATTAAAATCAAATTTAAATATATAGATAATATAGATTAAAATCAAATCTTAATAATACCTACATATCGAAAAAGTGGACAGCGATATTCGAATCTTTGACCTTTTGAGATGGTCAGGACCATGATGGTGTAGGATCTTTTTTAACTTTCCCGCTGCTGACTTACTTCGCCTACATGACATAGGCATATTATTGCTTACATTGAAAGTGTTCGGAACGCATTTGGGTTTATTGCAAATCAAGGCTCATATTTATTTATTTTTGTGCGAATGTGCATATGGGTTAAATTTTTATATTTATTCAGTCGGTTGCCATTCTGAATCGAAGAAACTTGTTTCTTTCCTTGTTGTGTTACTTGTAATTAAATAAATTTATATCTAAGTTTTGATTGACGAATTGGTTAATTTAATTCAATAAAGATTACTAATCGGTTGGCATTTCGATTTTTTTTTGTCAGTCGTGTATTCCCAAGAGAACCGTTAAGGGTATAAATAAGAGGTAAATACATTAAATATGTAATGTCGTGTCGTGTCGTATACGAATTGATTTTCTGTTGGTACATAATTTACAAGCATGCTAACACTTTTACATTGGTATAGTAGGTAGTTAAATGTCACTTAATCAAATGTATGTACTACCTTATATTATATTCTCATTGTATTTCAAACTGCATTCATGCATAACAAGTCAAACGGGATGAATGTCAATTGAAACTATTAATATTGAATCGGTGCACACGTAGTTATATTATAGTACCTAATTAATAATAATAACACTTTATTGATCGAAAAAAATCATGAAAAATTGGCGAACTAATTGCCTAGAGGCAATATCTTCCAGCTTACCAAAATAATATGTGATATTATGTTGACAATGTGTGTAATTACTAGTAATACTAAATGTGAACAGAACAATAATAAACAGAACAGAACGAATGTAAACATAATTATAATTAATTACATTCTTTGTCCTAAGTAGAGCATTATACATGTGTATGTGTCATGTTTCCTGTAAGGAATACTACAAAATTAAGAATTAAGGCACGGAGAGGAACTATTTAGGATAAGTCTATGGATAATTACGAATGTTTGGAGTCAAAAAACTTTACTAATACCACTAAAAATTTCAAGACTAAAGTTTCAACAGGTAACCTGTCATTCTCAAGAGCAATATTTGACTCTATTTATGTTTAGAAACTACCACAACGTTACCACCAAATCAAGAAATAATATTAAGTCTATGGATTTTAGGTTATTTTTAATGAAACGTGTAGCGTAAGGGAGTTTCTGATATTGCAAGGTAGATTATTCCACATTCTAATTGCAAATTGTAAATACTATAAACCCAGTTGAATCGTTGTAAATAATTTAGACAGAAAATTACCTGATAAGTCGAAAGACGTCTCTCTTGTGATCAATAATTTACACGTGTTTCAATTTACCTAATCAATTGAAACTATTTATCTACTTATAACATCACTGCATCTGCCACTTGTGGGACAGCCTGTAGTCATAAATAAATATAATGATCACACAGATTGTCCTCTTTGTGCTAAAAAATGATGAATACACACATATTTTTGTCTCTAAGAGGAATTGTATAAAACAATTGCGATTATTAAACCTGCACGTCCTTCACGATACAATTGAATAACATAATGCATATTCTCTACTGTAACAGTAAAGAGCACTATTTTTCCCACAAGATGACAAGTTGTAAGATCATCTTTCATTACATAATATCATCCCTATGACCCGGCCAAGAACATCGTCTTTCGTATCACAAAGACTTTATCAAAAAGGTTTTGTAGTGTGTCAGCGGGCCGGTGCATTGACACAAAATTGCTCTGATTACAAGCAAGGCTTTTTCTTTAAAAAAGAGGAAATGTTTTTTTAGTGCTTTTTGTACCTACTGAAAATTCAATTTTGCCTACAAAATAAACAGAGGTCGGATAATAAACACGGATACCGTGTCTGCATTGCGACACAGCGTTTCCGCTTCGTTTCCTGGATTCAAAGTTTATATTTTATTACTATACAATGGATTGTAATATCATAGGTAGGTACATACTTATTTCCCGACAAAGTTTCCAAGCTCGATGAAAAAGTCTACGACTCATAATCGAAGAATCCGAGGTTCGAATTTCCTTCACGAAAAGTCAATGTTACCAGTAGATTTTACAGATCCCTCGAAAACTTTATCAATAAAGTTTTAATGAAATAAATAGCACACAACAGTTATGTCATAAATGAAATGTGCTGTGAGCGGGTTTATTCAAAGGTACATGCTTTCTGTTGAGAAAATCCAGTAGTTTCTATTGTCATGCTGTATTCATTGTCTCTTATAGGTATGTTGATTGTGTTTGTTCCAAGTATGTTATTTTTTTACAGTTATTCTACTGTAAAGGCTATTTAGCCGTATACTTTGTTAATAATAAATAAGAAATACCTAGTACCTACTTGAAAGAAAGTGTGTTAGTTTTGAATTTTGTCTGCAGTTTTGGACTACACAGAGAAAAGTTATTTGCTGTTGCTTCATTATAAAAATTATAAGTTGATTTTAGGATATTCGAGATAAGTCGAGATGTGGGTAGTTGATTTTGTTACTAACCAAAATGTTACTAACCTTATTTTAAACCTTCACGGGGAATATTAAAAATTGTATTTTTTTTTTTAAATATGTGTTGTAAATTTAAATTAATACTGAATTTAAAATCTACTATATTTTGCATTAAATAAAATTGAAAACAATCGAAAAATTATCAACATTCCGAATTGATTGTAAACATTTACAAATGTGCCTCTCACAGAATGTATTGTACTGGGAAATTATCCGCCCACTCTACTGCTACGAGTATTGCTACTTCTGCTTTCATGACATTGAAACCAAATTCTCGCGTGGGTGGCCGAAGGCTGTAAGATATTATTTAGAAAATAATTAAGTTGAAAATATCCCTAATAAAATCCCTATACTTAAAGGGGATGCTAACAAATATATAAGTAAGTACTTATATTTGTATTAAGCTGGAGCTCGATAATTATTTAGCAAAACAAAGGTTTTTAATTTATTCTATCGATCTATACCATCATGCGATATTTCAGAAATGGGAAAGCTAAAAGAATAACTGCATGTAATAAACATGCAAGCTGTCCTCTCTGGGCTAACAAAAATCAAGACATTCAGGATGAGAGGCTTTTCATTACATTGGAAATGTTAAATGTCAGATGTTAAAATATTGTGATGTTTAGGACACTCGAAAGTTTACAGAAGAGAGCGGGAGACCTATAGAAAGGTTTTTAATTTATTTCAATACTTAAATAATTTGTTTATCTTTGACGTCGAAAAATCACTTCAAAATACAAGAAATAACTATGCGTGACCGGTCTTCTAACTTTGTTTTATAAAATTTATAATTTGGTATCCCAAAACGGTTTTGTTATTGATATAAGTCTAAATATTCCATTACTACAACTACAACATCACGAAATATCACACAAGTGAGTTAGCCAGCAGATCAGTTGCACGTAATAATCATGCAAACCGTCTTCTCCGTGCCACCAAAAAAAAATAAGACGTTCTGGATGGGTGGCAAACCTCATCGCCGAATCGAAGATGTAAAATGTCTTCATTTTTCTCGTTGTGTATAATTATGATTCGGTTTCAGAAAAACTCTTTAGCCAAATAAAAAAGGAATATAATGTGACACCTACTTAAGGCTATTTTTTCTATCGCGTTGTTTTTTTTTAAATTTAATTAATCAAAATGTAAAGAGCTTTATTCAGCCAGTTTCGTAAGCTGCTTTTTCGTACAAAAGTCATTATACTCGTAATACATGCGTGTTTAACATGTAATTATCAAAATTATTATTTCATTATGAATAATTTACGCTTGGACTGAAGTTTAATTACGACTAGATTAATTATTTGTGATGAGAAATTCCTTTTGATCACGTTTTAATGATAATGTTATTTTTTATAGAGTAAGAGTACCTTCTGACCTTTGAAGACTGTAGACATACAAAGAAATTATCACTTTATAGTTATTTCTTCCATCTAACCACGATAGTTTATATAGTTTATATATATAGTGATATTTTATTTTATTTTTTATTTTTATTTTATTTATTCTGTAAGGATCAAACAGTTGAAACAATAAGTACAAACATTAAAAAACAATAATAAGCAAACCAATTAAGATCTCTTTCTTATACCAATCTACTAAACATAAATTTGAGACACTAAATGCTAAAACACATAAAAATGTAAAAAAACGTGAAAATTAAAAAAATGTATAAAATGTAAAAGTGTAAAAAATGTAAATAAATGTTAAAAATATAGATAGGTAGATGTATAGTGATAATTTCGCCACTGCATAATATCATCACATTTTTTCTTATGTAAACTGATTTGTTGATTTTGTTATGTGAATGATGATGTGCAAGAAGAATAAAATGATAAATAAATATATAAAATTATTTTTTCTTAATAATTCAACGATAAAAAGAAAATTCTGTGGAGTACCCGGTAAAGAATAGGACTACTACTCTTTTCTGTAAGTTTTCGAGTGTCCTGCCGGCTAACTGCATGTAATAAATAATAAACATGCAGGTTGTCCCCTCTGAGCCAATAAAAGTTAAGACATTCAGGATAAATGGCATACCTCATTGCTGAATTGAAGATGTTAAATGTCATAAACGTGATGTTTTACGAATTGGTATAACGATATACCAATTCGTAAAACGGCAACGATGCCGTGGAGGTGAAGTGACCCAAGCCATTAAGTATGCAGTTTTGTTCAGAAAACCACGGAGAATATAGTGGTGAAGAGAAATAAGTGATTTAATATTCCTAAAGGGCATTTTTGGAAGATAATGAAGAGATGTTAAGTGTTTTTACATCATTTCAAGTGTGTGTTAGAGCATTTCACTAACGCATATATAGGAAATAAGTTCAATTAAATTATAGAAGTGAAAAGATCCAAGCCGCATAGCGCGTAACTTTCCAACAACTTTTCTACAGGTGGATCTTTCTCAGCTACAGTGGTGAAATAACCCAAGTGATAAATTCGTGTTTACTTCTAAAATATAAAAATTCCTTAACTTCCTTCCTATGAATAACAAAATATTGTTATTTATATTAGTAGAATATGTGTGAATATTGTGTAAAATATTTAGCAAAATTTATGCAAAAATAACTTAGTTATAGTCAGATTAGTATTGGCGGATGCGACAGCATAACTTCATTTTTTTTTAAACCACGATCGAACCACGGACCTCTTGTTCACGAGGCCGAGACTCTTCCTCCAGGCTACTGACGAACTCAATTATAAATTATAAACCAAAGATTTGACTCCATGGAACATTTTTGCAAGTCTGTGCTTAAAACAACTTTTATTTTATTTTTTGGTAGACAAAACCTCTAGTGTGAAAAGCTAGTACATATAACAAATACAAATGTCGTCTCATTACGACTTGCGATAATAATAACGATAATAATAATTTTACCCAATGGATTTGAGAAAAGTAGGGCTGAATAGGTCAGGAAAGATTAGATTAGGCATTGTTAGTTGGTACTTAGAGGGTTTAAACTCATTTGCAGAGCTGGGCATTATTAACGGATTAATGAAGGAGTGAATTAACATTTGTCAATTTTGTGATTCACTTTTATCTTAATTTAAGTTAATTTAAAAAAAATAGCTCCTAGTTTACATCTGTTTAAAAAGCCTCGGTTTATTTCAATTCATCATTTTTTCTAAAATAGTCCCCCAGCGATTTTTCTTTTAGACTGTACCTATCACAGGTACTTTTAAAAAAAAAACAAAGCACAAGAAAAACATTTGTTTTTGCTTCCAACTGTTTCATGCTGTGTGCTGCATGCTGCCTCTTTTAACTTTCAATTCTTGGAACCTTGCCTTCCATTTTTAGGAAACAACGAAAATTAACGATTATCTCAGTAAAATTTAATAACGGTACTCAATTTTGTTCATTTCAAATAATTATTACACATAATAATCGTATCTTCAGCAATTCCCTTAGCACTTGTTTAATCACGAATATAAATACCAATTTCAAAGATAATGGATTTAGGCTGGTCTTTCAACATATGGGTTGTAAAAATTGATAGCATTCAGAGTTTTTATCAGTGTAATAATATTATGCAACGTTGTCAGAATAATTTTGCAAATAATTATTTTATTTTTATACATTATTATTGCCTTTGGATATTATTGTATATTTTTTTTAAAAATCGCCTATTAGTGTAAGTATATATATATAATATGCTAGTTATTATTATTTTTTTGTTAACTCTTACTTTCATTTTTGTTCATACATTTAAATATGTATCTCAGTAAAAGAAGAAAAATGTTTTAATCTGTATGAGCTTTTCTATACTTGGGAAATTTTTAGTATATATTTTGTGAACATATGTATTTGTAAAAAAACATGTGGAAAGGCTAATTTTGTCTTCTTTTTGTCATAAAAAAAATTGATATCCAGAATGGTTGACATAGGTACTTCATTCCTTACTGTTAAACGTATTATATGGGATATTTTGCAATAAACAGTTTTACATGATTTATTAACAAATACCACCCATCCTGAACGTTTTAACTTTTATTGACACGGAAAGAGCGTCCGCCGACTACTTTGCCAGTGGTAAACACTTGGATAGTATAAATGAACCAATTATTTTTTTATTTGTTTCCCTTAATCCACCGAAAACGGGTGACTTGTGACTAGGGTTGCCAGATGATAATTTGATAAAGGAGGACAGATGGGTATAAAAAGGAGGATTTTTTGTAAAAAAGGAGGACATTCAGAAATCAAACGAATTTTTTATATTATTTTACTTTATTTTACTCGTATTTAGTTGAGCTGCCAATTTTGGAAAGATGTTCTTGGTTTTTCAACAAATAATTATAAAAATCTTCACATGTCATGTTTTTGAAGTTGTATTGAGTAAGGATTAAAGATTTAACTGACTACACACTAAGTCTATTCCTTTTTTTGCTCCACTGAGTATTATTAATCAGTGAAAAAACTCTCGCGAGTTTTATACAAATGTAAAACTCGCAGAACCAGAAAGGAGGACTTACAGTAGGTAAGGGAGGACGGGAGGACAAAACATAAAAAAGGAAGACATGTCCTCCTTTTGGATACCATCTGGCAGCCCTACTTTTGACGTATTTATTAGGCACTCATTTTTTTGTGTTTGTTGTTCTGATCACTTACAAATTATGACATTTCTTAGGTACAGATGAAAATACAATATTGATCAATCCGTATAATGGAATAATTACAATATTTGTTGGTTCGTAGATAATCTTAATCGAATTAATATCTATCTATTAAATACATTATATATTTGTGTCGTAATCACGCCATTACAATAGCTTTATATAATTTCTAAAACTCGTGTAAATAATAAAACATATTGTCAAATTATCTATAACAGGGATGGCGAACCTTTTTGAGCCTGAGTGCCAATTTTTTTCCACTTGCCACGTTCTATGAAAATAAAAATACGTCAAATGTTTGTATAGCTTCTGATTAATAAAAAGAAAGCATTAATACATCGGAAAAAATAATTAATAAGTACCAATTAATGGCAAAATAAAGGAAATAGATAGGCACATAAAAAATAGACTGATATTTATTTATTTATTAATCAGAGACACAAACAGAAAGTTGACAAAATACACACAAAAAATAAAAACAACGTACATTGATTCGGCCAGGCCAACCCCCCAATTAAGTGTGTCTACAGCATACACATATTAATGTAAACAATAGAATGATAGAGAAAAAAAAAAAAAAGCAGACCACAATCACCGCAGGCCCAGTACAAACTGAACCTGCACCAAATGATATAAAAATAATGTAGAACCCTTAAAGATACATTGTTAGTAAGAATTTTTTGTTGCATGCTAGAGGCCAAATTTTTTATTAATTTAACTTTTTTATACTAGGCAATTCAAAAACTTTTTTGAAAACTCGTGTGCCACCTGTGGCACACATGCCATAGGTACGCCATCCCTGATCTATAATATTAATATGTACCTACTAACAGAAATACTTAAAAGGGAGGGATCAAAAATGTATCTACTACTACTACTACTATACCATCACGGCACATCCCACAAGTGGGGTAGCCAGCAGATCAGCCGTATGTAAGAAACATGCAAGCTGTCCTCTCCGTGCCAATATAAAATCAAGACATTCAGGATGGGTAGCAAACCTCATCGCTGAATTTAAGATGTATAATGTCTTAATTTTTTCGAACACCTGCCTTTTACAGGACACTCGAAAACTTACGCAGAAGAGTGGGAGACCAATTCTTTACCGGGTGCTCCACGGGATGTATCCGTGTATGTATCCACATGTATCTATCGCAACACGTCATATTCTATAAGTGGGTTGGCCAGTAGGCCAACTGCATGTAACAGCATACAGGCTATAATTATATTCTTCTTGACAATAAATTGTAAGACATTCAGAATGCGCGACATTTCTCATCGCTGAATGAAATATTTTTTTAAATGCCTGAAACGTGATGTGTTATGAATATGGCTACTTCATATTTATATTTCCACCAGTGACTCCGGTAGAATTAGATACTAAATATTTTTTTCGTTTAACTTTCTTATTTTCCGTAGAGCACTCGGAAGAGAATTAGTATCCCACCATTTTCCGTAAAATTTCGAGTGTCCTGTAAAAGACAGGTGTTGGAGAAAAGACATTTTACATCTCAAATTAACGATGAAATTTGCCACCCACGCTAAGTTTTATTTTTTTATGGTACAAAGAAAACAGCTTGCGTGTTTATTGCATGCGGCTGGTCTGCTGGTTACCCCATTTGTTGGATATGCCGTGATGGGATAGTTGTAGTAACTTATTAATTTCACAGTTTACACAAATACCTACATAGCCCTGAACTATTAGAGTTTTTCATCTACTTTAATTTTTCGAATAATTGAAATAGGGGAATCAAATACTTTGTTGCGACCATTAACACGTTGCGACTGTAAAATCGTTATTGTTAATATCTAGATAAGATATAGTAAAATGTCATACTTAATATCGTAAATAAATAGATATGTTTGTATTGGTAGCTACCTATATCTAATTTTTTTTTATCTATACCTATCTACTGTTAGTCATAAGCTATTGTATATATTAGGTCAGTATATTAATCAGAGCCGGCTCGTCTATAACTCTGTACTCTAAGTAACTAGGTGGTAAGTTACGACATCCCATCCTCGTCGCCATAATATTATGTATTTAATGAGGTATGTGGTGTCCAGAAATGAATAGACATGTTGATAGGTAGAGGACTCTTTATTGACTGCCTGGTATACATACATAAGTGACAATACAATACATTACAGTTACTGCTTCTTCTTCTTCTTTCTGTGTCATGTCAGGTCCCCCCGACGTTGACTATCACTCGAGAGTATACATCCCTGTCCCGGGCAGCCTGGAACAGCTCCTCAACACCTCTTATTCAGAGAATGATAGAGCATTGCTGACAATTGTCAAAGTCCGGAAGGTATCCTACTTAGGTCACGTATTTAGAGGAACCAAATATGAATTACTGCATCTGATCATCAAAGGTAAAATAGAGGGTCGAAGAGGGGTTGGTAGGAGACAGGTTTCCTGGCTCCGCAATATACGTGATTGTTACTGCTAAGCCCTTATATTTATTTACCTTACAAGCATAATAATACTTTTTTACAAGTTCATAAAAAAATCACACAGATCGAGAAAGTCCCAAACTAAGATATGAATTTAATAAATCAAATGTTTTTGTGTTAACACTTTCTCCTGGTGATGCCAAGTAGAAGCCTTGGCGAAAACGTTTGAGGTGAATAAATTTAATTTGGAAATCATACAGTGTTTTTAAAATCATTTTAATTAAGATATGAATCTTGTATTATGGGTTACCAACGCGACAATGCACTCATAAATAATGCACTTAACACATAATTATAATATGTGACACCCAGATCCAGAACAATTTGAAAAAGGTCATTTTTCCCTGACTGGGAATCGAATCCGGGACCTTGAGACTCAAAAACAAGAGCGTTACCTTCGCACCATACAGACCGTCTAATAAAACGGTATGTGAAGTTTTCACAAAATTGAAAAGCCGATGCGTAGGTATAATTGAAATAATGTTCAAATAAAAAAAACGACTTTCTTGTGAGCACCACAGAACAGCTGACTAAATAATTTTTTTCATGAATTATTAGCCATGGGCGCGAGTGTCATTTGTACCGCCACCGCATAAACCTAAACTAATCTGATACTACATTTTTTATAATTATGTATGTTTCCCTGATAACGTACCCAATATCGATTACAAACCGTTGTGTATAATCGTGTGTATATAGCAAAACAATAATAACACGTAATTAATTGTTTTTAAATACTTTATTCCCAAAACTTACATAAAATACAAAGACATTTTTAACTGTAGCAGCCTCAATGGGTTGACTTGTACTTATTATTACTGGAACTACGTTTTTTCTTCATAATCTGTTTGTGCTTTGTGTGCCAAGAAATAAATAAAAACATTATGTACAATTATTGCAATTAAATTGTGCAGTTTTCTAAATTATATACTTTGTTATATTTTTCAATCGCTATTTTATAACTTTTTTTATATTATGAGCTAGTGTACTGTGGAAATGAAAGTAACTTTATTTTGAATTTTGATTTAATTACTAATTAAAGATTCTCCGGTAAAATTATGCTAATATTAATTATGTAGGAAGAAGTTCTTCTATATTTTAGAGAAAATTGCTGGGGTGAGAAAAATTACATTTTATTTTTTGGTATTTCATATTCTTAATAATCAAAAATCAATTTGTTGGTTAAACAATTGTGCGAATAATTTAACAAATATCGTACACTGAGAAAAATACTCAAAACGAATCATTGGTACGGTACTATCAGATTAGGACCAGAGATCGTACAAACGATTCATTGGTATAAATCTATAATATTAACTCTTCGCAAACAAATCATTGGTAAATTTACCAACAACTTGTTTGCGAAGAGTTAATATTATAGATTTATACCAATGAATCGTTTGTACGATCTCTGGTCCTAATCTGATAGTACGTACCAATGATTCGTTGTGAAATTTCGTTAGTATTTTTCTCAGTGTAAGTGAAATTGTTGAGAAATAAATGTATGTTATATTTAAAAAAATCAAGTAATCGTTTTTGACAACATTCAATTTCTTTTTATTTTCAGATGAGGCTGTTGTGAAAATTGAATAAATCATTCTTTATTTTGATTTCAATGTGAATTCCTCGGATTCCAAAAAAGTTCCATAATGTTTGAAGGCGTCATTGCTGGATTGCTGAACCGATTTCTCGGCAAGTATGTGCAGGATTTGGATACGGAAAACCTCAATGTGGGAATATTTTCTGGAAATGTCAACTTGACTGACTTGAAATTGAAACCTGAAGCACTGGTGAGTGAAACAAATTTTATTAACAATCTTTTCTAACACTTATTCTTTGTTGAAGATCAGCTGTTATTTTTTTTTTTTTTTATTTATTTATTTAAGTACATAAGACAAACTATAACAATAAGTAATTCATAACCTTAATATATCTAATAAGTAACAATTTTTTTTTCTCACTCTCCAAACAGTAAAAAGTTTACTGGTATTAGGAGAGTAGGGACATATTAAATATAAAACAAATCAAATGCATACAAATTTGAAAACTATTTCTACAAACTATTCTTTTACAAATTACATTATACCTACTGTAATTTAAACAAAACCTAAATAATAAACTTTAAGAAAATATATCCAATGCCAACACATTTGAAAGCTATTTCTAATTTTTACAGACTAAGATTTTCTAACCTGAATAATAGGTACTATATTTATTTGTTTATATCAACGGCATGAAGCCTTTTACACAATTCTTAACATGCAATACAAATGCATAAAAAACACACAATAAAACAGCAATCACAAATAATGCAAGAAAAATTAAAGTCAACGATTAAAAAGTAAAAATTCTTGAATTAATACCAAATTTTACAAATAAAAAAAAATAAAAAAAACAAATACAACAAATCAGTAATGAGTCATATTATATTTGGTTATACTTTTCTTTTTTTCTTTTAATCAACAAATTACGCAATAATAAAGCAAACCAAAAATAGAGATAACTTCATTCGCAAAATGTTCAATCACAAAATGTGAAATGTAAAATAGCATTTAATTCAATCTTCCATATGATTAAATAAATTAAATTGAATACATTAAATAAGTCGACACTGATTACTAGTTACACACAACACACCCGCATACGCTCTCACACACACCCTCGCACACATATTTATGTGAATTTATAAAGAATGAAGAATTTGTTATCATTTCTAATTAAAATATTTGTTTAAAAAAAAGTGTATGTACCCATTTTATACATGTAGAAAATCTTATCACTGTTCATAAATAAATAAATAATTTTTTTACGTCTCCCTCCCATACTCAGAAAGCTCATAATGTCGGGGTACTCTTACTTATCTGCTCTTCTAAGCAAACTTTTGTCCTCAGGGGTGGGTCCTAGTGAGCAACCTGAGGGGTGGTTTGTAAAATTATTGTCTCGTAGACATTTTTCATATTATATTTAAATTTTTGATGTCCTTCTGCGGAAATATGAACTGAATGAAATGAATTTGTCAAATGTTAATAAGTTTTTTTGTATTCGGTAAAAATAAATTCCAAATAGAGGACATAATTAGGATTATGTGCGTATATAATATTATATGCACTGTGGAGTCCTCCACAAAGAATAAATGTTTGAATGTTCTGTAAAAAGTAGTTTTGGTAAAACTCACAAATAAGACATTTAACACATTTAGCCCATCTGGATGTCTTAAATTTTATATTGGGATGGAGAAGACGACTTACGTTTTCATTACATGTAATTAATTTTCTGGCTACCCCACTTCTGAAATATGCTATAATGGTAAAGTCTACATATTAAAATGTATACCGCTAATGTGATTATTTAAATAATATTGTATTTGAAACTTTAAGATGATCAGTCAAATTGCTGATGTGTTTAGGTACTTCAGCACTTTTTTAATATTAAATTAAATTGATTTTCACATAATACAGACAATGATCTATACTGTTTGTGATGTCATTTTACAGTATGAATTCAACTTGCCAATCGATGTAAAAATTGGAACAATTGGACGAGTATCATTCCAAATACCATGGCAAGGTTTTTCCAATCAGCCTGTGGTGGTTCAAATCCAAGACGTTCTTCTTCTTGTTGGTCCAGCCATATCAAACAACTTCTTCGATGCGGAGAGAGAGAAAAGACTGATCAGAGCTGCCAAGAAAAAGATTCTGGAAGATTTGGAAACGGAAGGAGAAATTATCGGCGGACCTCAAAATTTCTTTGAGAACTTGTTGACTACCATTGTGAATAATATACAAATCTTCATAAGGAATATTCATATTCGATATGAAGACACGGTCAGTTGCAAGGATGGATCTCTTGCATGTGGACTCTGCCTTCAAAGCCTCTCTATTGAAACCACCAATAAGTAAGTATTCATTTCACGATTTCAATACTTTTCACCAGAGACCTGATTATACGATTTATTTGCAAATGCGTATCTGTATTAGAAAATTTGCTGGTTTTATTATTTTAATTCATAATTCACTCGATTGCGGGTGCATTGCCGTAAAATTTTGCATATGTATTTTGGAAATTTATAAAGGTTTTTATTGCCTAATTTACACTGGATAAAACCTGTAAACTGTGTGTTACAGTGGTACCTACTATGTAAACTATTGATAATAGCCTGATGATGACAAGGGAAGCTCTCGAAAGCTATTCCAGCCTAATAATCATGTGGAAGTTCCTACTAAATTAATATGTTTAATTTTGAGAAGTTCAACATTATAAATATTTTTCATACTCGTTCTTGATTCACAGTAAATGGAAACCATCTGTCACTCCTCCTGGAGCTAATATTGTGTATCAGATGATGAAGATGGAGTCTCTTTCCTTCTACTGGAACCCTAATGCTGTAGTTCTGGATGATGAGGAGACTCAGAGTCTTACTCAGATACAGTTTGACAGCTGGAGGCATTACATGATAACTGGACTAGAAAAGTTCTCAATGCACGGAGAGGACTTTGAATTTTGTAAGTATTTCAATAAAAACACTAAGATATTTTCAACTGTTACAAGCAGACCAAGCCATTTATTCTTAATGATAGCTACAATCGATGAATTGTACAGTGTCCTTGAAGTGCTTTGGCGCGTGAACCTCACTTTAATGTTTTCTAATAATAAAACATATTTTTTTGGAATCATTGATGAATATATAGACTTCTCCTTTATAAATAACTCTGCATTTCTCTGTCTAGGACAGACTATGCCCGATAACTGCTGACAGTATATATCTGTATTTTTTAACTTCATAGTTTGTTGTTTGTTTGTTTGATAACATTGTTTGATAACAAAATCACTACCATATATATGTAATTTATTATGGATCATCGATATTGGCTGTCGATCTCACTTTGTTTTTAATGCAAATGATATTAAGTTGAAATTGCGATGTATTGCTTTAAAAATAAAATGGCATTGTTCTTTTAATTTATGGATATCACAAAATCACAATAAATGTCATAGATTTTTAGTATACCTATAGGTATTAGTGATGTAACGAATATTCGTATTCGCATTCGCGAATATTCGCATATTTCAAAGTATTCGCATTCGTATTCGCAAAAAAATATGCGAATGTTTTGCGAATATTATTTCGGTAATAAAGTATCGAATATTCGGTAAAAGTACCGTATACTTACCCGGTACATTGTAGAAAAAGGTACTGCAAGAAAATATTATTTAGGAAAACCGAGAAGTTTTGAAATATTTTAAAATCCTATACCATTTTCAAAATTCGGCGACATTTTCAAAATTCGGGGTAGAAATTTTAATTTTTTCACTTATTTTAGAGGCATTAACTATGTAACAATTACGAGACATTTTCAAATAAAATATTTAAACTTGATTCACTATGTTTATTTGTTACATTAATTTAAATTACGCTATCGCGATTTCAGTGCACTTGCACCATTGCAGTCTTGAAAAGCTCGTCAATGGTGCAAGTGCACTGAAATCGCGATAGCGTAATTTAAATTAATGTAACAAATAAACATAGTGATTCAAGTTTAAATAGAAATTTTAATGATTGAGCAATATTGTAGAAATCTAAGCAAGTCAATATTCGCTATTCGCATTCGCATTCGCGAATGTCGACAACAAATATTCGCATTCGCATTCGCGAATATCCAAAATCACACATTCGTTACATCACTAATATGTATAGTTGAATATGTCATCCGGAAGGATTTAACAAGGGTCACAATAGGTACTTTATTCATAATATGTAAATTTGCCTAATAATGTTGATATTGAGTGTAATTTATATTTTCAGTATTGAAACCTGTAACCTGCAAAGTGAAATTCATCATCAATCGCTCAGGTGAAGCAAGAGTTCCGAGGTTATTGGTGGATACTGTGCTACAAGACAGCGCTGCCCAGATATCCAGGAAGCAATATCTCTCTGTCTGTTCTCTTGTGGATTCATTCAAGAGAATTTCTATCAACAGGTAAAATGCATATTATTCACTTATTAGATTTTATCAAGGAGAGGGGCCAGTTTCTAACTTCAATGCAATTTTTCCAAAGTTTTCCCACATTTGAAAAGGTACCTACTCATTTTGCCTACTTCCCTATTATTTTTGAGATCCAGGGGGGCAGCCTACCTTATTCCTCTCATAGATACTCCCATAGTTAGCAGTCAATTTCAAAATGGTTCAAACATTCATCTGTGCTACTAATCTAGGATTTAAAGATTTTTAAATTTTAGTTCTAAAGATTTTTATTACTAGTCTAAATTAGTAGTAATTTCATAATGTGCATAAAAAATATTTGTATAAAGCAATATTTAAATTAAATTTACTACAGCATGGCAATACATCGTGTACTAGTAATTTTAATTATTGGGTTTCCCCACATATGTCACTGTCATTATTTGTGGTAGGCGTAGGAGGTTTGGTTTGTGAAGCTGGTAAGTGGTAATTGTCGTCAAATTGTATATTTCCTGTAATTTTATGTTTAATATTTAGATGAATTGTGTAGTACTTGCCGCGGTTTTTGCATATTCTAAGAAATTTAATGAATCATGTTATAGAAATACAGGAAATTACCTTGGTTCATATTGGAAAGTGTGGTTAAATAATAATTTTAATTATCCACAGGCAAATAATCTGTTTTGAAAACATTTTATCGAAATATACATTCCTGTGTACCTCTTTAGTATTTTCCTCATACATTTAAAATCAGAATACAATTAATAAAATAAGATTGCTTGAAACACTGCTTGGTTTTAACCAAGAATTACTTAAAACTAACCTCAAATATATTCCAAAAAGTTTCATGTTAAAATTCAACCTGTCTTGTCAGTGATTCTTTCGATAGAAAAATGTTTTTGAATATAAATTGTTTTGTTTGCAGAAAATACCGTCACTTGCATCCAAAAGTTCCTGTCACAAGAAACACTAAGAAATGGTGGAAATATTTTTACAATGCTGTCATAGAACAAAGGGTGAAACCATACACATGGCAGGCGATTAAAAGTCACAGAGAAAACTACCACAGATACAAGAATGTCTTCAAGATGACCCTAAGGAGTCCCAATGATACAGAACTTAAATTAGACTTACAAAAATGTGAAGATAACCTAGCTATCTTAAGTATCATAATTGCGAGAGAACATGCCAAAATTGAGGTAAGTATCAATAAGATGTTTACATTAATTACATATTTAATACATTTTTAGAATCTCCTCATTGCGCACAATGACTCAAGGTTACATCCTTGTAATAGGTATTTTTTTGCTAAACAAGGCATCTAATTTAAACATATTTAGTAATTTTAAAATAAGATTGAACTAATTTATTTTTGTCTATAAGCACAACTGAGAACTCAAATTTATAAACCTAGACCAAACCTCGGAGACGGTCAAGTTCGATGTTGCAAGTAGGTATTATTTTTGTTTTTATATATAAATACTGTTATTGCTTTTGCAGTTACATGCCGAGGAACCTCTCAGAATCGACGTGCGAGAGAGTGAAGTGGACTGGTGGAGAGTCTCAACTCCAAGTCCCATACAAGATTCAGAGAGTGAAGACTTTGGTTATTCTAGAAGTAATGTAGATCTTTGCATTAAATCTGAAAAAGCAAAAGGGCTTTGGAGTCATTTATCTAGTCCAGAGAAGAAAAGAGTCTGTGAACTGATTGGTTATGTGGAAGGGGGACAGAAAACTGATAAATCTAAGTTGTATATAGGTTTGTGTGTTATTCATAATTATATTTTCTTGTATATCATTTTATCTGGTCCTGACACCATCTTAACTTTGAATAATATCTAATATCTTAGAAATGTCAGATTGAAGCTTTTGAAAACAAACTATAGCCCCAATCTTACCAAATATACAGAAGTTGGTAGTTTAATGACCCTCACTTGGATTGCCAACTATGTGAAGTTTACAATTTATTTTTAAGAATAAATATATCCATCCTATTATGGCATCTGCCACATTGAGATAGCCAGCAGATCAACATGCACATAGTCGTGCTTTCTGTGCCAATAAAAGTTAAAATATTACATGCCTTTTACAGGACACTAATTATTTGCCGGGGACTCCAAGGGATGAGATAAAATATTACACAAGATTCTAGATCAAAGTGTGTTGAAATTATTTTGAATACAATTTGTGTAACATGGTTTGTTGTTTTTCAGAGCACAAAATAAATTTCACGTTAGCAAACTTATCGTTGAGTCTCGTTAACAGAGGGAGGGAAATATTGGTGCTAACTTTAACACAATTCCTGGCCTCTATAGAAACAAGACCCGCTGCAAGAGCTTTTAAGGTGTGTTAACTTATTTTTATTACTGGTAACATTATAACTTATTCAAAATACCATAATTATATTAATGTGTTCAGTACACCAAATGAGAACATGAAATACTTTATGATAAATAACTCAATACTTTAACAAATAAATGGAGTTTCTGTTCACCAAAAATTATTATTATTATAAATAAATGTTTTTATATAAAAACAAATAATTGTTTTCTCTTTCAGGTTTCTGCCCGTGCCGAGAGTATAGTAATAGAAGGTGCTAACGCTGAGAACGATTTAGCTCCCATGGTGACGGCGGATAATATTTACTCTGGAAATACAAACACAAACTTCCTCTCCATTGATTTTGAGAAAAATCCACTCGGTTGTGAAGCGGATTTTGGATTGAATTGTTCATTGGAACCTGTTGAAGTTGTTTATAATGAGGTATGAGAAAAATCGATTTAGATATTTATAAGATTTTTTTTCATTGATATGATTTTGCTACCAATGTCCATTCAATCTCCTGTGCATTATACATATCTATCTATTTAAACCATCACAGTGTCTTTAACAAATGAATTAACCAATATACTCACTGCGTCTAATGAATATTTATTTTTTTGTCAATAATTGTAATAGCTTTCCCACACATTTTACAAAAAATACTATTTACTTTAACTTAGGGCCGATCTTATAAACATCCGTTAGTTACATAACCGACGAAATATACCCAAAAAAGCGACAATCGGTAACTTTTGCGTCTTATAAACGTCCTTTAGCCATATTTCGGTAAAAATCTGTAGGTTAGCAATACCGACTGTTTTGGGAACGGTTTTGACACTCAAACCGTCGGTTTATATGACATTTCTTAATTTTACAACCTACAACCATTTTACTAATAATTATTCCTGAATTTAAACAAAATAATATATTTTTCAAATGTAATTACACAGGCTGCGAGGTTAAACTATAGAATAATAAATATACTTGGGTTAAACATCAATAATGCGTGTGTATTTGACCGTTGCTATGCATATAAAAACAATAAATCGTAGTAACACCAGTTTATTTAACATGTGGATGACGAATGGTCGAATAGATTTTATAAGACACCCGTCGGTTTGTTTGGCTTACAAACTGCCATTCGTCAGCAACTTACCAAAATGCTAACGGATATTTGATATAATGTTTATAAAATCGGCCCTTAATATATATATGGAAATTAGAAGCTTTTTGGACATACCTACTAATTTTAATTTATTTATCAAGTGAAAGTAAATAGTGTTTTTTTTATATTATACTATACTATTCCCTCACGCCGCATCCCAAGTGGGGTAGACAGAGAGAACGGATCTGTCTTTTTACTTCTTTCACTTCTTCTACATTCATTTAATTGCACACGTGTCGATTTCTCTCACACGACACATGGTCATCCTTGAGAATTAGATCCACGTGGTCAAGCCACGTAGTTTTCGGACGCCCCCGCTTCCTCACACCCCTTTTTAAGTATATTATATTATGCCTGGAGGTAGAGTCTCGGCCTTGTGAACATGGGGTCCGTGGTTCGATACCAGGTGCCGGCAAACTCCCCTTTCACGACACAAGCTTTTAGTAGCTTACTGTGAAAGGTGTATAAGGTTGTATTTGGGTTTATAACAAAAACCCAGATATATCTTTTTAAAAAAAAAAAAAAATCCAAACTATGTAATCCAAAAGTTATACTTAATCAATACAGGTTGTCTTTTGCGTGCCATAAACATACGAAGTTTAACGAGAGTATTATAACCTAGTACTGAAATGAAGATGTGATATGTATTATACATGATATTTTATGGATACTTATCTATTACCGAACAATCTACTGAACACGTTTAATCAAAAAATACAAAAAAGAGAAAGAGAATCCACAGGCATCTTCTTTGTAAACTTCATAGTTTTATAAATTAATTTCTTTTAATATTAATTTGTATCTTTTCAGCACGCTATTTCTGAAATAATAAACTTCTTCCAAACGAGATCTCTCGCCATGAAGGATGTCACTAATATTGTTTCTGAGAAATTAAGTGAAGTGGTTGTACTTAGCAAGTCTCTTCTTTCATACACCATTGCCAGACATAAGATTATCAACATCAACATGGATCTTAAGGGTCCTTACATTATTTTACCTGAATCAGGATCATTACACAAGTAAGTTGATCAATTTTACCAATCTCCAACTTATAAATGCATAATAATATTTAACCACTTAACTGCGGATTACATGCATGCATGTAAAGTCAAAATTTTGTGCATCGTGCGGATTACATGTATGCATGTAATCGTACTTTATGGTTAAAATAATCGTTTCTATGATAAATACCACAGATAATAAAAAGAACACATAAAAGTTTAACACTTTTCTTTGATAAATTAACATCACTTTCACAACATACATACAATGTATAAGTCAGTATTGACATGTTTGTCGAAAACTTCCCGCGCGAATCGCCATATTGCTACTTTAGAATGAAAACAAAGGTACCTATATTATGAAATTTCTTGTTTGTTCATTATTTATAAACTTAGTTGTTGTCAGAGTATTTTTTGATGCTACAAATTACTATTAATGATTTTTATAAGCTGTGGTAAGAAAAAAAAACAATAATCTCAATAATTATTAAAGTTACATCAACTTTTAGTTTTGTGGAAATTAATTAAGCACAGGGTGGATGTCAATTATGCATAAAATCCAGCAGCTAAGTGGTTAAATATTGCTCATATGAAACCATAAAATATATAAATAATTCATTTAATAAAAAAACATTAGTTATTCACAATGGCTAGGCATGCACAAATAAACTTTGGCGCAAGTGGGCACAGAATTTGTATAAATAAGTCTTGTTATTTTTTTGTGCTTGATATCTTTCAAGTGGACCTGGGGACTAAATGCTTACAGAGATTTTGTGGTGCTGCAGTACAGTGCAGAGAATATTTAATACAACTTTTATATTTCTTAAAAGTAGACAAAAATTAAATAATACTGATATTGTTTAGTTATGTGTGAACATGGAATAGTATTATTGGTAAAACAACATTTTCAACTACATACCTATCTGTTTTTAAATAATATAAAATATTACTAGATCTGCTATAGTCTCAAGTTCATATTGACGTGCATACAGAGTACATACAGATTCAATTGTAAAATAAAGGGTTAATTAAAAAAAATACTGAAAATTATCTTTGATTGATTTTAAGACA
Organism: Athripsodes cinereus; assembly: GCA_947579605.1. NCBI lineage: Eukaryota > Metazoa > Arthropoda > Insecta > Trichoptera > Leptoceridae > Athripsodes > Athripsodes cinereus. The sequence continues at coordinate 5,579,786 of OX388316.1, read as the reverse complement.
GATTACTTTGTAATGTTTTATACTTTTTACATTTTAAAACTCGCAATTTTTCCATTCTAGAGGGGGGCAAGTTATAGTTGTGGATCTTGGTAGAGTTGTGGTTAAGTCAGATCTGCAGCCATTGAATAATCATTTGGAGGATGCCACTTGTATGGAGTTGGAAGAGAGACTGTATGACAGACTTTATGCAGACTGTTCTGCTATGCAGGTCAGTACTCGTAAATTCTCATTTGGTTTCTTAGAAATATGAAAAGCTTCAAGTCAATCATGTGACATCTTTCTACGACATTTCTAATGGTAAGATATTTTAAGAGAGATATTAGAATAACTTTGTTGCATGCTGTTAGTGGCCTCATTTATTTGATCGCTCCAAATAATGGAGGGCACCATTAAATACTTAAGTTTGTGGTTAATCATTAATGTATCCAAACATTAACCATAAGTAGTGATCTGATTTTAAGTGTTCTTAACATGTCTTTTTATAGGTTTTCTTCTGCGATTCCGGAGATGAGTGGAGAAATGCTCGCAAACTTGCAGATTCTGACTTTCATTTGATTCCAAAAATAAGGGTGCAGTTAGTTTTTTCAAATAGTATCAAGCAGGACTATAAACTTTTACCAAAGTAAGTACATGTTTATAGTCTGACAAGAACGAGGCAACAAATTAACATATACAATTAAATTGAAATGAAATTAAAAGAGAATTGTGAGCAAGAAATCAAACCCGAAGCGTGGAAAATCCACTATTGAGATGTTGGAGATATAACTTGTTGGAATATATTCATGTGAATTGCCTGCACATGACTACTGGTCAGAGATGTTGGAGGTCTTCATCCAGAAACAGATAAAGTGGGCTAAGGACGTTAAATTAATCATATTTGAGGGAAAATTGCTACTTATAAAATTCTATTTCAAGTATCATTTCTAACTTAATTCTTCTATTTTAAGGCACAAATTAAATATAACAATATCAAGCATCAAGCTGAATTTATCGGATAGAAGAATTGGTCTTCTGATGGAATTCTTTGATAACCTTCCTCTACCGACTTCCAATACAGTTCCCCTAACAATGATGGACTCGGCAATGACTGAAGATATTTTGGAAGACAAGAAACTCACTAAATTATTTGCCAGTGATAAGGTCTTGGGTGATTTTAGATTCAATCAATTGGCATCATTGAAACGAAAGATGGTCCTAGCATATTTGTACAGACAACGGTAAGTTTTTGTAATTCTCATTGAAAAGCAAATTACAAAGCATCATCCATTTAACATGTTGAATTCAGCGATTAGATTGATTACTCATTCTGAATGTCTTTATTTCTGGCACTTGAATATTCAATTATTTTCAAGCGTACTGTTTTTTTTAATGTTTTTAGTACCCATCATACAATGGTAGATTCTGGTCTAGCTAAGAAAGGTTTCCAAGAATCAGAAAAATCCGCAATGTCTGTAGATCACAGTGATGAGGATGTTGAGATCTGGGCCAGGACTGTAGACCTTCCAGGGTTTGATGACAATGTCTCTCCCAATAATAATATATCTGTACTTCTAAGATTTGTCATTGGTATGATAATCTAATATACTTTTTAAAGGTTATGGGCAGAGACAACTACATATATTAAAAATATGACCGTCAGCATATAAATTTAGTGATATTGTACTGAGCATTTTCCCAAATATTTGACAGTTAACTTAAAAGAAATAAAATAAATTCTGCCTTCATTCTTTTCTCTTTGCTGTTTGTGAATGAATTAACTATCTAACTGATTTTACTTTTTTCAGGAGAGGCTGTACTTCACTTGTCTAGATCTTTAGATTCAGTGGAAAGACCATACATGATGCTTCGATTTGGAAAGGTACATAAAAAATAAGTGTATTTAAAAAATACCTATGTACCATACATAATTTTGAGTTGAAACCTAATGTAGTTGTACCAATTGTATTTAGAGTTTTATTAAATGTATAGGTAACTTTACTGTCACTTTTCCAGAAAGACAATTCAATTATTTTTTAGGTATGTGTGGATGTTGCTCTGATGAAGTATGGCCCAGCTTTGCAATTTAGTCTCCAGTCTTTGATGTTATCTGATAAATTGCACCAAGGAACTTCCGGGGAATACTTGGAGTTGATCACAACAGACCAATCGGAAGAAGTTCTCAATATTTTGTACAGAAAGGTAAAAATAAACTTTACTTTATTATGGAGCCTATTCTTTTTTTAAGTGAAATTGATGTTTCTAGTTTTTACAATATAAAATATCTGGTTTTTCCAGATCCGAGCTGACTGTCCAGACTTCAAGTCTCATTTCCACAGTGTGGAGCAAAGCTTAGTGGTTGATGTTGGGAATCTGTTCATTGTTTTTCATCAGGAGGCCTGGCAGACTTTAGCCAAATACATGACGTACATTATACAGAAGTATGTACAACTGTTTACTATATAAAATATGGATTGAATCAGTTTGAATTTGGGTTAGATAATACATTATTGCATAACACCTCCTGATTCCTTTTTTGAAAATGTATGATGAAAATCCAAATTCAGCATCTAGGTGTTCCTTTATTTTGCCAATTTTTGTATAGAACTTTTGGGTTTTCGCCAGTGTTTTGATTTGTAATGTATTTGATGTTTTGCAGAGTACAAACAAGAGATACCACTCATTTAAGGAGAGTCCTAAAGCCTCACACACAATCTCTGATGGACATCTTAAATTCTCCAGGAAAAGATGCTCCTATTCCTCCAGGGGCCACAAAGTTCAGTTATTCATTCAGGTTTGTATTATTCTATAGATATTTGTCAACTTTTATTGAGATATCTACATAAGTGATGGTCTGAGATCCTGTGTCCGATATTTTCCACTGTCATTCTATGTCTAAGATGTATTTGAGTTTATTTACATACATACATACATCTTCTTCCCCTTGTCCTAGTTGGGTCGGGGGCCCATTGCGCCTAGGTACCTCCTCCAGAGATCCCTGTCCACCGCTGCTTCCAGGACCTCTGGCCACTCCAAACCAAGTCTTTCATCACACAAGTTTGACACCTGCCCTTGCCAGCTTCTTCTAGGGCGGCCCACCGGTCTTCTGCCCTCTACCACTTGAGTTTATTTCTAAATTAAATTCAAAAGTACAAAAAATTATTAAGAACTACTTTTTTTATTATCAACAGGCTGTCGCAGTTACGAGTAAAGTTTTCACACTCGGACAGTGATATAATGGATGTGAAGATAGGAGGGTTGGAAAGTGATTGCGTTTTCAAAGCTAATGAAAGGATGATTCTGAAAGCCTTTCTTAACACCTTCACCATAGATGATCTCTCCGATATGACACTCTATTCAAAGGTTTGAATGAGATATTGAGATATAGGTCTCAGATTTCTAAACAGAGGATCTTTAATTCAAACCCTATGTTCAACTTAGTCTACTTTTACAATATAGACTAATACTTAATGCGCAAGGTGTATTTGGGATCTTTATTAAACTTTTGTACAAAAACTTGATGGTTGATTTTAAATAATTCTGACCAAGAAATTCGGCAGATAGAATAAAGTACTTGCTTATTTCATCATTTTCAGATGCTATGGGTTGAAGAAGATAAAGTTTTGGAAATGAAATATGTTCGGCACACTCCCCGAGTGTACAGGAGTAGTGGCAAAGACAGCCTTACCATGTGTGATGATGTCAAGTCAGATGGATCCCTGAAAATTTATGTCGGCAGACTCAATATCGTCCTACTCTATAAGCTTATCTTGGATATGCAGGTAGGAATCAGTTATTATTTAGACTATTGTAATATTTTATTGTGAAAAGCATGGGAGGCCTATTCTATTTCGAGCGCTCCACAGAGAATAATACATTATAATGTACATGGAAGTTACTTTTCTTCCAGAACTTTTTGGAGCCCTTCATACCAACTGGAATTACTAGCGAGGCTTGGAAATCTGCTGAACGTAATATGGAAAGTTACATTGCTAATATGAAGTGCTGGCAGACAAGGATTCATATTTCCATTGAAGTTCATGCTCCCGTTTTTCTACTGCCACAAAAGTCCACGTCTCCCAATCTTATTGTTTTCAATTCAGGTAATTTCTATTATTTAGGTTGTCAGTTTATCAACAAACTGCTCCTATTTAGATTATGGTTTCTCCCATTGTATGCCCAATTCTTCCCATTATATAGCTGGCTCCTCCTATTGTTCAATTAGTAGCAGACTCCTCCCTTTGCATGATGATATCGTCTCACTGCTCCCTTTGCATGATGATATCATCTCACTGCGTAATGAACTCTTCCCATTTATAGCAGGCCCCTCCCACCATACATTTAACTCCTCCCATTTCATAACGAACCCCTCCCATTTTATAGCAGGTTTTTTCTGTTATACATTTAATTCTTTCCAGTGTATTGCAGGTTCTTTCTGCTCTATTTTTATTCCTTCCTCTGTTTCCTATGAATGCAAATCTTGGAATAAATGTGTTCTTATGAAGATTTTAAGCGCCTTAAATGTGACATTTTTACAAATACTTGCCTTTTTGCCAGAAGACACTCGAATATTCTTGACAAATCAAACAATTTTTTTATTAACATTCTACAACCCACACTTCAATATTTTCATTTGTCTTCCATAATACAATTATTTGTTTTAGCTAATTTTATAAATATAATTTGATTCCTATAATATTTTTTTTTTTTTTGAATGGTAGAGGGTGCACCGATCAGATCTTCTCCCTACGAATGGTTGTGGAGAAGTTTCTGGGTAAACACCAGAAGCTTTTCTGCGCGTTCGTGGATTTGGAGAAAGCATATGATCGTGTGGACCGGGAAAGATTGTGGCGCGTGTTGTCGGAGTATGGGGTGAGCAGCCAGTTGATCCACGCAATTTCTTCGCTCTACGTGGGGAGCTCCGCTTGTGTGAGGGTAAACAATACCCTCCCAGAGTGGTTTACCCTCACCAAAGGAGTGAAGCAAGGTTGTGTCATGTCTCCGTGGCTGTTCAACCTATTCTTCGGCTACTGTATGCGTCCTTTGAAAGAGATGGATGTTGGCGTTGAACTGAATGGAAACCGTGTGAATGCGTTGATGTATGCTGATGATTTGGTTTTAATGGCTGAGAGTGAATGTGATTTACAAAAGATTGTGTCAGTTGTATATGATAGTTGTAGTATGAATGGGATGAAAATGAATGTGATAAAGACGAAAGTGCTGGTTTTTGAAAGAGAGATTGATAGAACAATGTGTGAAATAAAAGTTGAAAATGAATGTTTGGAGCAAGTGGACGATTATGTATATTTAGGAAGTTTGTTTGCGAGTGATGGAAGATGTGACAAGGATATCGAAAGAAGAAAAGTAGCCGGTGCTAGGATTAACGGTGCACTTCGACCCATTGTCAGCAATGACAATGTGTTGAACATGCAAAATTGCTAGTGCACAATACCATCCTGGTACCGACACTTATGTATGCAATCGAAACGTGGACATGGTTGAAGAAGGACGAAAGTGGAATAAATGCTGTAGAGATGAGATCGCTGAGAAGGATGGTTGGTAAAACGTTGCGTGATAGGGTGAGGAATGAAGATATTAGAAGAATGAGTGGATGCAAGAGGAGTATTGTGGATAGAATGCGTGTAAATAAATTGAGATGGTTTGGTCATGTGGAACGAATGGAAGAGGAAAGAATGACAAAGAGGATATACTTGGCTGAAAGGAGGGGTGTGAGGAAGCGCAGGTGTCCGAGAACTACATGGCTTGAACATGTAGATCAAATTCTCAAGGACGGCCGTGTTTTGAGTAAAAGAAACCGACGTGCGTGCATGAGAAATTGTATGACTGGAGGAAGCGAAAGAAGTATGTAAGGACAGATCTAATTGGTGTTCCGTTCTCTCTACCTACCCCACTTGGGATACGGCGTGAGGGAATAGATAGATAGATAATATATTTTTTACTCTTTTTCAATTGTTGTTCTTGCCTTGCCCTAACTGTGTTGTAAAAGACAATTTTAATAAATTGTATATTTTTTCTCTCAGGTGATCTAACAGTTGAGAACTTTTTCAAAGAAATCAATCCAAATGCCATAAAACAGAGTCCCAGCAATGGCAAAAATCCTGTCATAGACAATATGCTAGTGCAACTGGACTCTGTGACAGTGAGTAGGGCTGTTATTACGCTAGCTGGATCACTGGAAGTTCAGGCAAGTAGATTACATTTAGGATCTTTCAGCAATCTGGTTGTCTTTTTCTATTGTTATTTTTTCAACGGGACACGGGGAGCTTAAAGCCAAGCTCATTGAGTTAGGGCTGACGGACGACCTGTGGTGTGCTTGTGGGACAGGAGCTCAGTTTGCGGGGCATATCCTGTGGGAATGCCCAATGATGACGGATGCGAGGGATGTAATGATTGATAGTTTGAGTGATGATACTCCCAGACCCGTTTGGTCTGGGGAATTAATGATTTGTCCGAGAAATTTCAGAGCTTTCTTGGAGTTTGCGGATGTCTGGGTGTCTCGGTGGGACCTTCTGCGTGAGCCGGGCTCACCCCCGGCTTACCTGGATGAGCTTGATGGTTGATTTTGCCTTGTGTGATCGTGGCTGCGCGAGCGAACTCGTTTATTCGTTTTTTGTGCTGTCCTGTCTCCCTTGGTGGAGAGTCTTAGGTCAGGGAGGGATGTCCCTTGGGGAGAGAAGCGTGTCTTCGAAGACTCCGGCACCGGCGACCCTCGGGTTCACCGGCATGAATACCAAAAGAAGTTTCCGGACACCTCAACTCGGCTCTCTGCTCATTTTTTTTCTTTGTTTTCTTAATTTTTATTTATTGTTTTTATTTCTATTTTGTTTTGAATATTGATTTGTTTTTCTAGGTAAGAGAATGCCTTTGTAAATGTATTGTTAGTTTTATGTTATGAATGTATTTGCTTCTCTCGGCTAGAGGGACATCGAAGGAGTGTAGTCAAAAGATTCCACACATGGAGGTTTTTGGCCAGCCAGCCCCTCAGGCTGCCCACTATGGCGCCTCCGGTATGGACAAAATTTGTGTAGTGTAGAATTCGGATAAATAGAAGTCCCCAGACTTCTGCGCTATCCGGGTGGTCGGTGGGTCTCCTTCAATGTTATTTTTTTTTTATTATGAGCATCCTTTTCAATCAAAAGTCATTAGCTATGAATAATTTTAACATTGTCTTGTATTTTAGGAGCCAATATTGGAGCCAGTGTCCCTTAGATTTGACATAAAGAGAGCACTGGGTTATCACAACATTCTAGTTCCTAATCAAGTATCTAGTTCTGGTGCCTACCAGAAAGACATTTTGCTGTATGATGTTTCGGCATCTATGGAGACTGTCTGCATCAATCTCGGACAGAGAGATCTATCAACTCTTCTGAGCGTGTGGTCAGAAAATTTGACAGAAGGGCGTTATGTTGGTGAGTATTTTATGTTTTAAATATTTCAATGTGATATTAAAGTACCTAAAATTGCATACTTAGTTAATACTTTGAAAATAAATGAAGTTTTGGTGACATTGTAATTATGTAGATTCTTCATATTCTTTATGTTAATAAAAGATATTTAGCAGATTAAGCAGCTTTTATTGAGCACAACAAATAAGATGCGGTTACAGGTTTCAACAATACAACAAGTGACAGCTTTGATGTTTTAAGCGGGAAACAATGACAAAAAACCATAGATAACAAAGAAGTCTGATTATCAATCATTATTCTCAACAGTGTATTTGATAGATTTTTATAAATCTTTGTATCTGTATAGCTGAGGGTCATGGTCCCCCTAATATTTATGTGGCCCTGCGCCACCCTCTTCTTTCTTCATTACTGTGCATTGCTCTGTAGGTTAAGGTAGCCATCTGCATCAAAAATTTCAGAGAAAATTCCATACTTAATGGGAAATTTTGTCTTTCATAAATTCTCTTGCTTTTTTCCAGGTTCCATGTCTGGATGTTCAGGACTTAATACATCTCCCATTGATCTCGCCAACGATTCTTCAGTAAAGAAATTACAAGCGTTCCTCTCCCAAACAGAGTCAATGAGAAAAGAAGCTGCATTCAAGTGAGAAAACATACATAATTTTTTTAACGAATTTGAAAATGTACTATTCAATTTGCTTTTGTTGAAAAAAGCTTTTGAATGTCTGTGTCTAGTCACTTGTGGGATATGGTATAGTAGTAATAAAATGATTTCGTCGAGTTCGTCGGTAGCCTGGAGGTAGAGTCTCGGCCTTCAGAACATGGGGTCCGTGGTTCGATCCCAGGTGCCGGCAAACTCCCCTTTCACGGCACAAGCTTTTAGCTTAGTGTGAAAGGTGTATAAGGTTGTATTTGGGTTTATAACAAACCCAGATATATCTTTTTAAAAAAAAAAAAAAAAATAATAGTAGTGTAAAGTGAGTTTTGTTTTGATAATTTGCACCAGCTGTCTATCCCATAACACAATTTATTTGGAAAACTGAAAAAATATATAAATCATTATATTTCTTTTCATTAGGTTTACATTAGATGGAGTTGAATTGAAGATATTTGCTGACATTGACGAGGTGCTGAGTTCTCCTGTCCGTGATTGCAATACGGGTCTCGCCAAGATGGCTGCTGGAGAACTGTCATTCCAATTAGAGTACATGTCAGACGGATCTCTGGATGTTAAGAGCAGTCTGCAAAGTTTATCTATAGAGGACATAAGACCCGATACATCCATTGTAATTAAGAAGTTAGTAAACCTGTGATTATATAAGATTTCCACAATGTTTTTTTTTATTACTGTAAGAGTGCGAGAGAGAAAATTAGATACATTTCAAATCTCATCAATTATAAAAATCATGAAGACAAATTAAAATTACATTTTTATTGATCCAATTGTGCAATTCTACAACTTTTGTATTAATATGCAGTACTTAAACAAACACGTATATATGTATTTAGTATAAAATATTTTTTAGGATGTTCCAGTCTCATGCTGGAGAGATGCGTATGGACTGCAGTCCAATATCCGTATCCACTCCTCCGATTGTGGACTTGACCTTCCGTCAGAATCAGGCTGGAGACCGCAATATTGATGTCCACATTGAGAAGACCAGACTCAACTTCTCTGTGCCATTCTTTATGAGTTTAGGACGATTCATTTTAGATGCATTACCAGGTCAGTTTTTAATTTCAAAACCATTTCATTCAGTAGTCCTTTAATGCTCCTCTTGGAAAAATAGAGCAGAAACCAGCCTCCTTTCAGAGCATCTCTACGTTAATCAAATTATCTCTTCCCACAACATTTTGATGCTTTGATATTGTTGTTACTGGAACAGTGCGTTGTGAAAAAGAGTCTTCCAGGCTGTCAGAAACTTTGTAGATCAAAAAAAAACATTCAAATAACATTTTATAAAAAAACAAAGATGGCTGTCAGAAACTTTGTAGATCAAAAAAAAACATTCAAATAACATTTTATAAAAAAACAAAGATGGCTGTCAGAAACTTTGTAGATCAAAAAAAAACATTCAAATAACATTTTATAAAAAAACAAAGATGGCTGTCAGAAACTTTGTAGATCAAAAAAAAACATTCAAATAACATTTTATAAAAAAACAAAGATGGCTGTCAGAAACTTTGTAGATCAAAAAAAAACATTCAAATAACATTTTATAAAAAAACAAAGATGTACCTACCAATTGTTGCCTAAAGTTTTTAATAATTAGTGGCCGCGCATCAATGTTACCTATAGCGAATATTTTTTAATGATTCTTTTGTACGTCTAATTTTGATCTTCGCATCATTATTTTTCATAAATAACTGAAATTTCAATGTTTCTAAAGCTTTTAAGCGAGTATCTTGTAAAACTCAGTAATGAGAGAAACCAGCTATCTTGAATACATTTAATATCTAATAACCAAATTGTTTAAATTATATTATTTTTTGCATGTAGGCGATAAATCCATGGATGGTGGTGTTATCAATCATGGATATGTAGGAGATAATAAACAGGATGCAGGTAATACAGGAAGCGGACACGGTAATGGCAAGAGACCACCCAGTGCTGAGGATTATACTAGTGGATACTTCTCAACAGGTTAGTTTTCCACCTATTGTTTAAAATTTAGAAATTATTGTTATTAAAACTCTCTCCAAGTGGTGTGTAAATATTTTATCGTTTTACATAATACAAACTGAATGTGGGTTTATAAGAAACTTAAATATCTTGTCCGTGGAATCGTCAGAATAGGACAGACCTCCCATTCTTTTCCCGAGTTTTGGTGTGTCCTATAAATAGCAAGTATTTGTTGAATGTGACATTTATCATTTTCAATTCAGCAAAAGTTATGATGCCACCCATTTTGAATGTATTATTAGAGAGAGGGATCTATATGTTCAATGTGTGCAGTGATGTCATGATGTCATATCGTTAGATAAACTAAAAATATATCCTCAGATTAACCAAATAGGTTGGCACAAGAATTTAAAGCGCAAGTGATCTGTGATCTTGACAATCTGTAGGTATTCTTTTTATTTTAGTTAATTTGTAGTTTTCTTATCTTCTCTTTTACAGGATTGTCACAAGGTGAAGAAGCTACCGGTCTGTCAATATCCATACAATGTCGCAAACCTGAAATTATGTTCTTCTCTGACTTATCTAAAACCGCAGGCCACGCATTGCTCTTCAGAACAGAGATACTGATTGACTACTCCAGGCATTCCTATAGAGAGAACTTCACACTCTCATTGTCTGGGCTACAAATACTCTCCAAACTTCAGAGTAAATTGAAATCTACACAACCATATTTAGTGTTGCACCCTTGTGATATTGAATTCACCGAGTCTTTTAAGAACGTGGAAGAAGGGATAGTTGTCACTGCATCAGTTTCTCCGATTGATATGCATGTGACAGAAACAACAGTCCGAACAATAACAGGTATGTATCTTATTTCCAACTGTATTCACAATTTGGAAAATACGTGCTATTCCGACAGATACATTATAAGAAAATAGTTTTAGAGTAAGGTTTTGGTTTAGTCATGAATAATTCCTTTCTTTATAAACAATTTAATTCCAGATATTATTGAAGATATAACAACGGAATTGACTCTACCTGACGAGAAGGAGGCATTCAACTTTTTGACGTACGCGACAAAGGTACAAGAAAAAATTGAGAATGAAGAAATGTGGACACCAAAGAAAACTGGTCCATACATGTTAATAAATGTAGATGAAACAAACAGTTATACACAACCTTCATATCCGACTACAAAACCTAGTGAAACATTCACTTTATCTGTTCCAAGTATTAGGCTGATGTTTGAACTAGAAGCTAAGTCGAGGATTCCTATTCTGATGGCCAAATCAGTTTTACAAATGTCTGTTCATGACTGGTCCAAACAGATGCACGGAAAATGTGAATTCAATCTACAGGCTTCTTATTATAATGATAAAGTAGGATGTTGGGAACCTTTGATCGAACCAGTTGTTTGCGAGGAGAATGTTTATAGACCTTGTGAAGTCCTTGTTAAAATTTTCCAGGTATATTATATTATTTGTATTATTTATTTCATCTGAACTTTACTGCATTATTTGATTATATTTTGACAGATTTATTATTATTTTCTAGGCTAAATCTTACCCAATATCTTGCAAATTAGAACATGAACATTCCATGACAGACATGGATGGGGATAATGGAAAATACCGGCAAGTTGCTCTTCAGAAGAAAACCAACAGTGAGAGTGAAACATCTGCGGATGAAAACGAAGACGCAGAAGACAGAATGACTTTCATCAGCCAAAGGACAAGCAGTAAGAGCGATGGAGAAGGTGGAATAAACTTAGCCTACAGTGATGATTATTATATCTCTTCCAATAGAAGTGGTTCTGATTCTGAGAACGAGGATGGTGCTATGGAGAAACTGGCTTCAGCCATATCACACTTATTCACAGGGTAAATATTTTTGTAATACATTTATATTGTACTTCATTATACTCTCATTGGTAACAATATTAATCATTACACAGTGCTAAAAATAATCAATTATACAATTCAAAGTACTGCTCTATATAATATGAACTGTGGCTTATACGTAGAGCTGAAGAGACTGGCTGAGAATAGGGAAAAATGGAGAAGAAAGTCTGATAATGACCTGATAAGTCGAAAGACGTCTCTCTCGGAATCAATAATCTATAGTAGAAAGAAACGCTTGTTTCAAATTACATAAGCATTGTAACTCATTGTAGGTATATATTAAAATTATCTTCTCACGAACACTTATTTGTTATTTACTTTAGTTATTTTTGTAAAAATTTTGTGGAGCTGAAATTATTTAAACCCTTGATTACTTCATAAAGAGGATTTTATTCAAGGAGTTCTGTTATTTTATGTTTTGGTCAATTATTAATCAAGCTGGTATTTTGCTAGGCATTTTCATTAATAATAGAACCAGTCCAGTATTTTGTCCAAGACCCTATTCAAGCCGTCATTTGTTAAAATAAAAAACAAATCTTAGGCTGCTTTGATATTGGATTATCATTGATTTATTTTTTCATAATTTTAGTGATTCAAGCGATGGTGAAAACAGTGAAAGCGACGAATCATCCGGTGCTGAACCTTCAGGAGTAGAATCTGATCAGAATTCTGACGTCGACACAGTACAACAACATCCAATATCCAAAACTAAATCTCCTCAGAGAACATTTACTGACAGTGGAAAGGGATCAAATAATCTCAACCTAAATATGAAAGCAGACAGTGTTGATTCTGGCCTGGAAGCAGAGAATATGATGGATAAAACTGCGCTGTATATAATGATAGAGTCTCGAGATGTATTCAATGTGACATTAACTTCACAATCGCTGCATGTTCTCTATGATTTGATGACTCATTTCACTCAGAAGACTTTGCCAGTTACAGATTATCATAATGTGCTTGCTTTGGACTTTGAGAGTCCTATTACTTTAGTAAATGATATTGGTAAGTTGTTAATCTACTGTTAGTAAAAGATATTTAGCAGATTAAACAGCTTTTATTTAGCACAACACATAAGATATGGTAACAGGTTTCAACAATACAACCAAGTGACAGCTTTGACATTTTAGCGGGAAACAATGACACCATAGACAGCAAAGAAGCCTGATTATCAATCATTATTCTCAACATCTATGTATTACATTAACTTCCATATTATATTATAATTGCTGTGAGCTTTTTATTGGATAAAATTTTCCACTCTCATCACCAAATGAAAATTGATTCGTAAATATAACAAAGTCAAGTAGAATTACCTACTTAATAATGTGTTTCATTTTAATTTATTATTTCAATGAACTTCCACAAAAAACTGTCGAAAATAAGTTGAAAATCAAAGATATATTTTGTAAGTGATGGATTTCAGTTTCTACTGAGGTTTATTTTTCTACTGAGGTCGAGGGTTATTTTTCAGCTGAATGTAAAATTTAAATTGCTATGATTTTAGGTCCCGGAACTAAAGTAGATCTTGTGACACATGCAGAACAAGATCCTATGGGTGAAGATAAATTATTGGCATCTGCCAGTTATGACAAAGATTATAGTTGTCCCAGTAGTCCAGCTAATAGTGTGGATGGGAGAAATACCAGCTCTAATGGATCTGATCATGATTGGGAGACGTAAGGATTATATATCTTTTTAACCACTTAACTGCGGATTACATGCATGCATGTAATGTCAAAATTTTGCGCATCGTGCGGATTACATGTATGCATGTAATCTTACTTTATGGTTAAAATAATCGTTTCTATGATAGATACCATAGAAAATAAAAAAACGCATAAAAGTTTAACTTTTTCTTTGATAAATTAACATCACTTACACAACATACCTACATACAATGTATAAGTCAGTATTGACATGTTTGTCGACTACTTCCCGCGCGAATCGGCCGCCATATTGCTACTTTAGTATGAAAACAAAGGTATATCATGAAATTTCTTGTTTGTTCATTATTTATAAACTTAGCTGTTGTCAGAGTATTTTTTGAAGCTACAAATTAATATTAATTAATTTTATTAGCTGTGGTAAGAAAAAAACAATAATTTTAATAATTAGTGAATTTACATCAACTTTTAGTTTTGTGGAAATTAATTAAGCACAGGGTGGATGTCACTTATGCATAAAATCCAGCAGCTAAGTGGTTAAAGATGAATTAATTTTTTTAATTAACCTACGGACACCCCTGAACTCCCTCACAGTAAAAGACTTTTTGTAAAATAAAAAAATAAATCTGAGACTCTAATACCGTCATCTCTGATTTTAAAATGCAAAATGTATTGTAGGTGTGTATCACAAATGACTTATGTAATATAAATGTACGAACTTACAAATGTTGTTTTCCAGATTTGAGGGTGGCTTCAATTGCGAACTAAGAACTCCAACTCCTCAGCCAATGTTCAGCCCTTCACTGTCTTTCCCGCTGGATCCTGTGGCTATGCTGTATAGAAAAGTTACAGACGAACGTCTGCTAGTAAAGTTCCACGACTTCGATGGCCTAACCATTGTGTGTCCACAGAGAGCCATAAACAAGCTCCATGCCTTGCAGCCTATAAAGAATAATACTAGATATTATATCATGTTGAATACCGATTCCAAATATCAGAATAGAAAAATCGTCCTCAGGTCACCATTGCAGGTAAATATTACTTTTAAATTCATTTCTTACTGTATGTATATAAATAAAATAAATTCTAAGTTTATGGATTAATGACATTAATGTAAGGTTTTTGAGTGGCGTTAACTTAAAAGGTTTTATTTTTGTAAAACAAAAAATTTTCTACATGCTCAAAACATGTAGGGTATGGAAAAATAATAAAATTCAGATTGCTTCACTTTGGAAGATTTTTACTTTGTTATTGTTTTTTTTTTCAGCTAAGAAATGAAACGTCATATGCCATTGGACTTTTCTACAAGAAAGCTGATTTGGAAGCATTGAATATCCCATTGATAGGAGAGCCAGCCAATCCCTTTGAGGGCACTATGAGAATCCATGTATTGGAGCCTGATGAGACCTACAATATTCCTCTTTATGTGGCCTATCATTGCAAACTATATCTGCAACCTACCTATGTTGAGTAAGTATTTTTTTATAGTTGTATTCATCAAAGTTTTAAGCCCCTTTTTAAAAAGGCACTATGAGAATCCATGTATTGGAGCCTGATGAGACCTACAATATTCCTCTTTATGTGGCCTATCATTGCAAACTATATCTGCAACCTACCTATGTTGAGTAAGTATTTTTTTATAGTTGTATTCATCAAAGTTTTAAGCCCCTTTTTAAAAAGGCACTATGAGAATCCATGTATTGGAGCCTGATGAGACCTACAATATTCCTCTTTATGTGGCCTATCATTGCAAACTATATCTGCAACCTACCTATGTTGAGTAAGTATTTTTTTATAGTTGTATTCATCAAAGTTTTAAGCCCCTTTTTAAAAAGGCACTATGAGAATCCATGTATTGGAGCCTGATGAGACCTACAATATTCCTCTTTATGTGGCCTATCATTGCAAACTATATCTGCAACCTACCTATGTTGAGTAAGTATTTTTTTATAGTTGTATTCATCAAAGTTTTAAGCCCCTTTTTAAAAAGGCACTATGAGAATCCATGTATTGGAGCCTGATGAGACCTACAATATTCCTCTTTATGTGGCCTATCATTGCAAACTATATCTGCAACCTACCTATGTTGAGTAAGTATTTTTTATAGTTGTGTTCATCAAAGTTTTAAGCCCCTTTTAAAAAAGGCAGAGAACATTGAATTTATTATAATGTATATTCTCCTGGGGAACACATGGTTGAAACCAAAACCAGAATGTCTCCACTAATTAAGCCGCCTTTTTGCAAAAAAAATCTCACATTCTGATGTCATTGTGATAAGAAAAGTATATTTTGTAATAGGTCTAAGGCGTCAAAAATAACAGTGCTCTTTTTGGCCAATCACTCAACTGTCATATTGCATTACATATAGGCGGGAAATACATTATCTTATACATTTTATTTAATATGCACTCAACAATTCCTCTTGCTATAGCAATATTGTTCATAAGATTCATAAAGTTCTCAATTCAATTAGGTGACTTCCAAATGGTTAACTTCATTTTACAATCTGGCAAAATAGTCACCAAATAACAGCTTTAATGTGTAACTTAGATGACATTATTATTATTTATTTGTTATGTTAAAACTTGTTTATCATTTTAGCAATTACCATGTGTCTGGCCAAGGACTATGGTGGAGAGATCTATCAGGAGATTTAAACACTCCCACCAACATCTGCTGTCTGTCCAAAGATGACAAGGACCCAACTGCTTTCTCTTTGAGAGTTTTCACAACTGAGGGTAATCTATCTATCTATATATGACATTAAAACATCTCTCAAATGGATTGGTTAGCATACTGAACACATGTGATACCCTCTTTCTTTTTAAGCCATTTTGATTTTAACATTGAATCAATATTTCTCTTATGGTTTTCAATGAATAATAGCTTCTTGAGCTATTTTCTTCCATCAATTCTTGAAACAATATCATCAAACAGTCTTATTTTAATGATTCATCCTTTTTATAAAAATGGTCAAGAACCACTGGCAAGATGTATTGAAATACTCCATATTTCTTACAAATGGGTTGGCATTCTCTAAAAAACAGTGATATGAAAATGAATATCAATTACTTACTTACTTTACGTGTCCAGTCTTTTTTAAATCTTCCCACTCCAATAAGCGGCGACATTCATCGCCTTGTCGTTAGCTATGATAAGGTCTTCAGGACTACAGCCGTCCCCCATCAGTGGGCATATTAGTAAGTGGCTATCATCCTGAACTGCGCCACATTCACATTGTATGTCGTCCAATTTCACATTGTATCAATTTGTACTAGATCTCATATTTAATAATTTGTTTAATTTTAATTCCTTATTATAATGAACTCCCACTGAGAACTATCAGTCTAAAAATTAAACTAATATTTCTTTTTCAGGATGTAGAACAAACAAAACATCTCAAACAATACCCAACAATCTAATCCGACTTCTTCCACCATTAACAATTCACAACCGTCTTCCATATGCTGTAGAAATCAAGATTCCTACCATATCCCACCAAACCAGGATTGAGGCGGGAGAAAAGAGTAATATTTATCATTTAAACATGTCAAAAGTCCATAGAATATCTGTAGATGTTAGCTATTTGGGTCTTCCATGGTCTGGGGGCTTTAATTTGAACTCTGAGTTGGAAGAAAAAACTCTAACAATGAGCACAGATTGTGATACCGATGGAGGAAATAAGCAGCTTGGTTTAAATGTAAAGATTGATAAATCTGAAGGCTGTGATATGTATCTCCATGCTCCGTATTGGATAATTAACAAAACTGGACTTCCATTACAGCTGAGGGTAAGTTTTCTATTAAAAATACCAGTCACAAATATACTCCTAACCTTGACTCGTGGCAATATATTCATAATTTGGATGCAGGATTTAAAACCATAATTTACAGATAACTTCAGATATTATTATTGAGCATCTCTCTACCTTTGATTTTTTGTAAAAAGGTGAATCTGTTTTTATAACAAACTTAAATACACCCTCACAGTAAGCAGAGATCATCATGAGAGAAGAGTAGGTTAGCAGTCGGAGGAATCGAACCCGAATCGAATCGAACAAAAACTCGCGATTTAAAGTCCGAAACTCTTCCATTGGGCTATCATTCCTCATCAAGCCAATTATTATGTAAATGCTTTTGAAGACTTTCCCTGGTTTTCTTCTCTGATTAAATCAATATAATTAGACTTGCTCTTTGTACATTGAATTTTCAATGTGCATTATCATTGTCCTATAAAATTATGCATAGGTATATATTATGTGACCAATTTATATTGAAAAATAAAATAAATAAATATTTATGATTCACTGTGTCGGTGTTTAGGTAGTAGAATTCCATATCGAAACAATAAAACAGGTGTTTTATTCTACTAAAGATTTTATTTTGTGAGAGAGACGTCTTTCGTCTTATGAGGACATTGTCAATAGATTGACAATGTCCTCATAAGACGAAAGACGTCTCTCTCACAAAATAAAATCTTTAGTAGAATAAAACACCTGTTTTATTGTTTAAATATGTATGAATTTGTAGGGCTCATTATCTGATGTGGTGTACGAGTGTGTTGGCTCAGAGCCTTTGCTATTCCAATATCGTCGCTCAATGAGAAGACGGCGTGTTAGGCTGAGGGTTTACCAGAGTTCCTGGTCTTCAGCCTTTGGACTGGAGACAGTCGGAGCTGCAGGGCTCATTATCTGCAAGCATCACGAGAGGAACAGGAGATACAGGATTCTAATGACTGTAAGTTGTATCAATTGTGTTCATTTGAATTGAATTTGAAAAGCACATAGTTAATTAGTTTAAAAATAATTGAATATTTATTTTTTATCGAACTTCAGTATGCTTAAAGACGCTCATAAGAGTAAGGGAAAATGTTTTGAGTCTTTAAAAATATCTTAATTATTTTTGTCAAATGCTGGATAAACCTTATTGATGAATTCAAAACATATTTTGCTTTATGTGAAGCTTGAAAGGTTTTACAAATACATATTACAATATTCCTTTTATTGGACAGCCTTTGTAATACAGAGTGATTGGAGCTAAATTCAAAGGCTCTTGACCATGCGCCATGATTTTTTAGTGTATTTAAAGTAATTACAAAATTCTGAAATTCCACTAGGGTCGACAAAAACATTTGAGTCATAAAAATATATGCTGCAAATTCAACTGTATTCTTTTTATGATTTAAAATCTAAAATGTTTGTTCTATTACAGGTCAGTCTTTCTCAACTCTGTCCTCAACTGACTCGAATAATTACATTGTTGCCATATTTCCTTGTTACCAATGAGACTAAGAGACATCTGAGATTCATGGAAGAGAATGAAAGAGCAGACCTCTGGATAGATTTGGCACCAGGGCAGTGTGTAGCCTTCTGGCCTGAGACAGATTCTATGAAAATGCACTGCAAATTTAGAGATTCTACATTGGTGTCACAACATTTTTCCATCACAAAACCTAACTTTACTGTACTTCGAATGGATAAAGGGGTAAGTTATCATTTTTTTTGGGTAAACCCACTCTCTGTGTATGAAACCTAATTATATGCAAATGTATTTTTATATAATTCTTTTATGGCTAGTTATCGGTGTAACCCAAAGAAAAAATGCACAAATGAAAAAAATTCGCAAAGAATCTAGTGGGTATAGCTAATTCAATAATTATTTTTTTATTATTAGCGTTTACATTAAAATATTTGCTTTTAATATTGAACGCTTTTGTATTTGCTTTAAACAATCAATATTTATTCATAAAAAAATATAGGAAACCTTGTCTAAAATTAATACATAAATAAGAAAATTATCAACCAACCTACTCTTAACAATTAGGAAAATAAAATAAATTTAAAATATTTTGTTATCACTCCTTTATAAGTGCTCCGTCTATTTTTATGGAGTATGCAGAACTAAGCGACTTGCTTATACTGACTGACAACTCATTGAATGTTCTCATTGGTATTATAACATAACTGGTTTCTCTTTTGACTCCGCTTCCAGTTCCCTCAGCCTTTCTTTTTCTGCTGTTGCCATCCGTCTGCTAAAATCAAGCGAAAAAAATAAGGTATAGTTTAGCATCCACAGGTAGATAACGGATCAAACCATAGAAATTTTGCAAGATAGTCGTGACATTTTGTAACAATGTATTTTAAGGTCAGACACCCTAGACAAACCGCACTTGGCGATCGACTACAAAAAAAAATTGGTCAATAACCGCAACAATTACGCATAATTATACGGTACATTGTCAAAAAGTTTGTCAGTAGTTGATTGCCAAATGCGGTTTGTCTACGGCCCCTGGGCATAATACCTGAACAAGACAAATCACTATGGCTCTGCAAAATATGTTATTTCAATAACACTTTTTTTCAACAAAGAATATATGCGTTTTTGTAAGTCATTGATTATTATTTTGTAAGCTGTAGGCCCTTAGTGTTGTAGTTATTGCTAGTTATTGTAAGTGGCATAAATCACAGAATCCATCTTTTCACAAAACTGCGTAAAACGTGAAACAGTACAAAAAAATATGTATTCTAAATCTAACTTAACGTTTATAACTTAACTTAACTTAAGAAGCAAACTGCTTAGTTGAGACGAAATAACTTGTAATGAAATTCTAACCTTATAACCAGTCTCCATTCATTTCCAAAAAAAACACGCTTTAAATTTTGTGATACTCACAATTCCATTACTTTCTTCAGATTCGGGATGAAACTTGATGTCATTCTGTAGGTCAGGGAGAGCAATCAGAGGACGAAATTCTGACATTTCAGAGAGGAAATTTGTAGTCACCTTAAAAAAAACATTTACAGTTAGATACAGATAAGTTCCCAGTATACAATAGGTTTCCCATTCTTTTCATAGATACAATTTCTTCCAATTAAATTAAAACTACACTAAACTACACTCACAGATTTCAATGGTGCTCCATAAGAACTACTTATGAGATCGTATGGCTTTGCATTCTGTTCTGCAGTTTTTTTTTCTGAAGATGATGCTGGTTTTTCTGTAGAAAATTTAACCTCCTGTAATAAAAAAAAACACAGAAATAGTATAAATGAGTAAATGTGAAATTAACAGAATAATTTTATTTTATCAATTTTAACCTTTTCGGGAACACCGTATGATGTTGCTGGTGGTACTAATTCTGTTTTTGGGGTTTTCTCAGGCGCTGGAGGAGCCTGTAAAGCAATATTTTATGGTTGGGTTAGGTTCATTACCATCATCATAGATTAGGTTAGGTTAGTTTTATTTATATTCTTATTATTTATTGATTTGGCGGTAGCGTTGTGGTAGTTTCTAAACATAATTACAAATTCACTGATTTTGTTTTCACTAAATGAGTAAAACTCCATTTTTAAATTAAAAAATTTATAAGTAAAAAATACTTAAGAGTTTTAAATTAAAAATTTAAAACTCTTAAGTATTTTTTACTTATAAATTTTTTAATAATTACAAATGTTTGGAGTCAAAAACTTTACAAATACCACTAAAAATTAATCTACGCGCAACCAAGGTTTCAACAGGTAACCTGTCATTCTCAAACGCAATATTTGACAGGCAACCTTGGACGCACGTAGATTAATTTTTAGTGGTATTTGTAAAATTTTTGACTCCAAACATTTGTAATTATTTATATTCAACAATGAGATTATGTAAAATCTTAAACACAATGATAGAAAACAATATATTGAATATTTAGTCATCAAAGTTGAGTAGTTCACAGTGGAATTTGTACTATTCATCTTCTGGTTGAAAGTAAAAGAAATTATAACATAAAAATTTTCTTCATAAAAGTTTTCTTCGTCAACTTCATTTTCACTATCTCTGCATTGCTTGATTTCATATTTCTCCATTCTTTTTTTTCTTGAACTGATCTCGACCATTTCCTACCAAATGATAATATTTTGCTTGAGCTAAGTCAATAACATAACATTGTTACCTTTTCAGGAATACCATATGATGTGGCTGGTGTTGAAAATTTCTTTGGTGGTTCAGTAGGTTTAGGAACAGCCTGAAACATTCATGAAAAATAGAAAGTTTTATCACAAATATTACCACAAATTTACATAAGGTTAATTGAATGTCTATGTATGGTTAGGTTAGGTATCATCTTCCGAAAACTTGATTTGTATAAACAACGATTAAAATCGTACCTTTTCAGGAACACCATATGAAGTAGCTGGTGGAGTTAGATCCTTCTTTGGTGTTTCAACAGTGGGTGTTGGAACCTGTAACGCGGCATAAGCTTAAAATTATTACAATGTAACTTGTCTTACCTAGCCTATCATAATTATTGTGATTGTGAAATTCATACCTTTACAACAGGTACTCCATATGATGTTGCTGGAGGTACAGAATAGGAGTCTATTATCTGCGGTTTAGCGGGTTTTTCCTGTATGTTAGAAAGGGGTTTAATTAAGCATGTACCTTTGATAAATACTTTATTGCAATATTATTTATCACTCAGTTTGGTCGGTTCTAAAGTTTATTCTGGACTTGAATTGAAAATACTAGAAATGTATTTATTTCTTTGTTAATTATTAGTTTCTCTTCTTATCTCTGTAAAAAATCTTAGTTTAACTGTAATAAGTCAAAATGAGACAAAAATATTGTTTAAAAACTAACCTGCAATGACATAATATGCTCTTCAGCAATGGCTAGTAAAGCTTTATTTGGCATAATGTTAACATCCTTAGTTGAGGCGTCAATCTGTCAAGATAAAATTATTTAAACTAGTAGGTAATATTCACATCAGTGAAACCCAAATATTTTGCACTAAGCGGTGTGCCAATTTTTTATCAATTCCCGAATTAAAATAGACTTGTATAATATATTTCAAATTTATTGAGATCACTTGAAATTTACCTTTGATAAAATAATTGCATGGAAATTTAGATTCTTTATTTACTTGAATGTTTCTCACCTGTTTTACTTTATTTTCTGGTGGAGGTTTAAGATCTATTGATGGGGTTTTGTATTCTTGCAGTGGTGGATAAGGGTATTGCTTTGTTTCTTGCTTTGATGGAGGATAGGGAACATAGTCGTCAACACTGTCGCTTGGTGCTAAAGGAGGGTATGGACCTGATGGCAACTTTGCTGGAGGCTTTGTTGGCTCTGGACTCTTTGCCTTCTGAATAAAATATTTGTAAAAAAAAATTTAACGCATCAAAGTTACACGTTTTTCATGAAATGTCATTAATTACAGATAACATTGCCTGAATGTATTGAAAATAAAATTATTACATTCAAATTCAATGTCATTCTCAATCTTAAAAATTTGTAGTTTCATAGTTTCTTAAAAATTAGGCTCAAGAGCGAAAGATAGTCCTACATCTTAATGGAGGAGGCTGTGGTTTCTGCCCTGTATTCCCGAGAGGAGTGTTGGAGGGCAAGATCATGATGATTGAAGTGCAACCAGCAACATTATATATATTCAATATATTAAACATATACTGCGCATAAATTAATATATTTTTTGGGGATTTAAAACACATAGGGTGAAAGTAAATTATGGTTATTAACTTGTTGTGGTCTACTACTGGTCATAAATAAATACCTCTGTAATTGGCATTGGTGTCGGATAAAAGTACTGCTGATTTTCTGATGCATCATCCTGGTAATTAGGAGGTGGTGTATCATATTCTACAGAATCTGCAAATACAGGTCCAGTGAATTTGTAATAATCATGATCCTGAAGAAAACCTCTCCTCTGTCTTCTATGCAACTCACTTAAACTCTGCCATAGTTTATGGATTCGAATTTCTCTCGTTTTACGGACAGTCACACTCTCATTATTCATCATTGTGTTATTGTTTGCTGTCATGTTGAGGTCTTTATTATCTAAATTTTGATGTTTTTCTTTATCTTCCTTAACTTTGTCCGCACTACTTACATTTGCCTCTGCAATCTTTATAGGTTTTTCTGTCATATATTTTTCTGGATCTTCTATTTCCTTTTCAGCACTTTTTACTATTTTATCAGAGTTTTTTGTTATATTTTCTTTTTCGTTTGACTGAACTGTGGTGGTTTCAACTTTTTCTATACTGTTAGTCTTCTCTTTATCTATATTTGCAATTGATTTTTCCAAGTTTATTGTAAGATTTTCGACATGTGCATTATTATTTATTTCTGCACTTTTCATCAAAATATCTACAATAGGTTTTTCTTTTTCTAGATCTTGAATTTGTTTTTCTGTAGTTGTTATAACATTTCCCATGTGTGACTCATCATTTGTTGTGCTTTTATTCAAATGTTGTATAGATGTATTTTCTATACTTAGTTTTTCTGCATTTGTTACACTTTTATTTCCATGTGTTTCTCCTTTCTTTTCTATGATTTGAATATTTTGTTTCTCTGTTTCATTTTTTGATTTATCTTTACTGATATCGTCAATTAATTTTATTGTAGCTTTTTCAAATATTTCTAAAATTTTATTAGGTTGTTCTTGATCTTTTATTTCTTTTGTACCATTAATTAATTCCTTGTGGCATGTGTCATGGGCTTCTGTACAGTTTTGGGTGCTATTTTCTTTTTCAGTATTTGTTTTATTTTTGGGTTCAATTTTATCTGTTACACTTTCAGCATTTTTCGTTATATCTGTAGTGTTATTTGCTTTCTCAGAAATTTTATTGGCAATTTCAGTAACTTTGTCTAGCTTTGTGACACTTCCATTAGTTTTATTCAGGTGTTCAATTTTTTCTGGAACTTTCTCTGTTACACTTTCAGCATTCTTCGTTATATCTGTTGTGTTATTTACTCTATCAGAACTTTTATTGGCATTTTCAGTAACTTTGTCTAGTTTTGTAACACTTTCACTAGTTGTACTTAAGTGTTCAATTTTTTCTGGAACTTTTTCTGTTACACTTTCAGCATTCTTCGTTATATCTGTAATGTTATTTACTTTCTCAGAACTTTTGTTGACATTCTCAGCAATCTTTTCTAATTCTGTGACACTTTCATAGTGTTTTGTTGTATCTTCAGTGCTGTTATGTTTGTCTATCCTATTTTTAACCTCTTCCTTATAATTGACTTTATCATTCACTGGCAGGTTTTCCAAATTTATCTTCCTTTCTTCAACACTAATTGTATGCAATTTTCGGACACTTTCGTGCAAACCAATAACTTCCAAATTATCGGTGGCATTCACTGTTTTAACCTGAATAATTTCACTACTATTTTTATGAACATTAATAACTCCGCAATTTGTGAAATGAAATAAAACAACAATAATGGCATGCACACTGAATTGTTTAACCGAAAACATTTTATTTCAATACAATATTTGTTCGTACAAGAGTGAAAGTGTGATAACAAAATGGCTATAATTTATTTCACACTTTGCTTTATATATAAAGTTGGACTATGTAAACAGTGTCATGTTATATAAAGTGATGTATCATAGTATTACGTATCTCATGACAATATTAACAAGTCGATTCTAGAGGCTCTAATCAATTGTGTAAACTCAAAATATATTTTACACTTTCGCTTTTTAAATAGGTTGGCAATCTTCAGTTTTGTCTATTTAATGTAAATATTACATCAATAGAATTTAGTTGATTATTTAACAGATAAAAACTAAAGTAAAATATACTTTATATTTGGTACTTTTGTTTATAAGTAGTCATAATTTAAAGGCATTCAGTAGCTAATGAAAAAAACATGTGATATGTTAAATGTTAAACAAACAATTAATTAAAACCAGAGTATTTATGACCGTTGTTATATTTTTTCAGTCTGCTTTATGTGTCGATGTAAGTGGAGGGACAGACAAACCATTTACAATCAACTTCCAGCCGTATCGAAATGGCGATGCTCCTGTCCGCATAGATAATATTTGCGAAGATATCTTCCTCAAATTCCATCAGAAGGAAGCTGGTCAGGTAGCCTTGTTGAGCCCCAACCAATCCACTCTGTACACTTGGGATGATCCTACAAAAGAAAGACAACTGTTTTGGAATGTTTACAATAATAAAGGAAATGGATTTAAAGCAGATTTCTTCAAAGACGGGTAAGTATGTTTAAATAAATTAATTGTTGAAGGGTGTTTGTATTAACACTGTGAAAATTCATATTTAATAACTCATAAATAATTAAAACACTGTTATATTTTAACGTTAGAGTTTAAATAAATATAGTGAAAATATAACAGTGTTTTAAATACAATATTACTCAGTCCTTCATTTTTTACATGATTTTATGGGTGGGTACCTAATTATTAATTTTCTTAACAGATTTGGTGAAGAGCGTGTTAGCATTCAAAACACAAAACATACAAACACATCCACATCAAGCAGTGTAACATCCAAATTATCTTCAACTCTTAAGAAATTAACTCCCAAATCACCAGAGCCAGAATCATCAAGTGATGAAAATGCAGAAAATACAGAAACAAGCAAAACACCAGCTAAAGCCAATAAAACCAAGAAATCTAAAATAACAATTTATTGGGTCTCATATTTAGACAATCACCAACGAGTATTTATGGTCACACACGAAGAAAGATTAGCGTATAATTATAGATTAAGAATTGATTCTGAAAAATGTAATTATGAAATGTTCTTGTCTATGTCTGGGCTGGGTTTATCTTTGTGCATGCAAACATCAATGGGACTCAAAGAATTGTCTTACTTGAGTTTGACAGATTCTCCTACAAAATGGGAAGTCAGTGTGGCTCACAAATGGAAGATGCTTACGGTAGATCTGACATCATGGATAGAAGAAAAATTTAAATCAGATCAGAGGAAATGTCAATTAAAAGATCACATTCATATTGACTTTGATAAAATGCAAATGACTAAACCATTCCTTGGCGAGTTAAAACGAACATACAACCCAGCGCTGTGGATGCAAATAAGGAAATCCGATTCACAAACATATCTTCATCTCAAACTACACAGATTCCAAATTGATAATCAATTATACGAAGCAGTATTCCCGAGCGTTTTATACCCAGCGCCTTTCCCAGCAAATATCGTGAAAAAAATCGGTTCTAGACCTTGCGTTGAATTATTTAGTCTGAAGCGAAATAAGCCAACGTCAAATCATGTAATTTACAAATATATTAAACTCATTGTACAAGAGTTTTGTATTCAATTAGACAGAGGTTTTGTTAATCATATTTTTGATATTTTAAATCAGTGGACTATCGAAGAAAAACCAGCCTTGAGATTGAGAGCAGATTTAGCTTTGGTACACGCGCCAATCACAAATGTTGCATCAAAGAGTATTATTGAAAACACTACTATGGCTATCATAGAATATTTACATTTATCACCTTTGAAAATCAATTTGAGTTTGTCATCTAGAGGATACAATAAAGAGAATGTTTCAACTCCTGAAAGAGGTGGTAGAAAAGAGAATAGACCAAAATTATTCAATAGTGATTTGTTGGAATTCCTTTTCAATTCTTGGAGCTCTTGTCTCACAGAAATGAAAGGTGTGCAATTGAAGTAAGTAAAAATTTTATTAATTTTTTTTCTTTAAAATGTCTAAATATCTTACCAGTGAGGACCATTAATAACTAATTGTATATTTTGTGCTACTCCTTTCAATAGAAAATATTTTGATGATAAGTTTGCAACAAAAGTTGGAAATGAAGGTATTTTTCTAAATGACAAACATAAAAAATAAAACTAACATCGTCTAAAGAATACTTTTCAACAGACACCTCATCCGCACAGCCAACAGACTGAGCAAATTTCCCTTGACAAGAAATGAGAAAGGCGTCTTGATCCTCTTAATTTGGCCCAGGCTGGATTAAGTGCGCCACGCACATGACATGTTCACCGATCCTATCCATACTACTATCTTCAACATTTGCTAAGCATTGATGTTAACTAACAGCAACCATCTTTATGATTGTGTTGGGGCTGTTAGCAATCTATATTTGATCGTCAACCTAAACACTAGATGGGGCCAGAGAATGATACTGTTCTACAATTTATAGTGTTGCTTTGACCAGTGGTTTATAAATGTTAAAGCATAGTTTTTACACTTACAAAACAACATTGCCCATATCAGTTTTTATTATTTTTTAGGATGTCATATTTTGAGATGACTGGTAAAAAAATGTCGACTTTACAACTGTATGACGATGCATATAAACATTTCTATAATCAGTTGATACAACAGTTCTATGTCCTGGTGTTAGGACTGGACATTCTAGGTAATCCTTATGGCACTATTAGGGACTTTACAAGAGGTCTCGGAGAATCATTCTACGAACCATGTTTGGTAAGAAATATAATATTTTTCTTTTGAAAGATATAATATAAGAGCGAACTCAGGCTCTTATGCATGAAGTGCTCAGAATCAAAAAGGCCTCTCACTATGTTTTGTAAGTTTTGAGTATGCTGGAAAACCAAGTATTTGTAAAATATTATGCAATAGGCATTTAACTTCTTCAACTCAGCAATGAGGTATGCCGGAAATAAAAATTAATGGAAAGTGGAGAACTATAAAAAGAAAGGAGAAAGAGTGGCCTGTTTGTACAACTATTCTAAAACTAATACTGTTGAATAGTTTATTGTTAAAAAAATACACCTTTATATCTAATTGAATTGTATTTTAACAGGCAATATCTGATGGTCCAGAAGAAATAGCAACAAGATTATCTTTCGGAGCTTCATCAATATTTGGTCATTCTGTTGGCGGAGTAATAAAGAGCTCCACATTGCTGGGACAGTCTGTTGGTGAACTAATGAACATATTGTCATTTGATGATGAATTCAAGAAAAAACGTAGATTTGGTGAGACATTTTATATTTCATTACAATTCTAAACAATCTCAGTAAAGTTTAATTTTATTAGAACAGATGTTCATCTTTAGAATTCTACTATCGTTTTTGGTGCTGGTAAAGTTTATACTTATCATATTTATGTTTTTTTAAATCAGAAATAGCAATATTGTAAATTACTATACATTGCTTGTATTGGAGGAAGAATTTTATATGCAATATTTTTTCAATAGCTTTGGGAAAAAAACAAGTAAATAAATAGTTAATTGAACTTTTCAGACTATAATAGCGAGATCTATCGTTTGAAAACTTGCTTTTGAACTCTTCTGCTATTACAATATTGGTTAAAATGGGGTTGTATATTGATATAATTGCCTAATATTTTCCAAATTTTAAAGGGAATAAGATGTTTTTATTGTAAAAGTATTTTAGCAGCTTAGTTGGCATATGAATTGCGAATACATTTTTCATCATCTCTTTTCTTTTGAATATTTTTATAAGAATAATTTTATTTCTAATTGTAATTGGTATGATGCTTAATTTTAATGATTCTTTTAGGTTATTGCTTACAAAAGAGTAGCGACTTACCAGAGTCGTTAATCTTAGCCAGCCAAACATATATCATGGGTGTTGCTTTGGGATTAAGTGGCATTATAATGAAACCATTCTTTGGTAAAGGTCTTTTTTGTTTTTGTGTTGTGCTCTGTCTTATTATCGTTAATTATTGTCACTACGAGCATGGTCTGTTAATTGATAGCTGTATTTATGTTAGCCATCATTCATTTTATTTCATCATTAAGTTTTTATTTGATAAGCTATATATATATTTAACACTATGCCGAATTAAGAAACCAAGAAGCAATAGTCGGCATAACAAAAACTGGATCAAAACATTTAAAGTTCGCAATTAGATTTCTGTTTAAAAAAAATTGGCATAAGAAATTATTTCAATTTCAAAAGATAATCTAACGGTAGTCTTAGACTTGCAACCAGAGATTCTGGGTGCAAAATCTGCAGTAGATCTATTTAGTCGCCTTCACAACACAAGTGTTTGGGGTAAATTATAATTTATACCAAACCCAAATTTATTTTCATAAAAAAATATTTAAAAAATAACTTATTTTATCGGTGCTGTCTAAATTGTGGCATATTTGACATTGTTTTGGAATTAAAACATATTTCTCCAGGGATTTACAACATCATGTCATTGTTATAGAAAATGCTACATTTAACAAAATTATAATTTAATAGTTACAAACAAAATATAGAACATACATTCACAAACATAATATCTCACTATCATGCATCTCATTGGAGATTTTGTGCACGAACAGTTAGTTAGATAATCGTCTTAACATTTTCATCCAACAATATCATCAAGCGAATAGTTCTGTGGAATGTTTTTTAACTTCTCAATGTTAATCAATGCACTCATGTCAACGGCACTTTATCATCATAATTTGAAATATAATTTTACTTATGATTTTAATAATTTTATTCAATACTTTTATTGTACTATCACAGGATAATTAATCTTTTAATAAAAACTCAAATTTCTCTTTCAATCTGTTCTCAAAACAAACATTCTTTTATAGTGAAAAAGCATGAAAAAGTGAAAAATAGTTTTACCAATTTCTTTGTTTTTAAATAAATTAAGATTTCTCTGTTTTTGGAATTATTATTGTTATATGTTTTTATATCAGGTATTCTTTTTTTTAATAAATTAAATAACTTTTTTTAATGAATTAAATATTTTTCAATAAATTAATTAACATGTTAATTATCAAATCAAATAAAATAAATAATTATTATTATTGTTTTATGTCACTGGTGAGTTAGACTAACGCACGACCGGTTTTGCGGACTCCGAGTTCGCATCATCAGGCGCTGATCTATACTAGAAACATAAAACAATAATAATAAATATTTGTTTTATTTTGTTTGATAATTGAAAATGAAGTGTTAGAAAGTCAATGCCGATACAATCAGTAAATAACATTTGCCCAAATAAATGTATAAGTAGGTAACCAAGATATTTTGGATTGAAATTGGTTTTGGATCCGAGTTTTACCAAAATTGAATACAATATCATATGTTCACAAAATCACAAATTATTAGTTGATTAATTTTCACAGCATTTGAATGATTTTTCTCGATCTATGTGCTATTGATATATTTACACTCATACTCACAAATACAGAATTATTGCTAAATTTAAACTTTTATATATTTTGTCTGAGTAACTTTCTACTCACAAACTTAGTATCAGTCTGACTAAAATCATTCCCGGTTATAAATTGTCTTTGGTATGTTCTATGACATTTTCCATAGAAAAGAGTTATATATGTTTGACATTTCTTGACAGAATTTTTTGATCACAAAATGATGCTTATTTTTAAAACAAATTGTCTATGGCTATTTCTATTTTTGCAACGTCATTTTGGTATATTAAAATTTGAATATCCGACTAAAATTATCCCTTATTTAAATATATTCTTAATAAATGTCAAAATTATATTTTTCGATTTAATATCAGGCTACCGTGAACAAATTTACTCTTTTCTAAAGCTTTGGTTATGTCAGAGATAACTCTATTCTCATACTAAATATGGCTATTTAGCCAAGTTTATAGACGCATTTTTGTGAGTGTGGGGTGGTAGTGTTTAGTATAAATGTATGTATGTATTATTAATGTTTTCTGACTGTTTATATGATTGTATCTGGTATCTGTTGCCGTGAACCACTCCGATGATGATAATAGACGGTGAACAAAATTCGGAGGGTAAGTGAAATTAATGTTTTAAACGTTATAGTGTTGTGCATGTGTTTGTTTTTGTTCATTCCATATTTAGTATCGTATTGAAATTGAGAAATGCTGTCCCGTTATTTGTTTATTTTATTTATTTATTTATTTATTTATACAACACACGGCGTGAGCCTTTTACATGTTAGCAAAAAAAGTGTACCTAAGGAACAACAACAACAACAAAAAAAACTAAGTAATCACAGTAAATACAAAACAATACACCACAAGACAAGATTAACAACAAGATAATTTAAAAACAATAACAAAAAATTGTATATGAATAAGGTCAATATGAATAATTCAATTTTGGTATGTCAATATAAGTAAGTCAATACAAACAAGTACATAAGCATGTAAAAAATATGTCAAGAAATAAAATTAATTATCAATAATGATAATTTAAATGTTATTGATAAAGTAAACATATACAGTAAAAAAACAATTAGACATGAACAGACATCAACAAATAGAGCAAAACCAATCACAAATAGATATCAAGTATGTTGTCATTTTCTTCTAGCGATCCAATGAATGCCCATTGTCAGAGTACATATTTTGAAGAAAATAATTGATCACGTCAGTTTTATATTTCTGAAAACTGTCGGCAGTGATGTCAGTACAGTCGCCTACCAAATTACCCAGTCTATGTATACGAACCATCGGTGAGTGAAACAAATAATTGTTTCTCACATTGTGCTCTCGAAATAGTACCAACTGTCTAGTGCATCTGGTAGGAACATTAAACTGAATGAGTGCGAGGAGGTCTGGGGAATTAATTGCGCCATTTATTAATTTGTGCAGGAAACAAAGATCGATTATCTCTCTGCGATTCTTTAGACTGGGTAGCCTAAGTTCTTCCATAAGAGCTGGGTAATCAATATTTTCAACCGGTATACCCATCCTATAGTTGACGAGCCTCAAAAATTTTCTTTGCACCCTTTCAATGCTGTTGATGTGAATGGCGTAGTTAGGAGACCATAATACTGAGTTGTATTCCAACAGGGGCCTCACCAGGGATACAAATAATAATCTGAGAGACTGAATCAACCGCATGTCTACAGTGAGTCTAAAAACAAAACCCAAAGTTCTCATCGCTCTGCCAACAGTTTCCTCTATATGCAAGTTAAAAGTAAGATTTTCAGAGAATGTGATTCCGAGGTCTCGTATGCTTGATACGTTTTGGAGTTCAACATCATCAATGGAATATTTGAAAGTAATGTGAGATTTGGTTTTATAAAATCGAAAAACCTGACATTTTGCTATATTTAGATTAAGTCTATTTTCTCTGCACCAGTTATTCAAATTATCTAGGTTATTTTGCAATATGAGGCAGTCGTTATTACTATTTATAGTTTTATATATCTTCAAGTCGTCTGCAAATAACAAGACCTCTATATCTCCGAAAATCTTTACTATGTCATTTACAAATATATTAAACAATATTGGTCCTAAGTGCGATCCTTGAGGCACTCCACTGTGTGCGTAAATCGGATTAGAGGTACAATTACCAATCTTAACTTTTAGGATTCTATTCTTAAGATAGCTCTCCAACCAACAGTGAAAAGTTCCGCCAACTCCATACCCACGTAACTTCCGAAGTAGCAGGTCATGTGACACCTTGTCAAAAGCTTTCGAAAAGTCCGTGTATACGGAATCGACTTGACCTCTATCAGAAAGAGCATTCACTATGTGATTTTGATATAACAGTAGGTTTGTGAGCGTTTTTGGAATAAAACCATGTTGTGATGTGGTAATAATTTTGTTAATACAATGACTTATTTTTTTAACTATGATCGATTCAAGGAGTTTAGGAATAGCCGATAAAATACAAATTGGTCTGTAATTTGTGATAAGATTCTTATCGCCTTTTTTAAAAATTGGACAAATATATCCTGTTTTCCAGATACTTGGAAAACTTCCAGATCTTAATGATAAATTAAATAAAATGTGGAAATGATTAACCATAACATCAATGCAATTCTTTATGAATACATTTGGAATACCATCCGGACCAGCAGTTTTTGAGATGTCCAAATCAAGAATCGCACGTTTGACCTCGTCAGTGGTAATTGTTAAGTTGGGCAGATCAATGGTCGTGTCGGAGGAAAAATCGAAGTCGGTATGTGAGAGAGGCAAATCGTAAACGTTCTGAAAAAATGAAGCGAATAGATCAACCGCACTCTGGACCGAATTTGAATATTGGTCATTGTACAAGAGATTACAAGGTATCTCGACTCGATCTTCCCTCAAAGAATTGACATACTTCCAAAGACCCTGAGAATCCTTAGGCAAACTGTTCTCAATGGTGGCCATATGCTGAGTATAACACCTTTTGGATAGAGATGAGCATTCACTTCTTAAGTTAGAAAAATAGTTATAATCATCAATATTTGAAGTCTCCTTATATCTCTTATGTGCAAGCTTTTTTTTTAATACCAGGTGTTTTAATTCAGCACTAAACCATTTGGGATACTTTGATGGTTTTATACTTTTTTTAGGAATATGTTCTTCAATACAAGTATTCAAATTAGAATAATACTGTTCAACCACACTGTTGAAATCTGTATTACCCTGTAAAAATGAAAAATCCATATTATTTAAGAAATTGTTTACAGAAAGATAATCAGCGCCATGGAAATCAAGTTTTACAACTGGTTCAGTCTTCGAAGTAAACAGTTGAGACCTAATAGTGATATCGAGAGGAGGGTGGAAGATATCCAATGGGAGCAATTCAGAGGATGATTTATGCACAAATGTATTATTGGGATCAGAAGAGAATACCAGATCCAGAGTTCTGTTTTGGTTGTTAGCGATGTTATTTATTTGTAGAAGACCAAAATAATTTGCCATATCTACTAACTCTGCAGCTTTTACATTGTTAAGATTGTTAGCTATTTGCAAATTAATTTGGGATTGATCTTCATCTTTTCCCACCACAGTTTCCCATTTACAGTCAGGTAAATTGAAATCCCCTACTAGAACTAGTTTCTCTCCTATGTGTTTAGATCGAATGAACTCTATTTCATTATGATAACTTTTGTACAGAGCAACATCCGAATTAGGTGGTATATATGTACATCCGAATATAATCGTTTCATGAGGAAGTTTGACAGATACAAACACTTGTTCAATATTCTTTGATTTAATAGGTAGTTTTTTGCTCTGTAAAGATTTATTTATTGCAATTAAAACCCCTCCTCCCCTCGATTTACCACTTGTATGTTCATTACGATCCACTCTATACACATTATGTTCATTAAAACCCAACTCAGATGTACTTATGCAAGAATCCAGCCAAGTCTCTGTCAGCAAAACTATGTCATGACCGAAGGAAAGCGTGGAAAGGCGAAGCTCATTGAGCTTCGTCTTTACGCCCCGGACATTTTGGTAGTAACAATAGAGTTTTTTGAAAAATCTGAATTGACAATTTTAGGGCTACCTTTAATATATTTGATAGTGAGACCTTTTTCTCCATTCTGGATTCTTGCATTCAGTTCTTCCTTCAACTTAATAAAGTGATTTCTTTGAATCACAGTCTGATCACGATACACCTTAATACCAGTTGACATTTTCATTCGATTCTTTACAATCTCACCAGCCTGATTGGAATTTTTAAGAATTACTTTTATAGGACGTGTTTTGTTTTGATTTATTTTTCCCAATCTAAAGCATTTTAGGTCAGTACGGTTGATTGTATGGTCAGCTTCCTTTAGTATATTGTAAACTTTATCTCCATCGTCTCTAACAATGTCTTCACGTCTGTCATATGAACTTTCTTCAATATTACACAAGATAATATTATTTCTTCTTCTACTCCTTTCCTCGACTTCGTTAGCGAATGAGTCCATCTCCGCGATGTTACAAACAGAATCTCTAGACTCTAATTTGTTGACCTTATTTTCAAGATTGCAGATTCTTTCCTTAAGTATGGTATTTTCAGCTACCAATTCATCGATAAAGCCAAGTTTCTTTGTAAGTTCATCAACTTTATTTAGTAAGTCGTGATTTTGCATTAGCAGTTGATTCTTAACATCCTTGATACCATCGTGTAAGCCTGATAGGTACTCCTTAAGAGAATCGTCAGTATAATTTATACTTCGTTCGTTAAGAGCATTGTTATGAAGCTTCTTATTTATCTCGCTAGATGGTGATATGGATCTTTGTGTGGAATTCCTGTTATAATTTTTAGTCTGAATAATTGATTGTCTGTGTTTATTTTTACTATCGCTAGATGTCGCTGGTGTGTTATTTTTTATTTTTCTTGGCCTGGTTTGCACCTGTGGTTGATATGCTTCCATCGTTATACTAGTAGACTATTTTGGTTATTTGAAAAAAAAGTTGCGATGTTGCTGGGAATCGAACTCACGCCTCCAAAACCATCTGTAGTACCGGCGCCTCAACCAAGTCGGCTATGACATTCATGTGACGTAGGCGACGTAGATGTTGTACTTAAAGTACTGTATGACAGTAACTAATAAATTAGCTACCCGCTTTGTTTAAAAGTAATATTATTGATGCTCGCACTGTTGCACTATTTTATATGAGTTGATATGTCATATAAAGGTAAAATAAATGGAATTTATATACCTTCCAGAGGTGTCGAGCTGTTTCCGTGTGATTAATTGATGCGCGGCGTATTAAACTATGGTTTTTATCACTTAGGTAATTATGTTTCAACTTATAATACGTTTAAAAATATATATAATGCGGAGTAGACAAGAGTACGTCCGTACTAATCAAAGTGTTGTTGTTGAAAACATGAAAAAAAATTAAAATAGTTATTCAATAGGCGCTACATATTTCAAATTATAACCCTTATTGAGCACTATAAGGTTTCTTTAAGTATTTTTAAATATGTATCTCTCTTTTAGTCTCTAAATTTGTAAATCACAGTTAATTTAAATCTCAATTGTCAGAATCAAAGTATTACAACAAAAAATACAAAGATATAACAAATTATTATGATTTTGGAAAAATGTGTCTAAAAAAATATTTTCATTCCGATAATATTCGACATTTATATCATTCATTTTGATAATATTCTTTTGTAGCATAAAAATATGCTATTGAAGTCTTTAGGTGTGTTGTTGAGCCTCGCCGTAACGTCAGGCAGCAACCGCAAGATACTATTTGATAACTGTACTACGGCCAACTGAAATACTATGCAAATTGTATGAGAGCATTGTCGAGCGAAACACCAGATGACATGAAGTTATGCAATACTTGCCCGCCGCTTCATTTGACAATCCGCTCATCAAATAAATAGCAAAAATGAAACGTGGTCTTAATTTCATTTTACGCACGAAATCTTACTTTTACAGTAATATTGGAAACATTTTCATTTAATTCCTGCCTTGTGTATTTGATTTCAAGTATTGTTTTTTTATATTTCTCAATTTTGTGGAAAAGTATGTTTTATAGTCATGCATTTATCCAAAAAATTTATGAAATATATAAACAAATATATTTTTTGTATTCCATACATGGATTGCGTTATGCAACAATGTATAAGGCACACCAACCTCGAACTGAGATAATCTATATTTTAGATTGAGTCATCACTAACTGAACAAGGCAAAAATTTAGTTTTTGGATCTCAATTATGATACCGATTTATTTTATATGTTGTGTCTTGATACATTGTTGCACTACACATTTCACATTTAAAATATTATGGTGTTATTTTGTGGTTTACTTTTTTTACAAAACTATTTTTATAATCTGTGTAATAACAAGAATGACTTTAAATTAAAAATATGGTAGTTTGGGCATGTGGAAAGACTAAATGAGGGCAGGATGACTAAGAAAAATATATGTGACTGAGAGGATGGACATTTGCTGAGCACAATACTCCTTGAATAGGAGAGCATACATGAGGAATTGTATGACAGTGATGGAAGCAAAAAATGTATGCAAGGATTGGAGTATGTAGCACTCGATGCTTTCTGCCTACCTGGAAAGGGAAGTAGCATCATGGTGATGCATGAGGAGTTGTAAATATCCAGTGAAGAAAATGAAAAGTGTATGCAAGGATAGGGAGTAAGAAGTGATCAATTCTTTCTGCCTATTCTGCAAAGGATATGTCATGATGGGATTGTGATGATTATAATATTTTAAATGTTTTACCTAAATAATCGCTACTTCGATTTTTGTTTTAGGAAGTGGAGGAGAATGCGTAGGAGGTGTCATCAGGGGCTGTGGTGGAGCCTTAAGTGTGTCCGGAGGGGCTTCTCTAGCTCTTGGGGCCTTAAGAAGGGCAGCTGATAGA
The DNA here is from genome assembly GCA_947579605.1 of Athripsodes cinereus. Taxonomy (NCBI): domain Eukaryota; kingdom Metazoa; phylum Arthropoda; class Insecta; order Trichoptera; family Leptoceridae; genus Athripsodes; species Athripsodes cinereus. Next base: position 5,542,388 of record OX388316.1, on the reverse strand, counting down.
GGAAGGCCCTTGGTTCTAAGAGCCAGACTGCCAAGGAATATACATCCATATGAAGTAGGCGCTTTGTTAATTGTGTCGAAAATTTATTCCAATTTGTGTGTTGTAATACAGTTTTTATTCCTGTAATACAAAAAACATTTAGATTTGAAATTTGTTACAATCTCATACTATTGAGGTAATTAAAATCTTAAGTTGTGAAATATAACTATGTGTCATACCAAATATTGCTCAGTGTACTAAAATCTTAAGTTGTGAAATATAACTATGTGTCATACCAAATATTGCTCAGTGTACTAAAATCTTAAGTTGTGAAATATAACAATGTGTCATACCAAATATTGCTCAGTGTACTAAAATCTTAAGTTGTGAAATATAACTATGTGTCATACCAAATATTGCTCAGTGTACTAAAATCTTAAGTTGTGAAATATAACTATGTGTCATACCAAATATTGCTCAGTGTACTAAAATCTTAAGTTGTGAAATATAACTATGTGTCATACCAAATATTGCTCAGTGTACTAAAAACTTAAGTTGTGAAATATAACTATGTGTCATACCAAATATTGCTCAGTGTACTAAAATCTTAAGTTGTGAAATATAACTATGTGTCATACCAAATATTGCTCAGTGTACTAAAATCTTAAGTTGTGAAATATAACTATGTGTCATACCAAATATTGCTCAGTGTACTAAAATTCTAATTCAATATTTATAAGACAATCAAAACACTGTTATAATTTTCACCACATTTAATTTCATCAAATGTGGTGAAAATTATAACAGTGTTTTGATTGTCTTATAAATATTGAATATGAATTTTCACAGTGTGAACACAAACACCCTTCAACAAAATTCTAATTGTTCAAAAATAAAGTATACAAAAGAATAAAAATTGCAGTTAACATTCAGAAAAAATTAAGGACCCAGTTTGTACAAAAACATTTCATAATGCTCATTTGGTGATAATTTAAGTGAATTATTTAGAAATAATGATATAATTTTACAATAATTTCAGGGTATCAAGCCATACTCCATTTATCAAGCCCTAGGGTTAAGACTTTTGGCCTCACTGGGCAGAGGACATTATGTAGATACTGATACATATTTGGCACATGCAGCACTGACAACCAATGCCAGAGTTATTCTACTTCTGACTATTCAGTAAGTGTAAAATGTTTATACTGTTATGTTATATTTATGTTTCACTCTTGTAATATTGCCTTGTCTGCATTCTACGTGTCCATCTCCAAAAACATCTAATCAATCAATCGAGTTAAGTTTTATTTCTCCTAAACACGACATCCTTTTCTTTGACTTTCCACTCTTTTTTATCTTGGGGGTGCGACATTCACTTTCTTCCATCATCAGACCAGCAACACTATTACTACCTGTTTTTTGTATACACTGTATAACTTGTTTGTTCATTTTGAGTCGAAGGACCTGGCAACATATCTTTTGTTTTCTTCTCTATCCAAAGACCTTCCTCATGTCAACTTCTTACTGTAGTTCATTGTTAGATTAAGTTCTCAGGTGTCTGACCTAGAACCTGAAAGAAATTCAGAATTTTCTGTAGGTTAGTTCCTCTGATCAGAGGTGTGAACCAATTGTTTTGGTTCTTAGTTCAGATTCACTCTATGAGTTTCATGTTCATGCAGAATTTACATAAGTACAATCTGTTAATTTCATGTACAATGAAACCTCTATCTATCGTTCCTCGAATAATTGTTTTCACGTATTTGTCGCTATTTTTTACAGTTCCGAATTAGTTTCATACAAAACACGTAAAAATATATCGCATCCATCGTTTCTCTATTGTGATTTTATCGCATTAACCGTTTAAATTACACAAAAAATTCTTATATATGTACATTGGAGAGCGAGTGAGAAAGAAAGAACGGTTTGTTGATTCTGTCGGCTGTCTTTTATGATAAAAGGTACATTAAAAAAGCAAATGACGATGAAAGATGACATACAATACGAAGGATGATTTTGATCTCCATGCTGCTTTCTTTTTTATTTTGTTACTATATTTTTTATTTCAACAAATTGATTAATAGCTTTTGAAACATGTATCATTTTTGTAAAACCTATATACTTGTATGTGCATATTAAACATTAAAATACATATTAATGTGATTTTTTCTATACTCCCGCATCCATAGTTTATTTCAATAGGTCCCTTCAAAAACGATAGATAGAGGTTTCACTGTACTTAGAATATACATGAATAAACATATCTTTCCCATCTTCATTTATTAAAAAAATACACAATAATAATCAATTGTAAAAAATTACAATCAGATGTATTGAAGAACAACTGTGATTTTTCTAGGCATGTTTTTCTGGTGCGTACTGGTAATACTGGAAGCCCCTTCCAAGTAGAATGGTCCCTGAGGATGGATGATGTGATAGGAGTTCCGACTATCACAGGCAACAAATTAATGTTCAACATCAAACAGGTATGAACCTTTATATCTTAATTATTATTTTCAAAGGCGTACAAATTTTATTTTAACCTTTTCTTTACTTTACAGCTTTGTTGAATAGGAATTGTACTATTAAATATGACATTATTTTGTTTAATATATTTTATACAATAAATCACAGGTACTAATGTCAACACGGTTATTGATATGCATGGAGTGAAGATTTGGGCCCGTAGTCAAAACACATTTTAGCTTTACGTTTTCGTTCGAATATAGACGACGTTGCGATAAAGGGTCAATTTTTTTAGCTACTTGTGTATTTTAACTACGAAAATTGTCATTTTCTCGTAATGTAATCTATATTTGAACGAGAATCTAATGCTAAAATGTGTTTTGACTACGGGCCCTGGTCTTGAAACATGTCAGTAATTTTTGTTTAGTTTGTTTTCCTTTGAAATTGTTTTTCAAATGAATAATTCTTTACATTGACATGGTGTGAAATAATTTTGAATAATTATGTAATTGAAACAAGTGTTTCTTTCTACTATAGATTATTGATTCCGAGAGAGACGTCTTGATAAGTGGAAAGATGTCTCTCTCGGAATCAATAATCTATAGTAGAAAGAAACACTTGTTTCAATTACATAATTATGGAATTCTACTACGTGTGCACCGACACAATTAATAAATTTTGAATATAATCGCACCATATTGAGCTATTTTTTAGAATGTCTTAGGATACTGATCGTCAAACAAGGACAAGTACATTTTATTATTGAATTAAATCTCATTAACTTTAATTTTTTTAGGACGATAGCACAAACTATTACTCAAACAATGAACGCATCATCGAGTGTGACGATGTGGAAGTACTCAAATGGCTTCAAGCTAAAGTGGAATCTGCTTTGATACTTAACATGGAAGATAGACATTGTCCATCACAGGTCTGAGAAAGGGAGAACAGTAGGAAACCTTTGAAATTGGACATTCAAACTTTGTATTAAAATCTTCTATTGTCATTTTTTTCAGATCATTAATATTATGTATAAAAATGTCTGTTTTTTTTTGTGAAAAAATATTTCGATGAAAAGGTATGTCGCTATCATATTGACCATCAATATATTCCATTTCAATAGCGATTGACCTTTTTGCAAAAAATAATCACTATACCACTAAAGAACAACTAGTATTTTTTTGTCTTTTAACAAAATTGCCAAGTGTCTTTATAATTTATAATATTTTTCTAAATTATTCAAACCCTCACCAATAAAAAGGTTTCCTCGGATTGTTACTACGTTGAAAGATACAAATGTAGTTGTTTTCTCTTTTTTTATAAGTTATATTTGGGATCGGCGGACTAAAGCACATAAGTCAGAAATGGCAACTTTACAGGTGAAACAAAAAATACAATAAAAGTCTAGTCAAATAAAAAAAGAGTATTTTTTATTCACAAAAGTTTATTAAATATGTAAATATTTGACTCGTGTTCTTAAGTACAGTTGTTGAAACAATAAAAGAATATGGAATTTTCGACTTTAATCCGCCGACCCTAGATATATATTTGTCAACATGTAAAAGTCATAATAAATAAATAAAATAGATGTTAAAGATCAATTTAATGATAAATGGATCTATATTTATAAATGTTTTAGTCAGTTGACATTTATAAACCATATATTGTCAATAAATGTTAGATCATTTCAATGTTAGTTGTTTTACATTATCACTATAGTAAACAAATTAGGTGAATAGTCGTATTTATAAAAATGTTTACAACATACCCATCCACATATCAAAGCAAAACTACACTATATCATAAAACATATTTTTCAGTATGGTCGTTCAAAGTTTTTTCGACATAATTACATAATGAAATTAAAAAGAAAATAATCTTTATTTCCACTATGTAGAGTTTATTTGAGAGAGATGTCTTTCGTCTTTCAAGCATCTTGACAATCAGTTGAATTTGACGTCATCAAAAAGCGCATAACAAGAACTAGTACAGTACAGTGTTCATAAGTCAAAATTCAATTTAGCGATTGACAATGTCTTTGAAAGACGTCTCTCAATTAAAATTTATATGGTGGAAAAAAAAACATTTGTTTTTTTTTAATTTCATTGTGGAATTCTACTACCTAAACACTGACACAGTGAAACATAATAAAATTTGGTTCTCACAAGTTTGTCAACATGAAATTACAGTCAAAGATGATTGTGGAAGATTATCAATATCAATTTAAAGTTAAACAAAATTAATTTAAAGTGGTGTTGTTTTGCTTTGATAATAATTCGACATAATTTTCTATCTGAGAATATCACAAAATATAACACATTTTTAACATAGGTGAATATGACGTCATCGATAAGCGCATAACGAGAACTGCAACAGTATGTTTATAAGTTGCTTTGGCCAAAATTCGACATAGCGCTTCCCCTCAAGTAACAGATATTGTACATAAAAATCTTTCAAACAATTTGGATCATAAAATAAAATATCACTCTCAGTTTACTTTGTTAAAAACATAGAATAAAATTCATGATATAAGCTGTCATATTATTATGTAATGAAATCAAGAAACATTTTTTTCTCCTACATTGTTTATTATTAAAAGAGAAGTTTTCATGTTATAAGGACATTGTCAATCTGATATATCATTGTCAATCTCGTTTTATGTATCATAGATGATAACAAATCAATTTGTAACTAAACATTTTTATAAAAAGATCCATTGCTAATGTATCAGCTACAGATATAATCTGTATTAATCAAAATATTTTTTACGCAAAAAATTATCAATTGAAATTTATTGCCAACTGAGTAAGACAAGTACACAATATAGTAGTACATATGAATGAGACAGAATTCTTCATTTATTATTTTCATGTCTCAAAAATATAATTCAAATCTTTTTAAATAAAATTTCCATTAATAACTTTTAGTTCTATCAAATGAGCATGAGAAATAAAATATGCAAATTTCATTCATGGCATAACTATTCACAGAACATTGTTATCCCTAACAGACATCTCGATTGTAGAACCATGTTTACGCAATGTAACATTAAGCAAAATCTAATCGGAAGAAGTAAGAAAGGTGTCCCAATGCTTGTGAATCAGCTCTAGGCTGGCGTAAGTGATCACTTTTGGTGTCCATGGATAATATTCATCAACTCCGCCATTCTCGCTATTGCAATAAAAGGTCCACAAATCGAGAAACATTTAATGGAAACAATAGAAACAACCAATTGTGTTAACATGATTTTCCAATTGAGCGCGTTGTGCCCAAGTCCAGTTAAACAATTAAAAATTAGTAGATATTCTTAACATTTATTGTTATATCCACTACTCAATATTATAAGCTATTCTTTACTCTTCAACATCTCCCGTAGGTCTTTACAGGGCACTTGGGTTCATCACCATTACAATAATATGATAAAAAGGAAAACATTAATACAATAGAAAGGGCGTAATAAACACAAATATTATTACGAATTTACTACGTCTGATAGAAGAAAAGGAATAATGGCTTTTCTGAATTTATAAGTAAAGCTGCAAGAGAACAAATATTCCATGACAAGATTATATAAAATGAATTAAAAATCTATTTTAATTTAAATTCGTCAAGTATTATTTTATTATATAATGATAGTTTTACTTCTTTTACCTATGTATAATCATTTAAATTATGTATTAATCTTAAATACCTAGTTTAGTTTTAATTTTGATTTAAAAAAAATACTCATTACTTTAATAATATCACTGTCAAATTAATGATTAACCATAGACAATAATAAATATATGTTTACACTGAAAATATTTTACAATGATCTCTAATAATACCTACACCTGACACTTGAACATTTAACCACTTAGCTGCGGATTACATGCATGCATGTAATGTCAATATTTTGCGCATCGTGCGGATTACATGTATGCATGTAATCGTACTTTATGGTAAAAATAATCGTTTCTGTGACAAACACCATAGAAGATAAAAATAACATATAGAAGTTTAACTTTTTCTTTGATAAATCAACACCGCTTACACAACATACATACAATGTATAAGTCAGTATTGATAGGTTTGTCAACTACTTCCCGCGCAAATCGGCCGCAATATTGGTACTTTAGTATGAAAACAAAGGTATATCATGAAATTTCTTGTTTGTTCATTATTTATTAACTTAGTTGATGTCAGAGTATTTTTTGATGCTACAAATTACTATTAATGATTTTTATAAGCTGTGGTAAGCAAAAATATAAACAATTACAATAATTAGTGAATTTACATCAACTTTTAGTTTTGTGGAAATTAATTCAGCACAGGGTATATGTCACTTATGCAAAATATCTAGCAGCTAAGTGGTTAAGGATATATTTAATAAAATTTTAAATATAATATTATGACTTTCAAATAATGCATTGTGTTTACTTAATGGCAGCTAAATTTTCATTGAAGAAATATGAAAAATTACCCAAATAATTGCACTTTTGACATCAATATAATTGTCATATTGTTATGTATTACTTGAAATTCAATACATGCACGATTGCTACAATAAAGGAAAATAAATAACCTGTGCCTAGAGTAATTTGATTGGTTGTATATATGCATTGAACTCTTAATATTTTGTATGAAATTTTAAATCAACAAAATTTCATATGATAAATGCTGTTTTTCATGTCATAAACGATACTTGCAAACAATAATTTGACATTTGCCATCGTTGCCATCAAAATACAATCTTAGTTTTTTAAAATGACATTATAATCTAGTCAATTTAATACTTATAATTACATGGATTATATCAAAGATATAACTATATTATATAACTTATATAATTAATCTATATTTTTGTTTGTAAGTTCTACTATTATGAGAAATAATAAGATACCAAATTATAATTGTTAGAGCTATCTTACACTATGGTGTTTAAAAATTATTTTTAATGCGGCAACATTTCTAGATGCGCTAGTTGTACATGTTTCTGTTAACAGTAAGCTTCTTTAGGTTTTATGCATTATTTGTGTTGTAACCTAATCAAACAATTTTTTTTATTCGTTCATAATCCAACACTGAGACATGATGAAAGAATAATCAAGTTTTTTTTATCAAAACTGTTTAATCACACTACGTTTTGAGCTTATTAAAACTAATATACAAGTGCTTTCCAAATGGCAAGACATGTGTTGGAGTAATAACAAACTCCCATAGAAAAGACCTCAATATTATTTTTGTATTTGTTTCTACATGGAACATAGAGAGTTAACATATCGATTAATGAACCGACAAAAGTTTCATTGCACAATTCAGTGGAAAAATTCTTATAAAAGAAACCAAAAAAGATGTCAAGACGCTTACAAATAACCTTAGACTAGTTAAAAATTGTTTTGTCAAAGTTTATTTATAGTATAATGAAAGCAGAAATGTTTTTGCTATCTTCTGTTTTTTCATATATGAATCTGCTTCATAAATTTAACGCTGTTAACTGTAGAATTGATTTTGTAGTAGAAACAATATGTGATATTTGTTATTAGGAATATATTTATTAGCAAAATAGTAATATGTTATTAATCAAAGTACAACTATGTAATGAAAATGTTGAGATTAATTAAATGTATTGTTTAATTATTAACATTTATTAGAAATCAGATTATATGCAACATATTTAGGCTGAAATATGCAAATTTAGTTTTTATATATATGAATTTGAGTTCACACCGAGCAATATAGCTTGTAAATGGGTCCTAAGATTTTTTACAAAAGGCAGAGAAAAGATTAAGACATCTCGTTTTATCCGTGTAAATTGGAGTCTTGCGATTTTCGCATCGGGGATAAAAAAAATAATTTTGTTGTATTTATTTATTAAACATTAAACGGCTGTTACCTTTTTTAATAACAAAATAAAATACTTTACTAATACAATTTAACATGCAAACACAAGAAGATAACAGTACAAAAATCACAGCAAAATTAAAAAAAATTAACCAGTGTTAATTGGTTTCGAAGATTTTTTGCAACAATGGGGTAAAAAAAGATCCTGTTTCCATTGTTACATTAGCGTAAATATTTAGTATCCATTGTTAAAAATAGCAGAAATATGCAAAAACCTATAAAAATAGGCAAAATATTCTTATAATCTGATTTCTAATTATTGTGATTAGCTTAACTTATTGTTATATGCACAGCTAAATATGTATTTTATTTGGCCTAATAGTTCAACAAATTGTAAAATGGTATTTGCAATGTACTATGTACTAATTGCTAAGAAAAACTCATATTATCAATTATTGTATAGAGAAAATTGAATGAGCTATATATAAATACGAGAACTGTTTGATGACTTTCTAGCCTTTTATAGAAAAACGCATATTTCTAAGCAACTCAATATTTGTTTCTCATCCTAGTCTCCTTGCAAATCTATACAATTGGTCCAAGGTTAATAACATCCATTGAAATCGTCAGAAAAAAATTGATTGTCTAAGCTTGAAAATGTCTTTTTGTGTGATATTTTAGTTGATTCGTCAACAAACGCGGCAGCAATTTTCGCAATTATTTCATATCCAAATCTTGATATAAAATCTTATGGTACTATTCAGGTACTATTCCACAAGTCTCACAGTCAAACTACAATTTCCGTCACTGTATGATGCGGTAAATTGATCGTTTTTTGCTATCAACTTTTGCTATCAACAGCGATTTTTGAGCACCTGGAATTGTTTTCTTTCATATATGGTGAATTTTGTTTTTTACAGTTGAGTCAATTAGTCTAGAATTTTTTTAAACGGCCCTCGTATAATTATGGTATTAAAATATGTATTTATCAAATATTTGACCAACGTGTGGAAAGTGCATATTTTCATGTAAATTAAATAATACTGTCTTGAAATGTGTCTCAGAAAATTTACAATTAATTTTATAATACCCGTTTTTCGATGGTTAATAGTTAAAAGATAATAAGTCAAAAACCAATATTTTTAATGTATTCAAGTGTCAGTTACGAAGATTTCAATTCCTTGATCATTGACTCCTACATGGATCAAGTGATGAAGGATGTGAGCTGTGGCACACACGTGGAATTAAAAAGACTGGCAGAAAATAGGGAGAAATGGAAAAGAAAGTCCAAACTCGTTTCAGTCTAATTAATATGTAACCCACTATATACATATGATAACAGATCTTTTTAGAACAGTCCAATTTTTTTTTGTTTCTATCGAATAGGTCCATTTGATTTGTTACAATGGTAATTTTGGCTTTGGAAATGTGTATTTTTCACACAAATTACAATGAATTTAAAATGAATATGAAATATTGTAAAATATTGAAGCGACAGACTTAATCAAATCCAACAAAAAATAATCAAATACCTACTATATCATTTCAATATTTAAAAACACTTCAGCAGTACAACTATAATAAATTATGTTCTGTTGTAACAAGAAAGGGGTAGGCACTATTTACAAGTGAACATAGAATAAGACAGTAATATACTAAAGTGAATAAACAATGTTTCAGAATTGGTTTTAATTAAAATTATGACTGATTCACTGGGGTATTTTAATTTTTTGATCTTCAGTTTATTTTTACAGGTGTTTTTTTATCAAAGTAAAATGATTTCTAAAATAATAAATGGTCATCATATGCATTATTTGTCCAACAAATTTTATGCTAAACTAAACAAATTGACTTCAGATTTTAACATTTTATAATTATTATTATGATAGTTTTGGTTGAATTATAATAATATGTAGTATTGCTAGAAACAAAATGATTTATGAATGAAATGTCTAATACTATGCACATACAATATTTTTACAGGTTTGTAGAATTTGCAGTGTTTGTTTGTAGTCTGTTGCTTCAAAAGTTTTACAATAAATTATTAAGAAATAAAGTGTATTATTGAAGAATTATAATATTTCTGGGAAATATTAACATACATAAAACATCAGTGAATATGGTAATAAAAACTACAAAAGTTGGCTTTATGTTGAATAATTTACGATAAGAATGAATTATTATAGAATGCAATACTAAAGCTGTGTACAAACATATTATTAATGTCATGTTTCATAGTTACCTCCATTGTTTAATATTATTATTAAAACCATATAATGTAATTGCGTGCATAATAAAAATAATATTGACATATTATATTCCTGGAAATAAGAAAACCAAAGATTAATATTAAAACATTATTTGAAAAGCAAAACTGTGTTTTCGTTTTACTTACCTATTTAGTCATTATGAAGAGATTTATGGTGATATCCATTATTTGTTTAAGGGCCGCGATATCCAAAACGTTAACCAAGTAGTTAACCTGTTGTCAAGAGTTAACCATAGGTTAACTCAAGAAATGGTGATATCCACGGTGAGTTACGAGATAACAAGTGGTTATTTTTAACCACCCGATTTTCATGAGTTGACTGTCAAATCCACGAGTTAACTCTGAGAATGAATATTTTTTTCGTCTGTAGATGGTGCTACATATGTCATCAAGTTGACAGTTACATAGTTTGTCATTTTGGTTTGAGAATATTGTGCTATAATAATATAATATATTGATCAAAACTGGATAATTATCTTCATAATAATGTTGATACATCATCCGATGAACAATATTATTGATACTTTGATAAGGATCATTTCTAGAAGCAATGAAACAGAAGTACATTAGCAATAGTTTTTCTACTCCTATGTCAAGATAAAATGCATGAGTCGCCTGGATACTATTTGAACAATGTGTTACATTCACGGGTGGTTAGTGAGATTATTCACTTCTAAAAGTGAAATATAAACAGAGCATCTGACTGATTTATAAACAAAATTTTGATCAAACTGATTCATGCACTAAGAAATGATAATAACAGATACGAGATAATTTAATGAATGAGTTATTAGATTCCTAAATAATAATGCATGTCAAAATTTGCTTTAGATATTTTTTTATTACAAAAACAAAGCTTTAAACTGCTCCTTTGAAAAATCACCCTAAAACACTTAGGCTAGTTCTGCATTAAGGTAGTGTATTGTTTAGTACATTCGATATAGGGATTTCCATATATATAGCATAAAACAACAGTCAATGAACAGAATTACCATTTTTATGACAATAATAATGCTAGTTACATTCTCCCAAAACAATGATCAAAAATAACAAATCCATTGCAAAACTTAAGTAATTGAAAAAAAAACATCTTTTTAATTGAAATAAATATTATTATAGTTATAGTTTTCCAATTGTCCCTAGGCCCCTGTTATGCAGGCACTTGGACTCGTCATACATACATTCACAAAATTCGTTACAATTTCAAACACAATCGATAAAAGAACAATCAAAGTAAAACAAAACATCAAATAACATTATTTTTGTAGTCACGGATGTAAAGAGTCCGGATCCACAACGTCAAATGATAAAATAAATAATTGAAATTATATAAATGAAAACTTATGAAATACTATTCATTCATTATTTGTCACGTAACAACAATTTGTTTTATAAGATGTGATGGTATGTATATATGTGTCCTATGGCACAGAGTATCCATATAGTGAGTAATAATAAAACTGGTTAAGCGATGTGCAAAATATCTTTTATTGAATAACACATGACAATGTAACACAGAATGATAGATAGAGTAATGAATAGTTTAATGGCAATAATAATGTTACATTTAGATTACGTCTTATTAATATGACAAGAATTTATGCCAATAGATACAAAAATAAGAAATATAATTGTACACGACGTTAACTATCAGATTCACCACTAGTTGAATCATAATCACAAAGAGAAAATGCTTTCTTAACTACTTCCATCTCATCATTTTCGTGTTTTCTTTTAACACCAATCGCTGTTATATTTGATATTTTTTGTTCTTTGCAACCCTTCTTTTCTATATCAGAATCTGACAAGGAACAGTCATTTTCAATAGCACAAAATGATGACACATCTTTAACATTGCTAGATTCAATATTTGTTGTGACGGCGTGACTATTTAAATTTTCAACTTTCGTTATTAAAGTATTCTGATCATATTTCACTCCAGTAACAATATCTTTTATATAATTTGTTTCTGTTAAATTTTCATTGCTATTTTCTAATTCCTCCATTTTATTTCTATTAGTTTCTTTACAACTTTGTGAAGCTTTATTTAATGATGTTGTATCTACTGTATTCAATTCAATATCAACTACAATTTCTATTCCACTCTTTTCATTTACGGTCTCATTTGTAGTTTTATTATCTGATACATTTTCATTCTCCATTTTACTTTTGGAGCACGTTTCTGAAGCAGTTTTAATGTTTGAAGTTTTGATTGCTATCCCCAAAGAATGTCTAGTTAATTGTTTTGATTGACTGAGGAGTTTTTCCCGTTTTAATCCCCCAAAAGACGTCACTAATCCACAAGAACTTGGAAGAACATTACTGTTTATTATATTACTTCTAAGCGATGCCTGTTTCTCATCCATACTAAATGCAGGCTTAAGAGAGAGGAGTGAGGCCATTCTTCTATCTTCTTCAGATTCGGGTAATAGAGCTATATCTAAAGATGATTTTTCCAGCAATGCTTTATCACTTTGTTTTGACAGCTGAAGCTCTTTACTTTTATTCTGAAAAAAAAAAGTTTTTTTTAATAAAATACCTAAAAAATGTATCTATCTATTCCCTCACGCCGTATCCCAAGTGGGGTAGGCAGAAAGAACAGAACGCCATATAGATCTGTCCTTACATACTTCTTTTGCTTCTGCTACAATCATACAATTTCTCATGCACGCATGTCGATTTCTTATTCAAAACACGGCCGTCCTTGAGAATTTGATCTACATAATCAATCCATGTAGTTCTCGGACGCCCGCGCTTTCTCACACCCCTCCTTTCAGACACGTATGTCCTCTTTGTCATTCTTTCCTCTTCCATTCGTTCCACATGATTTTTTTTCAATATAAATAGTATTAGCATCAAATGTTTAGAATATTTACTAATTTTTTTATTATTTTTTTTATTGTTTAACCGGATTTGGGTGCAGATGACAAATCCAATCAGAAACCTCGATTGGAGAACCATGTCTACACAATGCAACATTCGTGACAGTGAGAATGGTGGAATTGGTGAACGTTGTCCATGGACACCGAAAGTGATCACTTAAGCCAGCCTAGAGCCAATTCGTAAGCGTTGGGACACCTTTCTCACTTCTTCCGATTAGATTTTACCCAATGTTGCATTGTGTGGACATGGTTCTCCAATCGATGTTTCTGATTGGTAGTATTAGCATATTTGAGATAATCAGGATCTCAGATTCTTTATTTATTTAAAAAGTTATGTTAAATGTAATAAAAAATAAATTCTTACTCGAAATTGTCTCCTCAACATGGAGTTAACTTCATAATTATCCTTCCAGACACTATCATTCCTGGCTACCAACTTCCTAATGCGTGGTTTAGCATCACTGGCTGCCTGTACATCCTCAGATTTGTGCTCCAACTTAAACATGGGATCATCAAACAGTCTTTTCTGCGTTTCTTTTGTTTCCGGGACTACCTGTTCATTTTCTAATGGATCCCATCTGTTCTCCTGCCTTCTAGCTCCTGAGACTATCACATAGTCAAGATTCTGAAATATTCATGAGTAAAGTAATGAATTATCAAATGTTAATAATTGGTGAATGAATTTATCTTTATTATAAGTCTATCACATTAAAGTTCAAAGTTTTTAATAATAATATTGCATATATTTGGAAAAAGAAAAACATCTGATATTTAGAAGATCGTTAAGAACTATGTAATTGTATAAGAGCTTAAAAATGTTGATGGTCGTTAGAATGACAGTAAAATAACAAGATTTTTGTGTTTGAAACTATACTATTAAAAAACATGAAAAGAATGATAAGGAAAGAAAGTTATGAACTGAAACTTACACCTGGATCCGTTTTAATCTCAAAATGATTATCACAAAGATGACATTTCATCCTAAACTGATAAACTGGAGTTGTGTAGTACATCCCAATCTTTGTCTTCTCTGCATTGTATCTTACTCCCATTCCTATGTGGTTATTGCATCCATCGCACCAGATGTTGTAGGGCATCTCAAAACGGATGATCAGGATCCCCATATGGAGTTTTCTGGCCCTCTCCCTTAAGGCATGAGTGCCCTGGAACTTATTCAACCCTCCGACTCTTGGATCATAGTCTGGAGGGTAATATAAATTTTGTCCTTTTCTCTCACCCATCTTGAAAATCCGAGATCAATTAACAACTCGAAACAATTTAAAAAGGTATCAATTTACACAAATTTGCAAATGCACCGTAATGATAATGAATAAAATAATATTGTGGAAAAAATATATAACAGGTCAAAAAATAATTCGCCATGAAACGTCAGTTCAAACGTCAATGTCACAACCATAGACAATGCGTCAAAGACCAAAGACAATTTAGTTTTTAAAATGAGACATAGACAATCTTGGGGTGCGTTCAGTGAATCGTTAACTCTCAACAAATGAAATGCATTTAATAAGTTTAGGTAAAAAATGGCAAAATTTTTGCATGCTAAATTTTCAAATCATTATCACAACTAGCAGTTAGGAAAATAAGATTGTAAAATTAAAACAAATTAATCAAATTCCCGCATGGACACATTATCATATCCATTTTGTTAACCATTCTTATAATGACATAGTGAAATGAAATAAAATAAAAATTCATAGGGAATAATACTTTTAAAAGAAAAAAACTTGGAAATAGTCCCATCAAAATTATGTCAGGTGGTAATCGTTTTCATCCGTCAATTATTATTACTACTTACTACTAATTACTACTGATGAAACATTTATTCATACCTATTTTCTCAATACGGAAGATAATCCAGAGTAAATAAGTCCAGAAAACCCTATAAATATGCACCAATAAAACAAAACATCTATACTCTATTCATTCTATCCATGCACTCGATATTCACGTGATCAGATGGGCCGCTCGCAGAATAGATACTGGATAGAAATTGCCCAGTGTGAATAATAAAAATATTGTAAATAATTATCTAATATTAAAAAAACATACTGTTTTAAGATTATCTTTATTGTAGTGCTCTCAATAATGTCGAGATAACTTGACGAAAACGCTTCAGATTTTTTATATGTGAAAATTTAACAGTGTGTTTTTTTTAATATAGGTAATTTATTACAATGTATTTTCAGTGTCAATACACAACCCTTTGGATTATACAAAATTATTGAATTATAAAAAGATTTATTACAAACTGAAACATGAGGGACCGTTTATCGAAATTTTATGCTTAAACATAGGTACCTTTATAAAAAAATCTTATTTTACTAAATGATTTGATTATTTAATTTAAAAATTTTTGAAGCTTATTTTTGGGCAGACTCAGGTAACTGATTGGACTCTTAAATTAGAGTTATTTAAGTAATATGCGGAAAAAAAATTTAGAAAGATAATAAAATAATAATTGATTAAAAAAATTTACATGTCAACGTGACATAATATATAATAAACTTATAGCAAAACAAAAAACATTATTAATACGATAACATAGAATATTTAATTTAACACCTCAACAAAGTGTCAACACAAAAATAATTATAGCTAAACTAAAAAACATTATAAATGTGATGACATAGAAAAATTAATGGAAGTAAAAATAAAAAAAAATGTAAATTAAATCGGCTCTGTTTTCATAAAAAACATATTTGCTTTGTAAGTGTGTGCGTGACATATTTCTATGCGCATTTGACTTTATCTTAATTTATAAAAGAAATTTGAGGAATTACTATATGTCGGAGTTTAGCACAAAAATGATTTATAAAAAATTTCAACAAAATAAAAAAAAATAAAAAATTAATCAGAGAGATGAGGAATCGGACGTGTTTCCAACATTTATCACGAATTGGTCGAAAGCATCATCCATCATTCCATCTGACATCCACATTATTTTTTCTACTTCAATCACGTGTTTTAAACAATTGCTCCAATTTTCCACTGTCACATTGCGAACCGCATTCTCGAATAAAATTTTAAACTCAAGAAGTTTTATTCTTCGCCGAAACCTCATTTTTTATTTGCGCCCAAATTACCTCTACGGGGTTACACAGCTAGTGTCTAATATCCACTGTCAAATAATAAAAGACGTATCTATGCGAAAAGAAGTACAAAAAATATCTCTAATGTAAAATAAAAAATAAGGTAACTTTTCCGTGTCGCCGCTATTTCATAATGTATTTCGTTTAAGCAATGTATTTGAATATGTTGGTAAATATTTTTTTAACGAAAAGTAGAAAGGGTAATTTCAATATACCTATATGAAAAGATAATTTACACAATTGCAATGAAAATACCTTTTATAAGGTTTCAAAAGCAAACTTTTAGTTATAGACGCGTGATCGTTAGTGACTTTATAAAAAGGGTACAGTCATTTAAAAGCTATTTAAAAAATACGGAGTAGAAGAAACATCATCATCATCGCCCTCAACGCTCCTCTCGGGAACACAGGGCAGAAACCAGCCTCCTCCATTCAGAGCGTCTCTGTGCCAATTGCGTCACCTCTTTCCACGACATTCCTTGCGCTCTGATATCATTGTCATAGGAACGGTGTATTGTGAAAGAGGGACGCCCGGGCTGACGGAACCCCTGCGGACGGAAGAACAGTGCTCTTTTTGGCCAACTATCATTAGGCATTCTCAAAACATGTCCCAGCCAGGACCATCGTCTCTCCTGTATTACGGAGATTACAGGTCTCTGCTGGGTGTGCCGGCGCACAGCATCATTTGTAACATATTCATACCATCTGACATCTGAAATCCTTCTAAGACACTTGTTTTCAAAGCTTAGTATTTTCCGCTCTTGAACCTTAGTTAAGTGCCAAGACTCGCAGCCATATAGAAGGATTGGGATGATGCACGCATTGAACAAGCGACATTTTGTCCTGATGCTGAGTCCAGACGCCTTCCAAACTTTGTTCATGTTGTTGAAAGCCCCGCTAGCTGCTCCTATGCGGATTGGTAATTCCGACCGGAGATCACCCTCTGGTGTTATTGTTGCTCCCAGGTACCTGAATTTACTAACCTGAGATATTTGAGAATTGCCAACCATTAGTGGGGTGTGAGTACTCGTGCATGTACTATTACATATATGTACTCCGTTTTACCAGCGTTGATACGAAGGCCAAGGCGCAAAGAATTTTCAGTAGAAGAAACAGCCTTTTATTAAAGTTTGCCTGAATTTACTAAACGTTCTCAGAATTGTTCACGTGGACAATTGCAGCTTCTCGTTGGATAGACTTTAATCCAAAACTAAATGTGAAAGAGATCTAAAGTAGCATTCACATTACTTCACTTTGGATGATCATCCAGAGTGTCAGGATAAAACTTATTCATCGAAAGTGAACACGTCTGTTCACACTTGTTCATCCTATGCTTTCACTGCCATGTCAACACTCACGGTCATGTTGTATGTAGTTTGACGTATTTACGTAAAAAAATAATTTAATATTAAAAAAATTAAAAATAACATTCATTAGAAATTAAAACAAGGTAATGTAATGGGGGAGTTGCGGTAGTGAGGGATTTTGCTGAAAATGCTTGAAGTACGTAAATTGAAGGTCACATATTAATAATTTGAGGTTTAAAATGTATAAAAAACACTTTTTCATACGTAAAAATAAAATATAAAATCATTAAAATTTGACAGTTATCAAAACGCGACGTAGATGGTCAATGGCGGATGTGACGTCATTTTATTCGAATTTCTCGAGGTCACATGTTTATCCAGTTTATTTGAGAAGTGAATGTTCGCTGTTCGTTGCATTTTCTCGGTCTTTACAGACAAAATTATTATTTTTATGTTTAAAAATGTCTACAAATAAATTTTATAAATATTGCATAGAGCCACTATGCTCAGACACCACGGTTACAGCTCCAAATAAAGCATTTATTTGCGTGCCTACAGACCTGGTAAAAAGGAAAAAGTGGTGTATGGTGATCAAAAGAGACGATAAGAAAAATAAAGTTTTATCCAATGTTAGTCGCTATGTTTGCGAGGATAATTTCAGTATATATTTGTAAAAAGAATTTTAATAAAACTATTTGAAAAATATGTACCTATTTTGTATTTAAATATTGTTTTGAAAAAGTATTTAATAGTCTATATTTGAAACACCAATATTCAAAAGTATTTGTATTTTGTATTTAAATACTTTTTTGAAAGTATTTTGCGCATCAACACAATATATGAGCTTATATTTTTCTATCTGTATTGTATTTTCTTCAATCCTTGTTACTGTAATAATACGGGATTGTTTTATAAGTTTGCCTTTTGCATCTGGCTTTCTATTAAATTTAGTTCACACAAAAACAATGCACCGTAGTATGCTATGCTGACAAAATAATTATTTGATCAGAATAAGAGAATTTCCCTATCTTTTATATGATTTGACAGCGTAGCATGCTATGCTGTCAAATCATATAAAAGATAGGGAAAACACGAAGGAGACATGATAATGTATTTCAGATTATATTGAATTTAGATATATGTTTCGACCATGCTGTAATGTCTATTATTATTATGAAATCTATTTTTTTGTTTCTAGTTTAATTACGAACGACATATTGAATCAATGTTTTTTTTTTCCCTGTTTTGATTTCAGTTAGAAGAAGATCTTGAAAACTATATGCGATGGAAAATTATTCTCTATAAAATCTCTATTTGTGACAACAAATCGCACATCATTAATGTAGATACTTTTGGTAAATTGTCAGATTGACCTTTACAAAACCAAATTTTTATTGTTCCAGTTAAAGATGTGTAATATCAGTTTTAAACTATTGTTTTCTATTTTCAATTTTTTATCTCAAGTCTATACAAGACTTACAAACCACTATATAGCAAATGTGTAACACTAACTTATATAAACTATGAGCCAATTCATTTTTAAATAATAAAACACTGCCTTAGGTCTCCAAAATTTATGTGAGGAAAACACGAAACAAAACTCTGAATGGAGAATTGACAGTTCCAACACTATGCCGGAATATGTTATGACGATAATAGTAGATAATATAATAAATAGTTCTTTTAAATAATGAGCTGACGATTTCTGTTCTGTTTAAACTAATTGTGGCGCATTGTGTTGGATGATAGATTTGATCTCTGAAAGATTTACATTTTTTCTATACTTTATATATGCAGTATAAAGGTATTATCTGTTTTGTGCTTATAATAAATAAATAAACAAAAGATTCTAAGTATTTAAAAATAACGCGGAAAAAACGTAAACAAACTACATAAACGCCGTACAAGACAGAAAACCACAGACACACTCGGATGAAGTGACGTCATCACAAGACGGAGGGTAATGGATGGCGTTTTTGCGGGAATATTATTTTTCAAATTTCAAATGCTGATTTCTCCAAAACTAGGCTAAATATAATAAAATTATGCATATATTCATGATTCTTACGTGCTGTTTAACATTTTTAATCAATAAAAAAAAATCCGCAACTGGCCCATTCTCAACAGCATGATAATTTTGTACATGATTTTGACTTTCAATACAAATTCATAGACAAAACTTGTTTATGGTCGTTTCAGTGAAAGGACCTTTCATCAAAATTATGTCCGATAGTAATCGCTTTCATCCGTCATCGCTAGTGATCACTATTGATGAAACGCCTGTTCACACCTTTTCATTTTGGAGGATCATCCAGAGTGATCACAGAAAGTGAACAAATGTGAACGCCCCTAAGTAGCTATATATACCTATCCAAAACAAAGCTACTTATTTTGAATAAAAGAACGATGCACAAAAATTACGAAGAAAACAATATGAAAGTGGCGCCAGTGCAATAACATTAGAGGTTTTAAATATATACAAAAGTATACATGTTGCTACTCACTGCAACCTCAGGTTGCTCCAAGATCGCACAACGTCCATAAATTTTGAATATATATCTTGAACGAGACCCTGATTTATAATTTTGTCCATGAATACCAATTACCAATGCTATCTGTCAAAAGTTTTGACAGATTGGAAAATTAATTGTTCGATTGCGAATGTTGCATTTGTTACAATAATAATACATATTACGCTTTATTTATTTAGCGTATCTATTGTTATTCATTAAGTTAAATCACTTCGTATTATTTCTATATTTCGTATCTTTTCCTTCATATTTTTTATCCATGAGTGTGTATAAATAGACCGCTGGTAGTGAAGATGGTGTTGAGGTCGGAGTGGAAAAGAGGCACGGTCGCTATGACCGGAGCCAGGGAGAAGAACGATAATATCTGCAGAAGATACCAAAGAACCCTGCAGGTGACTGAGAGTTTAGTGGGGCGTTTGGGTTTAGAGAAGGAGCTTATTGGCCATGCTGGCTGTGTTAACTGTTTAGAATGGAATACAAATGGATCGTAAGTGCAGAATCATTCATGAGATGACTATTGTTTATTATTTATTAAATCAAATCATCATTTAGTGTAGTTTTCACAGTATATATTATAAATGCGCACTGAATACAATTATAGCACTAGTTCCCTGTGACAGGTATCAAACATTTTGCTTTCAGCTCTAAGAAGCACCTTCATTGCTTTTTTGAAATAATTGTTTATTTCTCAACTAGGATGTGTAAGTGTTTCACTCGAAATACTGTTAGTTGGTTGCACCTTATATTGATAATGGCACCCACTGCGTGAATCCATACAATTTGGTCTAACAGATGTCATATTTTTTATTTATATATTACAGAAAGTCATAAAAGTGTACTAATTTTTTTGTTAATTTTTGTTTATGTAATATGTGGACCATTTATTAGAGATGTATCAGTATATTGTCTAGTATTAGATCTCTGCCTACTGCAAAAGGGGCAGAATGTAGGTGAAGAGTTAGATTATCAACCAACACTAAAAATTATCTTTGGTAATCATAATCTTCTGTCAATTTACGTTTTCTATAAATTAGGTTATATTTTATAATTGTTATAAAACTAACAGGTATAATATCCTAATATGGAATAAGTATCCAGCAGAATTCCTATAATTATCTAAAAACATTCAAAACATCCTTCCTTTGCCATTAATTATTTGAAGGTATGTAGAATGTATATAATTTTAACTTCAGAATCAAAATCTAAAACACTGTCTATAAGAACTTAGTGTAAAGTGATATAATTTTCTATTTCTCAATCTGATTTTGTTTATATTTATGTATGTAAACATTAATATTCCTTATCATGACCTTTGACTGCATGTATATAATTTTTTATTATGTATAAATATTACAATTAACTTTTGTTTCATATGCATCTGATATAATCCATATCATATTATCATTGATTATGATATTAATACTTACTGTAGTCTCTTTCTTGTTCAGATTCTCCTGCTCAAGACTTTCATAATGCTCTATATGTCATCATACACTTTTAATGAATACCCACTACCTTCTAGATGTCATTGAATCATCTTGTCTGAGGCCTAACCATCCTGTTCTTGGCCTCCAACCCATTATTTTCTTTGTCCATTGATCACTTGTCATTTGTGACACATGATCCACTCAGTTCCACTAGCTCTGTGACACACATCCATTATCTTAATCTTAACATATGCACAGATTCTTGTGATTTCCAAGTGAAATATAATATCATTACTTAATGCATAGACATACTAGAATTGCAGCGCGGTACATTTTTTCACAATTTTTGTGTTCCAACATCAATGTCCTTCAAGCATTAGCAATGTATTGTCTTACAACCAACGTCACTTTAAAACTGGATGCTAAATTTGATTTGCTGCATGATCAATTTTTTCTTAGAATGGGCCACTTGCAGATTTTTTTTTTATTACATAAAATTGTAAATTAGTATGAAAGAAACACAACCACAATTTATTTTATTTTATCTTACACTATTTTCTTAGCTTTTAGCTTAGCTTAGCTTAGCTTTTAAAAATTGGATTTTCTCGGAATGATCAAAAATGATATGGCGGCGCTGTGACGTCACGGAGTCCCATGTGTGTATGAGATTATAATCTGTGGTTGCGAAAGTTACTATGATTCACGGGACTCCGTGACGTCACCAGCTGTTTAGAGTGTTTTGACAAACGTCAAAAATTTTGGGTTTTATTTTTGGAAATTCTCCGTAATTTAGATATTTAAAAAATTTTAACTGACATATTTGTGTTTTCCGACCTCAAATTTACTGAATTCGATCATTTTAATTAAAATCCCCCACGACTGCAAGTGGCCCATTACGGATCTAGTATATCGTTGGTTTAATGCATTATTTAAGCATCTTTAATTTTTTTTTATAAATGTTATTTTGTTAATTGCAAATATTTAAATATATAATTTTCCTTCAGAATCCTTGCCTCTGCATCAGATGACTTGCATGTCATCCTCTGGGATCCTCACCGCTACAAATCTCTGCACAGGTTACCCACTGGACACAATGGAAATATATTCTCTGTCAAGGTAACTCTCTTGGTGTAAATTAATTATTTTCTGCCCAATACAACTTTCAAAAATTTCAATTTATGTGATAAGCATGACACAGAGGAATTGGGAATGTTACCTAGGTTTAAAGAGTACTCTTAACCAAGCCTTGAGTCAATTTATGAGTGTTGAAACTCTGTGTTGTGCACTCCTAAAGGAAGTTCACATATGTATGTGTATCATAAACAACATACCTATACCTATCAAACTGTAGGTTGACTATCGGTGAGTGTGATCAATTGGAATGATTAATCTAGAGTGGTTCAAAATATGATTGATAATTTTTTGATTTTGGGTATTATTATACAGAATGTCTCTCATGCAAGCAAATTATTTACTGGAAAGTTTTTGGGGAAAAATGTGGATTTATTATAAAATCATTTTCATCTTATTTAAAAAAAGTGTTCCATGGAATAGTAAAAGGCAGGTATCCGTAAAATGTTTTATATAAGACATTTAAATTATTATAATTGGTTCTCTCTTTTAGAACTCAAAATAGATTTTAACATATTTTAGTAAATTATTGTTTAGTTGTCAGGGTATGAATGCCAAAACTCAGATAAAAGGCTCAATAGACAGTCCAGTTTGTTTGTTAATGTTAATGTCTCATGATTATTTATAGTTTTTGACTGCCAATTTGCTGGCTACCTGTGCTGCTGACATGACAGTGAGAATCCATGACTTGACGCAGTCCCCTATGGAGGCGGATACTGTAACGGTGTGCACATGTCACACCAATAGAGTGAAGAGACTGGCCACAATGCCTGATTGTGCACATCTTGTGTGGTCAGCTGGAGAAGATGGATATGTACTGTAAGGAAACTTTTTAAAATTTATTTAACTCTATATTATGTCACAATAGATCTACCATGGTCGCGGTGACACAAGGGATACAAGGTCCCTTGACCTTTATTGGAAAAAAAAACTCTATACTTTATAACCTGCAATAGCTGGTGTAACTAATGACTGTGAGTCATGAGGTCCCAGGTTTGATTCCTGTCTCGTGCAAAATGACTTTTTTCAAATTCTCCTAGGTCTGAGTGTTAATGTATAGTACAATTTTTTTACATTACATATCGAGGGTATACAACCAAAATGCACTAAGTCAGTCTAGCTCTACAAAAGTTTTCAAAAACTATTCAAGTAATTAACATATTTCCTATGTTTAAATTTGTTTGCAAAGCCTAAAAGTCACTTACCAATATCATCTTAATTAAAGTTCAAATAATACATGACGAATTTGTATTGATCTAAACACTTTTTTTTTCATTTAATTGCCACCATGTCATCTCAAAACTGAAATGACTTAGTGCATTTTGGTTGTATACCCTCGTATGTATGTATCTTCACATTAGTACCCATTATACAAATTGCATATATATGTTTGGCTAGCTTGATCTTGCTTGATCTGTGTGAATTGTCCATTTATGGGTAAAAAAAATTAAGATATCAATAAAAATGTTGAATTCAAGTTTTATAAATATATATAATGAGTTACAATCCACTGGATTGGTTTGCAACGAGTTTTGACTTTCTTCTCCATTCCTCCCTATTCTCAGCCAGTCTTTTCAGCTCTACGTATGAGCCACAGTTCATGTCCCTTAATAATTATATTATATCTATATATCAGTATTTCTTGATTTAATGAGAAGAATATAAAATAATAATAATAAAATACTTTTTTAGGCAACATGATCTCAGAATGCCTCACACGTGTGGCTCCAATTCCCCAAATGTTCTGATCAATTTGATCAATCATTTGGGTCGCTTTGCAGAGGCCAAATGTTTGGCCGTCAATCCTAGGAGGCCCGAGCAGCTGGCTGTAGGTGCCAATGATTTTTATGTGCGTCTTTACGATAGAAGAATGATTAAATTATCAAATATACCAAGTGTAAGTACTTTTAAAAATTAGAAGTTAGTTACAAGTTTTTTCATCTTCACCATACTCACAAATTTTCTGTTTTTGGACATTGTTTTTAATATCATTGAATATAAAAATGAATTTTCATAAAGTTACAATAACCAATATTAAAAAATACTGTTTTTTATTTTATTTGGAGATCTCATTTCAGCCTCATTCTCTCAACGATGTAATATAGTGCGCAATCTGCAATAATAATTGTTTTGTTTTGTACGCACGTTTGTTGAGATTTATAGTTTTTTTTCCTCTAGTTTTTTAAAATTCATTTCATCATTGCAATTATCTTCTCTTAAGAGGGATATTGATGTAGATTTAGATGTAGATTTCTATAGAAGAATCTCACAAAGCGTTGACAAAGTTTTTGTTACTAAGTGCGAATAAAAGAAGTCCCCAACTTTTTATATATCTGGATGTGAAGTTGGAGTCTCCAATATTATGTTTGTTACCTTTTTTGTTTTTGTTATAATTTTTATGTGCTTAATATTCTAGACCCCTTCAGACAGTCCTCGTAGAGAGTCCAGATCAACCGCGAGAGCTAGTAGAGCAGGGCAAGGAGATCCTGATAATAATATTCCTAAGACCTGTGTGCAGTACTTTGCACCAGGTAAAATTATATTTTAATTTATTTGTATCAATTATTTATTTATTGAGTTTATTCCAATTATAAAAGTACAGTATTTGGTTTAAATTATTATTATTATTACTGACAATAAGACGATTCTTACAAGAATCATTACAGCTGAAGGCCAATGCGATCCCAGAAGATAACCTGAATGTTAATTGTGTGTAGTTTGTTTATTGCTTATCCCACTTTTGTTTTTTTTTCTATGCATATGGCATTTTGGTCCTATAGATTCAAAGATAAATCTCTCAGCCAGTAGGCTACATCGATAATTATTTCATTTAGGTCCGTTTACTTGAACTCAAACCTACAAAGGCTAAAAAGTATAGATATGTTAATTTTTGGTTTTAAGTTCTATTAAAATCAAAACAATATAATTTTCAATAGCAATATAAAAGTTATTTTATATTTTCAGGACATTTATCAACTGACATTCACGACTCTCCACTACAAAAGAAAGCGACTACGTATTTAACATTCAGCTCAGACGGAAGTGAGTTACTCGTCAATCTCGGATCTGAGCAAGTCTATTTGTTTGACATCAATTCTCACAGATTACCAACACTTCTCGGTAGTTTTATTATTCAACACAATCACCATAATAAGAAAGTCAGTAGTGCTCCCTCCGGTACGAATGGATTTTCGAATAACTCTGCTTCTAGCAACTTACCGGAGAGTATGGATATTTCACAGGATTCAGGGCCTAATGGAACTGTTAATACAGAAGTGAAAACTTCGAAGGATTATGTTTTACCTGAGAAGGTTAAACTATTAAAAGAAAGAGTAAGTAGAACACTGTTTAGTTTAATATCTTTATTATTAAAACGTTTTGCCAAACAAGTTTATGGACTTTTTTAAAAAAATCTCTTATTTGGTAGTTCCTTAGATGGGATTTAAACCTGCAACCCATCTTTTTCGCGATATTTGCTTTGTCCAATCAAGCTACCGGGCAACGTATTGAAAACTTCAAAATTCTTTTGTAAACCCTAATGATAGGTTTATATATAGGTTTTGTTCTGGCTTATCTATTTCCAAGAGTGGATACACATATAAAATTATATGTACTAGATATTTTTCTCTCAACGTCGTTTGAGGTTTGTGTCATTACTATTTAGCCTTGTTACAAACCTAGATGGTGTTAGTGTTTTGGTATTATTATTAATGTTTTATTCCAGGCAAACGAAGAGATCACTAGGAACATTACCTTGGCTATTCATCTGTATAACGAAGCTATTGCTTTATGTCCTGACTGTGCCATATTATATTCTAACAGGGCAGCTGCCTTCATAACTAGGAAATGGTAAGACAAACGAAAACTTTACTCTTATTTTCTCATATTCGTTTTTACAAATATTTCATTCAGAACCACAAGGAAAATTTAGCCTTTTATGATTTCATCGATTTATGTTGATGTCAAACATGTTTGCATGGAAATGATCCTTAAAAATCAACCATAACTATGATTGCAATATCAGAGTTCTCAAAATATTTATTTAAAAATATTTACTTATTCTGAAACCATGATGGGTAAGGTTCTTAGACAGAGAAGAAAAAGAACATGTCAACACCTTCAGAAGCAAATTGAAAACTGAACTTTTCACCAGCACCCTTGAGATGGTCTAGGGACTGTTAAACGATGTCAAAATAAAATCATCATCATCTTCATAAATATAACTTTAAAACTAAGGGTGTTAGAAAAATAACGGATAGAAAATAACATGTTTTTATCCTTAATAATAACTGTTTTAGGGTTGGTGATATTTACGCAGCTATTCGCGATTGTTATTCGGCAATCAGCTACGACCCGATGCATGTCAAATCACATTTCCGTCTGGCCAAGGCTCTGATGGAGCTGAACAAGGCACGGGAGGCTCACGAGTGTCTTGTCTACTTCAAAGACAAGTTCCCAAAGCAGTCGGACTCTGTGGCAGTCCAACTCTTGCAGAAAGATATAGACGTGGCACGGAATAAACTATCAGATCAACCAACAGGAGATGATGAGTTTGATTATGGTGTGTATAAGGATAAACTGTTTTTATTGATATACTCTCTTTAAACCTGGTTTAACCCAGACATTACTAGGTACTGTATAGTTATTATTTTTTTGTCCTTAAATGCTCCTCTCAGAAACAAATTTAAATACAAATAGATAAATCATTTTACACATAAACAGATAAATCATTTTACTCAATTGAGGAAATGATAAATGAATAGAAATTTCTTATTGTTTTTGTGATATAATTGTTCCTGTTCTATAATTTAAATTATTTGAATACTTGACGTTGTAGATCTGGACTTTTTACATTTGTGACAAAAAAAATTACATAATTTAATATTTTATTTAACTTTAATTGTTTTATCAGCTGTTTTGTTTTTAATATTTATTTGAGATTGTGATGAATGTTGTAATATGTATGTATGACGAGTCCATGTGCCTGCATAATAGGGGCCTAGGGACAATTAGAAACAATAAACAATAAACACATGGCCAAAAACCAACCACATCTTAACACTCTGACATTATCATGATAATATAGCATAGAGTATCTTAAATTTAAAAGAATAAAATGAGTCGTATAGTTCATCTGAATCCTTGTGTATGAAAGAACCATGCTCTTTGTAGTCAACTCTCATAAGAAATTTTCAAAATATTGCCGTTTCGGGACCATTGTGTCTCCCGTACAGATATTGCGGATTTTTGTTGTGTGCGCTGGCGCATAGCATTATATGTACCATATTCATACTGCACATTCATCTAAATTCTCCTAAGACCTCCTAATACTCCTGGATTGGTTAGGTGCTAAGATACAACCAAATAGAAGGATTGGTATGATACAATCATTTATCAGTCAACAGCGTCAAGCTGCCTTTGATGATTCTGACCGCTTAGCTTTAAATATTTTTTTATTAGCTTCTTTCACCAATTTACTTTTTTCCAGCAGAAACATCATCATACACGACCATTAGTTTCCTTGAAAGACAGTTGCGCAGCTCATGTATAGACTATGGACATAGGTTCCTGGGCCACTGTAACACTACCACAGATATAAAAGAGGCCAACTTTTTGGGACAGGAAGGAAAATTCATTGTTGCTGGGTAAGTCATAATATTGTAACTCTCAACTCATATCAACCGCCCTTGAAGACTTCTCCAAGGAACACAGGACAGAAATCAGCCTTCTCCCCTCAGAGTGTCTTTGCGCTAGTTGAGTCCTCTCTTCCCATGATATTCCTAATGCTCTGATGTTGTTTTCTTGGGAATAGTGTATAAAGAAGAATGTTCAGGCCAACCTAGTGATTGTTTCATCACAGTAATAGGGCTTTCATTTCATACTTCAAAACCTTAAAGAGTCTATTTATTAATTTATTTAAATTCAAAACATTCAATAGATGACTGCTATATATTATTTCCTTTCACTCAGTCTTCTGAGAGGAAGTCAAAGAGTGCAGAACGCCAAATCAATATATCTTTATACACTAAATATTATGTTTATAGATACAATTAATTCCAGAGTATAAGAAGAACTTGAAAAAAGTCCACTTTTGCTTTTTAAAATGTCATTGCCATCTTTAATGTTTTTTTACTTAGATAAATAAAATTGAGATTATTTTTAACATCATACATGATTTCAATTGAAGTTTATTAATTTGTCAATCTATTAATTTATTTTTATAAAATAAAATATAAAAATATATTATTGAGCACTGTTTAACCTCGTGTAACAAAGTGGAGATTAAACAGTGCTCAATAATATATTTTTATATTTTATTTAATAAAATTAAAAATGGATTTCCACAGTGTAAACACAAAAACTCTTGAATTATTATTAATTTATTGTTAATTCCCAGCCCTGCAAATCAGTGTAGATTTAGCATTCTCATTACATTTGTACTTTCAGTTCCGACGATGGATCTTTCTTCATTTGGTCCCGTAAGACAGGCAACATAGTGAGATGTATGAAGGGAGACGAGTCTATAGTGAACTGCATTCAGGTGCACCCCACCATGTGTCTTGTGGCAACCAGTGGGATTGAGTCCACTGTTAGATTGTGGAGCCCTAGGCCTGAGGTAATTGATTGAAAATTCAACGCTTTATATTTATTTATTTATTACATTGGTGTGATTCAAA
The DNA here is from genome assembly GCA_947579605.1 of Athripsodes cinereus. Classification (NCBI taxonomy): domain Eukaryota; kingdom Metazoa; phylum Arthropoda; class Insecta; order Trichoptera; family Leptoceridae; genus Athripsodes; species Athripsodes cinereus. The sequence continues at coordinate 5,512,790 of OX388316.1, read as the reverse complement.
TATTTTTTACAAACAATTGTAATTAATAAGTAATAGTTTGGATTAGAATAGAGAGCTCCTGACGAATATTAAGGTTTGTAAAGTCTCATATTTGGGCCACATCCTACAAGGCGATAAATATCGGCTTCTGCAGTTGATAATAGAGGGCAAGATTGAGGGACGTCATGGAGTGGGAAGGAGGCAGATGTCGAGGCTGCGTAATAAACGGCAAAGGTACGGAATAACACAAATGGGAGAGCTGGTCCGTACAGTGCGGTTTATAAAATTGTTTGTATTGTAATCAATGTACAGTAAAAAATTTATAAACAAACAAATAAATAATTATCATACACACTACATTAATAGATACATACCTACATTCATAAAAAGGAAAGGAAGGAAATGAATTAATAATAGTTAAACACCTTTGTCATTATTTATTTATTTATTTTCATTCTCAAAAAGGGCACAAAGAGTAAATTTAACAGTATTAAAACACAACCCAATACTCAACCCACCTTAGGGACAGCACAATAATTGAAAATATAAGTCTTCTTTTATTTTATCTTTCTATCAATTCTCAGTTAATTTTTTTATAAAAAATTACACAGTCTATGCACCAGTGATGTAACGAATATTCGCATTCGTATTCGCAAAAAAATATGCGAATGTTTTGCGAATATTATTTCGGTAATAAAGTATTGGATATTTGGTAAAAGTACCGGATATTTACCCAGTACATTTTAGAAAAAGGTGCTGCAAGAAAATATTCTTTAAGAAAACCGAAGAGTTTTAAAATATTTTAAATTCCTATACCATTTTGAAAATTTTGCGACGTGGGGGTAGAAAATTTAATGATTGACCAATAATGTAGAAATCAAGGCAAGGCAATATTCGTTATTAATGCGAATGTCAGCAACAAATATTTGCATTGCGAATATCCAAAATCACACATTCATTACATCACTACTATGTACTACTGAATTTATAGAGCCAACAATGTCATTGGTTCTGTGGAAATGAAACCTTTTTTATGTCAAAATTGACATTTTGTAACATTTCAATAATTTCCCTCTTTTTATAATACTATACACGTTTGTTTCTTTTACAGGATGGCAGTGCAGATCCTCGAGAAGTATCAGATATATCTGTCGTAGCGCAAGCCAATCAACAGAGAATGAGGGCCGATCCATTTGAAGCCATGTTACTCAATATAAGTTGGGGGGGCCCAAATCTCAGATGGCCCAGAGGTCCCGAAGGCCATGGGGGACGTCCCGGATCCCCTCAGAACCCACCACCACCAGAGGGTGTAGCCACATGCAGAACTAGCTAGTTGGCACACCTGTCCATTATGCAATAAACGCCTTATGTTTTATATGATACGAATAGTAATAATTATTGTTGTTGCATATTAAATATGGGCCATATGACATATTATGTGAAATTTTGACATCCTTAAACTTTACTGCTTATTATGGCATTAAAAGTGTTATTGAAATAATACAATTGTGTTGCTGAGTTTCGAAATTTGCTTTAACACATTTTTGTAATTTGGAGCAATTCGATAATACAATTATTAAACGTACTTTCCTGAAGTCAAACGAGTTTGTTAATTATAAGGTTGTTACAACAGTTCAATTTTAAAATTAATTTTAGTATAAAATAAAAATAAACTGTTCATTTTGTATAGATAAAAATAATTCCTATTGGTCGGTTTAGTTATAGAGGACATTAAAAGACACATAAAAGAATGTAGCGGGATTCTTTTCTCTCCATCATTTTATTTTAATTTTTTTGTACAAATGGTGAGTGTTTTGAATGATACAATTTTCTACAGCTATAGAACATTTAATTACGAATCCAACGACATAATATAACTCAATTTTTGTGAAAATGCGTTATAGTGTATTTTGAAACTCGGCAACACAATTTATTGTTTAAACAACAATATCATAAAGACATTTTAAGTTTAGACAATTTTAGTTTTTTGGGTAGGAACTTTGTTTGTGAAGTGTAGTTTTGTAATGTGTATAGTTTTTGCATATTTAATCTTTCAATATCTATACCATTGAATTTAAACAATATTTTTATTCTATTTACTGTGTCAATGCACAAGTAGTAAAGTAGAATTCCGTAACTTAATTAATAAAAAACGAGCATTTTTTCTACTATGGATTTTTACTAGAGAACAATCATCTTAAAACTTCAAGCGAGAAAAAAAATATTAATGACTAGCGGTTCGCATTGGCTTCGCACAGGTAGATAGTTATTTTAAAAAAAATAGTTCAAGTAAGGATCCTTAATTTTTTTGAAAATATAATACATATAGCTTATGTCACCCGGGGATAGTGTAGCTTCCCAACAGTGAAAGAATTTTTTGAGAGCCTATTCAATACAAACAATCAAATCTTTCCTCTTTATAATATTATTTATCTTTAATAAATAATTTACAAAAATTAGATTTACCGGTTAATTTGTACATTAAAATTCAAAATCTATTATAATAAACACTTGTAATATTGTAAAAAGGTTTCTAAACACAGATATTTCAGGCACAATGCTGGTATTTTGATCCCGCGTTTTGAGCCTAATCCTTTGATATCCTGTATATCTGGATAGGTGAATTTTTCCCGGCATTAGACTGTTAAGTTTTTGTGTGATCATGACTGATCATATGGAGACTTATCTGGTTGTATAATGCTGAGAAGTGTGGATGGCAATTCTGCCGCCGCGTAAAAAAAAGTATAGATGACCTTAAATGATGTTTCTCTCTATAAAATTGCTTGTTTTTTTTTAATCAAATCTTAAATTGTCATAATGAGTAGTTCCTTTCGAGCCTGTTATAATATTGGCGTTGTTATATGGCCTATATTAAATATGCTACGAAGTCGTGTAATCTAGCTAGTTAGACGATTTTCACATGAATCATTATTACTAGTTTTCTCGTCGTAACGTTAACGTAATTCAATCTCTTTACTGTAAATGTGGTGTTTAAAATATTTTTTTTTTAAATTCAGCGATGACTTTTGCCACCCATCTTGAATGTCTTAATTTTTTGTTGGCACGGATAGGACAGCTTATATGTTTATTACGTTCAGCTGATCTGCTGACTACCCCACTTGTGGGATGTGCCGTGATGGTATAGTAGTAATAGTAAACCTTTTTATCACTTTTTTGACATTTACATTAAATTATTTCGTAAATCAAATAGTGATTGATACGTAGTACTTCTACAAGTCCCGTGCAGTCCCAGCAATAATAGGAATGAATAATTTTATCTTTATAACAGTAATTACTATTTTTATTTGCCCTCACATTTTTTATAAGTGTTCAAGTGACCTCTTGTGTGTAAAACGTCACATGGACATAAGAAATGTAGCATGTTCAATTCAGCGATGAGACATGCCACCCATCCTGAATGTCTTGTTATTTATTAAGGATGATTCGTATGTGCTTTACATTAGTTCCATCAGCAGACTACCCCAGTTATAGAGGTACCAAAATGATAAAGATAAATTGTGCTTTACATTAGTTCCATCAGCAGACTACCCCAGTTATAGGGGTACCAAAATGATAAAGATAAATTGTGCTTTACATTAGTTCCATCAGCAGACTACCCCAGTTATAGAGGTACCAAAATGATAAAGATAAATTGTGCTTTACATTAGTTCCATCAGCAGACTACCCCAGTTATAGAGGTACCAAAATGATAAAGATAAATTGTGCTTTACATTAGTTCCATCAGCAGACTACCCCAGTTATAGAGGTACCAAAATGATAAAGATAAATTGTGCTTTACATTAGTTCCATCAGCAGACTACCCCAGTTATAGGGGTACCAAAATGATAAAGATAAATTGTGCTTTACATTAGTTCCATCAGCAGACTACCCCAGTTATAGAGGTACCAAAATGATAAAGATAAATTGATTTCCGTAAGATTATTAATCCTGATTTTCAAGTGCTTATAGCAACTTTACGTAAGTTTGGTGATGAAAGGTTATGAAAATCTCCGTGCCAGTATCAAAAAAGACATTAAGGGTGGGTGGTACACTTTATTGATTGATTAAAGATGGTAAATGTCAAATTTTCAAATTTAACACGCGAAATTAACACTACCAAATGAGGTGACATTGTCTTTTCTAAGCCTTACATGGTAATTACGTGTGTTAAATTTGCATATGTGACCTCAAACAATGGTTAATTGTAAAAATAACATCGATATGGTAAATGTCATTTATTCGATGTTTTACGAACATCTTCCTTTTTATAAGATATTTGAAAAGAACGTGAGACTTCATGGATGAAATCTATAGGATTATTAGTTGAATTTAAAAAAAAAAATCATTACAAAACTCCCGTGTATAGTATATTGAGATTGTCTTTGCAGTAATTCATAGCGGATATGTTTGTATATCAAATGCATTATGCATAATAAGACTGTGCATTATCTTGAATAAACGCTCCACCTGGGATATTACTTGTTAGAGAACTGTCCCTTTTCAACAGATGATAGCACATTAAGTATGTGATTTTCATACGTACTGGTAATATATTAGAATATAGATAGTTGACCTTACTACGATGGGAGAAAAGCATATTTTTACTTGAATACACAGTGCTATTGTGTGTAATGTTTTTGGTTTGTATGTAGTTATCTAAAATACCACATTTCTATAGCAATAACTGTTATCTTTTAGTATCCAACAAAGTTTTCCACGTGTTTACTAATTAAACTTTTAAATAAGTAGATATGTGTGTAAAAATATGTCCCAAAAATTGCATGTGTATTTGGGTACGGAGGTAATAATTCGTCCACCCAAATTTACACAAAAATGGGATAAATTTTTAGTATAGAGAAAGCACAGATTCATCAATGATGGGTTCCATTAAAATATATTATACAGGTTTGTGTCGATATATTATTACTGACTGAAGTACAACAATCGATGGGTTTACCTGCAAATTCACAAACTGAAAAAAATAGCACAGTTCTATTTCACTATATAGTATTTAAAGTTTTTTTTTGAAAATGTTTTTTGCTTATATTTATCTGCATTAGGGGTGGCCAACCCACGGCCCGTTGGGTGTCTACGTGTGCCCCGTGAAGCATATGCACACAATTTTTTTTTTAATAATAGTCGGTACCAGTACCTGTCAGTTTTTTAAAAGAGGTATTATAAGAAAATATTCTTAAAGAAAACCGAGGTTTTTTGAAACATTTCACATTCCTACACCATTTTGAAAATTTGGCGACGGGGGAGTAGAAGTTTTAAGGTGAAGTAAAATTATTAAATGTTCCATATATGGAGCATATTGTTGTGCGTCCCAGTAGGAAATCTCATTTCTAAGATTTGGCCCGGCTGCTGAAAAGGTTGGCCACCCATGATCTGCATCATTATAATGATTTATTATTGAATTAATAAAGATTGACTTAATAAAGTTGAATTATATTTAAAAAAAAACTAATAAATTTTGGATCAAAGATTTTTGCATCTCAACAGTGTGGAGCAAAGTGAATTTGCGTACAAAAAACAGTTTGTTCAGGTATAATGTATTGAAATTGTTAACTAATTGTACAATCCGATAGATTGAAGTTTTTTAAAACTGATTTTTCCGAGGATAGAGTTGGATTTTCATACTGGTTGAAATTGAAACATTTCTGTATTTGAAATTAAATATTTGTGAAAAATGGATTAGTGAAGATTTGCACGACACTTCGATTTCATAATGAATTTTATCAAAGTTTGTTTTTCAGACTAAATACTTTTGGCTGTACTCACAATTGAAAAATGACTGACTATATGACACCTCACTAAGAATGTGTCGCTGAGTTTCGAAATCCGCTATAACACATACATTTGAATGTGTTATAGCGGATTTCGAAACTCAGCGACACAAATAAAGTTAAGCGTTGTTTTCGCTTTATTCCTCATCTGTACAATAACGAGTAGGTGAACCATAGAGATGTTTTTTGTGGATAAGATTTTTAATATCATCATCGTCGTTACCCACGTTGTCACAAAGGCAGAAAAGTTCAAGCGCCACTTATTCCTTTCTTTGGATACACTTTTCGCTCCTATTCAATGTGTTGAGCACATTTCTGTTCTGGAGGATCTAGTTTTTATAGTCTCGTCATTTATTTCTCAGATGGCCATGTTTCCGAGCACCATTCCTCTCAGATATATATATAAATATTTTCTTTGTCATTCTGTCCTCATTAATTTTTTCCATTTGCCGAAACCAACGTAGTTTCTTCACTTTCATTCTTGTTATGACCCCAGCTTACATTCCACAATCTCCACGAATCACACTATTATGCACTCTGTCCTTCAGCTTTTTGCCTCAACTGCATTTATATCACTTTCAGCCTTGTCCAAGTCTCCCTTGCATACATCAATATTGGCACTAAGATAGCCGAGTGTTCCAACCTTTTATCTGTGATAGAAATATTCCTATTCGAGACTTAAATCAGATTGCACCATTTACCTTGTTGCCAGTAACTTTTCTTCTTTCGATATCGCTATCGCATCTTCCATCTCTCAATTTTTAACATAAACAAGGTCAACTCTAGATATTTCTAGTAAGCCGTTTCTAAATATACATTTACTTTGTGAGTACGGCTGATTGAAGAAATATTGATTGACTAAGATTAACAGTTAATATATTTTTCATTTTAAAACTTAATTGATTGTCAAATAAAACATAAGAATATGAATTTGTTGAAGCAAACTGATTTAAATTGTTACTTGAGAAAAAGAACTTTATTTATCTAGATATTGTATTTTTTATGTATTTGGCATTCTAACCCTTAAGATAATGTATTGTTAAAGAGGGAATGATTAAAAGGGTTTAGTCGTGATTGTGATATGATTACTCAATGTGTGAATATAAATTAGTCCTTTTGTTATGTGAGATAATGTTAATAATAAAACTTTATTGACAGAACATAATAACATATTTGTACAAACACACATAATAAATAAAAAAAATCTTCTATCAAATGGCGGACTTGTTGCAGGGCAACATCTTCCAGCCAATCATTATGTGAGATGGAGTCTAAATATTGCAATTAGTATGTACCTAAATGCTAATACTGTATGGTCCTATGTATTTGTAAATCACCAGTAGTGTCTATCCATAGATACTCTTTCAATTATCTATGAATTTGATTTGAAAAGAGAATTGAAATATTATCTATTAACACGCAACTGATGTCCAATGCTAAACTGTAACTATAATATTATGTATTGTTTCTGTAAAAAGGTGTATTGCTATTCATATTGAATAATTTGATAATCAATACAATAGCAACACACCTTTTTACAGCAATATCCAGTGGCTAACTGGATACGTAATATGACTGCAGGTGAAGGGACTAAGATGATTGAATAAAAGTGATTTGTGTTCTGTCTTTTATAATTAATATTTTGTTGTAATTGTCATCTAATTTACTTGTACTTATTTGATTTTTTTTTAATTTCAATATTTAACCTCACTTATTATGAAAAGAATTTTATTTTGAACAATGATAATAAACTTTCTTGCACAACAAGGAGCATACATAATTACCAAGTTATTAAACAATGTGATACAAATAAATGATATTGTACAATGGGCGAGTTTATCGCAGAAGCGATATCTTCCAATAACCCAACAACGATAATTCAAAAGAAAATTCTGCTAGCAATCTAATTTCAGAACTATACATGCATTTATAAAAGAATGTTAGTGTCGATTTAGAAAATATTGATGTTCCGTATACTAGAAGTGCCACTTTATCACCACAGTTTGTTTATATGGGTACATAATATCTTTTGTGTTGCAGACTTGTAGGACATTCTTTTTTTTGTAAAGTTTTTTTTATTGATTTAACAGGTGTATAGGATGTCCGATAGTTAAAATGATAAGAAAATAGGCAATTACGATTTTTATGTTTGCGGAGTGAAACAACATAATATTATGTATTTAAAATAATTTTAGATCATAATATCTGAGAATATTTGTACTGCATTACCTGTCTTAGGCAATTACGATTTTTATGTTTGCGGAGTGAAACAACATAATATTATGTATTTAAAATAATTTTAGATCATAATATCTGAGAATATTTGTACTGCATTACCTGTCTATTAGGTCAATGATTTTGAAGAATATTCAGAATTTATTCAACAGCTATTTTGTGCTATTGGGAGAAAATGATTTATCAACTCTACTTCTAGCAGATGATGTAATAGTTTTTACAAACTATTTTTTTCTGATTGAGTGCTAGACGGGTATCTTAAATGTTTCAATTACATTTACATGTTACTGCGAATGTTTTTTTGTGATGAATTTACTGATTGCCCCACTTGCGGGATGATACATGAAATGATATTAGCAATCTTTGGCTATGTAATTTTATGTTTAAATGTCTCCTATTTTAAATATAGTATCACATTCTTCTTTATATACCTACCTTATATGGGTTAAATATTGATAACTTTTGTTTTGTTATGTGTCTTATATAATACTAATCAGATAGTATTTATCATTATTAGATAATTGCATAATCTTCATGCAGTTCAATCTGTATTGATCAACATGAATGAGTGTGAAACGATCTATCTGAATTGAGATTCAGTTGAGTTGAATGCTTTGACATAAGATCATTATTTATTAAGCTACTAAACTGTCTCCATATTGTTAATATATTCCAAAACCCTTATAGAATAGACATTACCATTATACGTTTTTTTATTATTTTAGAACCCCAGAAATCTTAACAAAATATGGATCGTAATTGTTGTATGTTGAAGATCTACAGCATAAAGCAAAGATTTTTAAAAATAATGATTACACTGTTTGTCTATTGTTTATGAAATATTACTTGTATTGAATTCGTCTTGTTGTTCAATTATTATTATCTGTCATTTCTTGTTTGATGTTTTGAGTTAGTGTGAAAAATGAACGGTGTTTTTAGTGTATTTTAAACTCTTTCATTTGTGCTTTGTTGATCAATTTAGATTGACAGTGTGAATACTGTTTTGGCATAATAATAGTGCATAATAATTTTATATTCCTGTAATATTATTAACTGTGTAAATACATTTTAATGTACCTAGATACTTATTATATCTAATAATACCAACATTACTGAATATTTAAGATAGAATTTGTCATAATATTATTATAAAGAATACCCATATTGTTCTCATTAACAGGACTGTGTTTGTTATCAGTTACAATATTTATTATATGAAGTGTTGTTTTTAATGTCCAACCAAAATTTTAGCTTAAATCTCAGCTTCAGTGGTAAAATTTTGCCAATGCAGTCATTTTGTTTTTCAATCCACAATGTGGTAACCAAAAACTTTTTTTATTCACGACATTGAAGAAGTGAATCATTATACTAATAATTGAATATTTTCTGTTGTTTATCACACCAAATAGAGTAATAATGATATGATATCAATAACTTCGCTTTGAAAACAAGTGTCTTAGAAGGATTTTGGATGTCAAATGGTATGAACATGTTACAAATGATGCTGTGCGCCGGCGCACCCAGCAGAGCCCTGTAATCTACGTAATACAGGAGAGACGATGGTCCTGGCTGGGATATGTTTTGAGAATGCCCAATGATAGTTGGCCAAAAAGAGCGCTGTTCTTCCCTCCGCAAGGGTTCCGTCAGGCCGGGCGTCCCTCTTTCACAGTACACCGTTCCTATGACAACGATATCAGAGCGCAGGGAATGTCGTGGAAAGAGGTGACGCAATTGGCACAAAGATGCTCTGAATGGAGGAGGCTGGATTCTGCCCTGTGCTCCCAAGAGGAGCGTTGAGGGCGATGATGATGATCATGATGATCAATAACTTCAGTGGTAATACTTATTACCCATATACTTTCTCTTGAATTGCTATGAACTTTCAGCTTTAAGAAGGAGCTAAGTCTAAAAGCTTCGACCAAAAACTCACCTTTGGTCAGACACTATTTTTCCTTCATACTGTCCTTGTTTCTGCCTTTTATTTTACTTGGTTTCCAGTCCAATGCTTTCTTGATCCATCAATTATATACTGTCATTTAAAAATGTGATTTACCCAGCTCCGCTTTAGCTGTGCAGTTCTTTAACTTCCGTCAACTGGTTCTTTTCCTGTTTATTCACTGATATATTTTACTATCTTTAAAGGAAATGTACAAAATACTTGTTTTCACAGTTCTTTGTGTAGCTTGAAGATTGAATATGATTTGTTCAGCCATACTTACAAAGAAGGAATAAACTTGTTTATTCAAGTGTTAGACTATCTAAATGGCACCGTATTCACAAACACTATTTCAACTTTTATTACTGACTTTGAATTTTCATCATAGTATTGAACAGCTTAACCATTGGTAAAATCGTTTTGTGGGTAAGGGTTTTCATTTAGCCAGAGTTAATTTTTGACGCATCTATTTAACCAAGACTAAATTTTTATTTTCATTATGAATATGGCTGTTATTAAAAAAAAAAAATAACACAAATATATATGGGTATTTTTTGCACTGATGTATAAGTAAATGAATAAAATAAATAGTATAGGATAGATTATATTATATTAATAATAAAATCATAATATATTATGGTAAAAATTAAATAATTAATTTTTATGTTTTTGTTATTATATATTATATTAGATGAATATATGATTATTAATAATATTATTATCAATGAAATGCTCTGTTAAATAATTATATTTATACCTTTATTATTTTTTATTGCTTTCTTTTGTTTTTTTTTTTCAGTTATCTTTATTATTATTATGAATAATAATTTGAGCTTCTCCAAGTGTGAATATATACAAGTAAAAATATATATTACTTACTATTTAAATATGGAGATTCATTTTTTCCAAAATCCTTTTGTAGTACTCAGAATAAAATAAGACCTTAAAATTTTTTTTTCTAAAAAAATTGAATGGCCTACCTCACTTGCGGCGTACAGACAGCTGGATGCGAATGTCAATCACAATCATCAAGCAAAAATCTTAAATCTTTCGGAGAATGCTCCGAATTGTTGCCGAAAGATTTAAGATTTTTGCTTGATAATTGACGTTCGCATCCAACTGCCATTGTAAAACTGAAGAAATGTATTTTTTTATGAATACTTACAGCATCTCCCCCAAGCAATGTGGGAGATGCTGTGGGAGATTCACAAATCTTATGAATTAATGAACATTGTTATTGTTTTCGTTGAGCCAAGGACGGGTGGCATGTTGTTGAATCAGAGATATCAAATGACTTGTTCATGAGTTTTTAACAATTGCTTTTACAGAACTCTCGAAAACTAACAGGAAAGAGTAGGAGACCCAACTTTGCTGGGGACTCTACAGAACAGCCTCCTTATATATACAGAATATATAAAAATTGGGAGGCCTGCCCTCCAGGGGTTAATATAATACTTACCTATTTATTTAAATAATACAATGTTGAAAATCTTGTCATCTACAATAAATATTGTCTCACAGACTGCACTTCAAGCAATACTAATTAAACAAACACATCAGCGACTATGTATGAAATATTAATGAATAGAGATACTAAAAGTAGGTAGGTACTTATTTCTTTGAAATCTTTCAACATAACTATAAATATAAAGAAATTATATAGTTAATACTAATATTTCACGTTGACCTAAACCTCTCCTTCAATGGGAGATTAGAAGATATCCTCTATACATACATATATGGAAAAAGTATTTCCACATCTAATTAATATTTAAATTGGGCATAGCAAGTGAAATATCACACTTTTTCTGGAGATGCCTTCAGAAAATATATTTAATATAAGAACCTATTTGTTTCACAAATTTTGAATAATTTTGGTAAGGAAATTTCAAAACATTACCGACCTTAACACTCTTTTTTCTAAAGGGAAATCCTCATGGACAATCTGTCATTCAGACTGAGTAGTGACACTTACCGGCTAGAAATCTCCTTCTTCACCTCGCAAGTTGTGTTCGTGCCTTGCAGCCTACCACAGAGTTGCGTTTAATTTAGTTTATATTTCAACATTTTTGACTTTTACTCTGGAACCTTGTTGGCATCCAGTGTACCTAGGTGGGTATAGTTGTTCTGACTTCTGGGAGAATATTTCAATATCTCTTTTCAATAATTAACTTCTTATTTGCCTACTTTAATGATAATATTTTTGAGCTCCCCCCTGGATGCACATTATCTATAAGGAATACCCAAACATAATTATTATACCTATATTAATACACACATTGAAACAAAATCAAATATTTATAGATAAAATAAAGTATTAATATACCTAATATTATGTAAGTATAATATCAATAATCACATAATAGGGATTCTTTATTATTAACATAGTTCTATCATCGCTGATATTCCACAGATTTATCTGAATAAAAGCAACAGACATTGTGAATTATGTTTAATGTTTATTTAGACGAATAGGTTTCAAGTAGCGTATTATGCATTTATCTTTTCCCGAGAAGGCCTCTCATCGCAACTCAATATTCAGATGAATAATGTATATTAATAATATTATTTACTGATTGTATTGAAAAACAGTACATGGGATTTATAGTTTTATAATAGAAGCAGATATATTATAAGTCTCAAATTATGTTGTTCACCAGCGCCCTCTACAGACATTAGTCTTTATAATAAAGGAGATTATGATGGTCCTGGTTTTGAAAATGTCCAATGATATTTGTCCAAAGTGACCCTATTGCTATCAATTAATTAGTTTTGCATTTGATAAAACATTTAAACTATGCGTGGAATAAAAAAAAACAAAAATAATAACACAATAAACTAAACCTATGACCCCTTAGTTTTGGCGCCCAAATTGAATTCTAGTTTTGTGTCTCTGTATAACAAGTTTTTTAGTCTTAAATTTAGCAATGAGGTTTGCCACCCATCTTGAATGTATTATTCTTTGTTAGCACGGAGATAACGGCTTGCATGTTCATTACATGCACCTGGTCTGCTGGCTACCCCACTTGTGGGATATGTCGTGATGGGAACTAGGTATACCTACTAAGAAGTAATACTAGTAATTCATTATGAAATATGACAGGAGCACTCAAAACATGTCCTAGAAATAATTAAAAACTTACATAGCATCTAGTGTCCGCATCTCACCCCAGTGATTTTTTTGATATCATGTTTAGACCATAATAAAGTACACCTATTGTAATACATTGCATTTTTTTTATAACCTTCACCAATTATGGTGTTCTTGGTCAGTAGGTACAGTGGTGCCTCGCATAAAGAACGCCTCGCACAGCGAACGCTGCACACAACGAACTTCCTGTTCGTTCATTTCACGATTCATACAACGAACTTCGCTTCACACAACGAAGTCGCCCGAGCTTCCACGATCGCTGCCGATGTATTGCATGCTCAAAGGGAAGCGTCATCTGATAACGAGGAGCTACAATCAAACAATCAACCAATGCCAACTGCCGACATCAAGAACATCCTGGTCAAATGGAAAGCAGTTCAGGAGTTTACCAATGCCCACTATCCGGATTCAGCTGAAGCAAACAGGATCAACGATCTTTACTCCGATACTCTTGTCCGTTATTTCAGGCAGATGTTGGAGAAAAGAGAAAAACAAACGACTTTGGACAGGTTTTTCATGAAACCATCGGCCAAAAAGCAGAAAATGGATGAAGATGTGCAAGGTTCGGTAGACTCTACTTAGTCTGTCTTAAAATAAAAAAAAATTATGTTTTTGTTAGATGTATCTAAATAAAAATAATAACAAAAAAATTATCTTTTTCTTATGTCATCTTAGCATATTTTATGCTACAGAACGAATTATTTTTTTTAACATGTATTGTTATGGGAAAACGCGTTTCACATAACGAACTTTTCGCATAACAAACTTGCTCTTGGAACGAATTAAGTTCGTTGTGTGAGGCACCACTGTACATTGTAAAGGGCAAGTTAGTCTTTCATTACTGAGTATTACAATGTCCGGGGCTACCCACATTCCCTATTACTATTACTATTATATCATCACGGCTTATCCCTACTACTACTACTACTATACCATCACGGCATATCCCACAAGTGGGGTAGCCAGCAGATCAGCTGTATGTAAGAAACATACAAACTGTCCTCTTCGTGCCAGTATAAAATCAAGACATTCAGGATGGGTGGCAAACCTCAACGCTGAATTTAAGATGTAAAATGTCTTATTTTTTTCGAACACCTGCCTTTTACAGGACACTCGAAAACTTACGCAGAAGAGTGGGAGACCAATTCTTTACCGGGTGATCCCACAGCGGGTTAACCGCATATAAAAAACATGCAGATTGTTATCTTTGTACCAATAAACATTAAAACCTTTAGGATAAGTGCCATGTCTCATCGCTGAATTGTAGACTATATTTGTCTTCTACGTGAAGTTTAACGAACACCTGACTTTTACAAGATACTCAAAAACTAGCAGAAAAAAGTGGGATACCTATTCTTTGCCGTATTAAAGTACCCAATTTTGACATTTACACGACCTTTGAATTTCCTTTAAAGATTGCGTGAGGAGTAACGGTCTTAACGGCGGGCGGGCCACGCGCAATAAATATACTGAAGATAACAAATTTTCAGAGCTATCAAGAAAATAAAACAATTTAATATTTTTTTTCCATACTTCTCTATAAAAATGTGAAAAAAACTCATCTATAAAAAAAACTCAGAATGCTGGGTATACCAAATTAACTCACAATTCGTCCCTCTTCCGACTAACAGTCGTATCTGCCTAAATGTAAATTGTTCAGGAGAGCGTTTTTTCGTCTCTCCTAGTTATATGATACAGTGTAAATATATATTACATTTTTTTATTTGTACCTATTCTTATTATATCTCAAAATCATTTTTGTGATGAAATTTTGAGGAATTACCTAGTAGATAAAACACATTTTATTTAGAATAATACGTTAATACGACAGCAATATTAATCAGAAAGCTATTGGAGGATAACGGTCACAGTTACAGGTGTGATCTTCAGTGAGAACATGCAGGGCACATATAAATACCATTGGTGATCATAATTCGATTTCGCTAAAAATGTCAGATACGACAGTTAGTCCGAAGAGGGACGAATTTATCAAATTTTCGTCAGGGATCCCGCAAAATTATTTTAATTGGGGCCCCGCTCGAACTAGAACCACCACTACGTGTAGGTATGTAAATATATACTTACAGAAAATACACATAACTAAGTAATGCAGATTTATTTTTAATTTTGAGAAAATATTTACGAATGAAATTACCTAAATTAACGCAAATGCACTAATTACTTATTTATACAGGCTATATACAGACATTATGTGCGTGACAAAAATATTTTTACGGTATGGTTAAATAAGAACGAGATTTATTTAATAAAAATATCATTTGTTTTTTAATTGATTTGAGATGAGTCTGTCTTTTCGCTTGCACGTTCGAAAGTTATCTCAATTACTCTCGCTCTCTCTCTCATGGCATATTCCACAAGTGGGGAAGTCAGCAGACAGACTTCATCAAGACATGCAAGTTGTCCTCCTCAGTAAAAGTTGAGTTCTTCAGGATATACGTGGTAAATTTCATCGTTTAATTTTAAAACAGGGTTTATCCTGCTTCTCACAGGTTTTATAGGATTTTTAAAAGTGAAAAATATAATTTTCTTTAATTTTCATCTCAAAAATATAATTGTGCATACCAGAAGTCGTTTCACCTTTTTGGTCAAAGGCTATATAGGACAAAGAGTAAGTAATTTTGATTCAAAAGGAGACATATCTCAATGTAGGTACCTTAGTAATGCAAACCCTATCCTAAAAATCACGATGAATCACGAAAATGTTGCAAATAAACTGATAATAAATATTAGAAAATGGTTGTGTAAAATCGTGCGACACTTTCTAGTTGCCTACCTCGAAGAGTTTTAATTTGTGTGAACGAACAAAATGTGTTCATATATGAAAAGAAAATGATGCGTATGTAGATCATAGATGTAGAATGTGTGATAGGTACTTAAATAATTGACTTAACTGTGGTACATGTGTGTGGATGACAGCTGAGTTATGAACGATCTTTTTTTTATTTTTGTAAACCATATTTAAAGTAGTTATCTGTTATGTGCTTTTACCAATAAATAAAATAATTAAAAAAAAAGAATATTATTGTGTATTTGAGATTTTCATTTATGCAAAAAAATATATATTTGATATCATCCATTTAAAATATTACAATAATGTTGTACTCTTTTAATTAAGTGGTTATTGTCTAACAATTTTTTTATTTTGTGGGCGGCACAAATAAAAGCCGAGGGCCGCTGTTTAAAGATTACTGGCGTATGATGCAAATAATAAAAAAATATTTACTTATTATGTGGAATAATTATCACCAACATATTAGGTAGGTACTAATAATATTTATGTACCTAGACCGCGATGTGGTAGGCATTCATTGTTCTTATAGATATTGTAACATAAACAACTCAAATATTTACCGAATTGAATTTGATTGAACTACTAACTCAAATATTTACTAGTCTTCTGGTTACACCATTTGTGGGATATTATGTCATGATGGTAAAGATATACCTACCTATATAGAATTTATAAAATTTTCATACCTACCGATTTCAACTGTTATTTATTATAGTAGGTAAGTCCATCCCGTGGAGCACCCGGTAAAGAATTGGTCTCCCACTCTTCTGCGTAAGTTTTCGAGTGTCCTGTAAAAGGCAGGTGTTCGAAAAAATTAAGACATTATACATCTTAAATTCAGCGATGAGGTTTGCCACCCACCCTGAATGTCTTGATTTTATATTGGCACGAAGAGGACAGTTTGCATGTTTCTTACATGCAGCTGATCTGCTGGCTACCCCACTTGTGGGATATGCCGTGATGGTATAGTACAGTAGTAGTATAAGTACCTATTGGTGTACAAGTACATAGTAGAATTCCATACATGGATAAATTGAAACAAGAATTTCGTTCTACTATATAATTAAAAAAAAAAACGCAAGAGAGATGTCTTTCGACTTCTTAGGTCATTATCAATTAGATATTTAATGACCTAAGAAGTCGAAAGACATCTCTCTCGCGTTGTTTTATCCGTAGTAGAACGAAACGCTTGTTTCATATTTTCCTATTTCCACTGTATTATGAACAAAAAATAACTTCGCTTATTTATCATAAACACCACTATAATAATAATAACTAGACAACTTATTTAAGATGCGCCGTTTTGTGGAAAAACCATTGCAATAGCCCATTCAAGAATCATAACACCTCCTGAACAATAGGATTTTTAACCTCGCCTTGAACACCTCCATACTCTCCAGAGTTCGCAAATCATAGGGAATTTTGTTCCACAGCAACGAACCAGCCACACAGAAGGCACTGTCAATATAGTTGGCAAAAGCCCCCCTATGCGGCACCACAAGTCTATTGATAGTGTTAGCAGACCTTAGTGAATTTTGCCTTTCCGTTGCCTCCGCAGAACTCCGAGATGTACACCGGTGCCATGCCATATGTAGTGCCACTATCATAATGAATTCCGTAATTAATCCCTCAAGACCCTATATAGAAGCGCTCATATTGTTTGTCATCAATACTATCAAGCCTTATCTTATGTACATGTGGGGTAGCCAGTGGACCAACTACATATAAAATAAACATAAATCTGTCCTATCTGTGCTATAAAAATGAGACTTACTGGATAGGTGACATACCTTATCACTGAGTTGAAGATATTAAATGTCAGAATGTCTAACTGTGATATTTTACATATTATAAGATAATTAATAATATAAGCGCTGTCTTTTAGAAGGAAAAATTTCACAATCAATATATTTTGGTTGATTTTTTATTACCATTTTTTCTGTGTGTTTTGGTGTATTCTGAAAATGATAAAACAACACATTCAAGACAATATTGACGTTAATTTTGTAAAACTCCATTATATTTGATATAACGAAAACAAAATTGTTTTAAGTTTTACTATGTTTTATTTATTAAATTAGTAACCAGGTTTCGACTTATGAAGTCATTGTCAAACTAATAAAAATTATAGTAATCTTAAAACAATTTTGTTTTTTATTTTTTTATTTTTATTTTTATTTCTCTTAAAGGACGCAAACAGTTCAAATTAACAAATATTAACAGTCATATTTTTCCAGAAAACAAACCAATCAAGGTCCCGCAAATTACCGAAGCGTATGACGAACAAGTAAAGTTGTAAGTTAACAGTCATAACACAAACTCACCCCACCGATATCAAATGCAAAAATCAAAACAAACCTCGTGAAAATGAGAAGCTTAAAATTACACTAGTTAAGTATATCAAATATTTTTAGCATATTCGATTCAAAGATAAGACTATTACAATTATATACAATTCACATGCATCTATCATGCTAAACCTTTTATACTTAGTTTTATGACATGGAAAAGACAACCTACATATATGATGGTATAGAAAAAATTACCAAATTATATGTTTTTTACATGCATATCACGAATAAGACATTCGAAAATTTCAGTTCAGCGATGACGTATGTCACCTATCCTGAATAATTATTTTATTTTATCGGTACGAAGAGAGCGACCTGCATGTTCATCATATGCATCAGTTAGTCTACTGACTAGGCTAGCCCACTTGTGGGAGATCCTGTGAATGAATCTATATATATGTAGATAGATTTGTATTTTTACCTAGAATTTTTCTTATCTCTAGAAAATAATATAAGCAGGTACTTACCACATAGATAGATATTTTGAGAAATGGACATTAACGATTAACAAATTAACAAGTTAATTAACTTTCAACTATTCAGTAAATCAGATCTTTAACTGTAAATTTCGTTAATTAACTTTCAACTATTCAGTAAATCAGATCTTTAACTGTAAATTTCGTTAATTAACTTTCAACTATTCAGCAAATCAGATCTTTAACTGTAAATTTCGTTAATTAACTTTCAACCATTCAGTAAATCATATCCTTAACTGTTAACTTCGTTAAAAAAAGTTTACGTTGTTAAGCCAGTTACTTTTATGGGGGATGGTCCCACAACGAAGAGCTATTATATAATATGTATTATACTGTTGTTTTTGTTTTACCGAAGAAGCGTGGAGAAAACGACGACTTTTTGCAATGAGGACTAATTTGCGTTTAATTTTCAAGAAATTAACGATTTTACGAGTAACAAAGTTAACTTTTTTGGCGCAGAATGTTTTTATGAATTGCATATTTTTCACATGCAGTTTGTTCGTTGACTATCCCACTTGTGAAGGATACCATAATAGTACCTATAGTAGCAATAAAGGTAGAAGTTTATTTCTTCGTTAAAGGATTAATCCTTTTACACCTTTAAGAAGGAAATTAACGGTTGCTAGTCTTCTGTCGCAACTGTGATAAGCTTTTCATATTTTATATCATCTTTTTTCGTGTGTCCCTTCACGTTGAGCAGCTCTACTACCCTCTCCCTTTTTTTCTATTTCGTCAACCCTCCCACTTCATGTGTGTTATTTATTATTATTATTATTTGGATGATTTGTAAAGCGCCGTTTTGTGAAAAAAAATCCACCTCAAGGGCGCTCTTTGCTAACTAAGTTTGTGCCTGGATTATTCCGTGAGATGTCTTGAATAGATAAGTCTTCAGTTGGTTCTTGAAACGAGATAAGTCCTGCGTTTCTCTGATCATTTGTGGAAGCCTGTTCCAGACTACAGGTGCAGATATTGCAAAAGCACGCTCCACGTACATTGGTTTCGATACAGTACTGGTCACCTCCAATTTAGTTGTAATATCTTGACAAGACCTAAGTGTTGTCTGTCTATGACTTAACGCCTGTCTACCGCAGAGTTCCATGATATATTCTGGGGCCATAGCATGAAGTGCCTTAAATACTGTCAAACACACTTTAAATGCGACTCTCTCCGGACATCTGAGCCAGTGAAGAGATTGAAGGGTGGCAGATATGTGTGAAGAGCGATTCAGTTGATAAATGAAGCGTGCAGCCGCATTAAAAACGGACTGAATCCTCTGGAGTTGATATTGTGGCAGTGTTCTGTTGTTCATCATCACCGGTTCTTCCTGTTGTCATTATTTTAACTTTTAAATCTTATTGTGTATGTGTGTTTTTGTTTTAATATCTATATTCATTTATGTATGTATGTGTTTTAATTTTATTTATTATATTGATGGGTTAGTTGGAATTTATAGCGTCTGCGATAAACTCGCCCATTGCACAATACCATTTATTTGTATCACATTATTTTACGAATTTCATATAATATTTTATATAATAATTACTACACTATACCCTCACGCCATATCCCAGGAGGGGTAGGCAGAGAGAACGGAACGCCATATAGATCTATCCTTACAAACTTCTTTCGCTTCCTCCACATTCATCCAGTTTCTCATACATGTTCGCCGATTTCTCTTACTCAACACGCGTCCGTCCTTAAGAATTTGGTCCACGTGATCAAGCCACGTGGTTCTTGAACGTCCGCGCTTCCTCACACCCCTTCTTTCAGATAAATACATCCTCTTCGTTATCCTTTCATCTTGCATTCGCTCAACATGTCCAAACCATCTCAACTTGTAGGTAATTATGTATGCTCCTTATTGTGCAATAAAGTTTATTATTATTTTTATTAATTAATGATTAACTGAGTTAAATTTTTGATTAACTGTGCCCGGTTTTAATAACTTCACAGATTAGGTATTTAATGTTTTATCTTCATTTCCTTCATTACATACTTACTGAATGATCTCACTACACAAACACATCCATTGTATAACTATACTTTAGGTACTTACTTATTGTATACTTACTAGGTACACAATTAATAATTATTATTGCATATTGACACAATGCTCGGTTAGCCGAGTTAGTTCAGTATTGTATTAAAGTTACAACAGTCAAATGGTGTTCGCGTGCAAAAGCTTCGGAAAGTGATTCTTGTAAACAACACAACGTCTATAAAAAATTTACTATTATACAGTATTACAACTAATAAAATAAAAATGTAAAATTTAAGTGTTGTGGTATTCTAGTTACACTTCAAGTGAATGTGCTTAGTTGTTTATGGTGAAAAATTTGAAAAAAGAATTAATTACATCTGTCATTATTTTTTGGCGGGAATATTATTTTGTAACAAACACGATTTTGTCACGTTTCTGTTGTCGTTGGTGATAATAGTATTATTTACGTTTATTTATCTATCAAATTATAATTAAATTTAGAATAACAAAAAGAGTGCACGTGGGATTAAATATCAATAATTACTTATCATGACGTAAAGAAAAACCGCCTAAACCGGTTTGGCGCGAATATCGAGGAAAATAATGAAAAAATCATCATTGTAATGTTGACATTCGTTGTATCTCAATGTGCAAAAGAACAGATTGTGAAAATTTAAAAATAGAATTTAAAAGAAAATATTCATAATTCCATAGATTTGTTGACAATACTTTTTATTTGTTTAATAAATAAATATTTACTTTTGTCTGTGTTTATTTTATCAGTAGTGATGTACGAATAGAAACTATAAAGTAATAATCTTGTTTAAGTGTAAAATAGTTGTAGTTTTGAGTGTTTTGATAAGAAAATGGATAAATTTTCTAATGAAAATGTTGATAACGGTATCCCAGATCGTATTTATTTGCCGGCCGGCAATGAATATTGCAATGACAGTAATAATCATAATGGCTTAGGAGTGTCTTCAGATAAGGAATTAGAAAAGTAAGTTAAAATCTATTTAATTACATTGTTTATTCTTTATCAACAGTGTTGATTCTTTATAAATACTTTTAATCAGTTGTCTAAATTTTCCTCGTGTCAATAAATTAGGTAGGTTGCCACACATTATTAGATTATTACTGTGTTTAATTATTTTTGAAAGACTAATTCAATTATAGGAACTCCTCGGGAGAAATAAATTATTTATTTATTTGGTTATTTATTTACCTATTTCATTTATTTATCCTATTGAAATCCATAGACTTATCCTAAATAGTTCCTCCCCGTGCCTTAATCTTTCATTTTGTAGTATTCATTACAGGAAACATGACACATAATATAATGTTCTACTTGGACTAAGAGTGTAATTAGTTATAATTAAGTTTAGTAGTACCTGTTTTCATTTAGTATTAATTACACATTGTCAACATAATATCACACATTATTTTGGTTAGCTGAAAGATATTGCCTCCAGGCAATAAGCTCGCCAATTGCTCATGATTTTTTTTCTGATCAATAAAGTGTTATTATTATTATTATTTATGTGCACCTACATAAAATTATATGAGATATTTAGTGAAGAATAGAAATCTTTTACACAAACATAATTTTAAAATTTTGATTTTCGAATTGAGAGTGGAAACAAATTATTCTAATTTCAAATTATGAAAACACCAGTAGTCAATCAAATGCATACATAACATATATTTTCTTGTTTCGATTTTTGAAATGACTTACATAAATATTAAATAACAAATTTTATCAATAATTCACATGTAA
This sequence comes from Athripsodes cinereus, assembly GCA_947579605.1. Classification (NCBI taxonomy): domain Eukaryota; kingdom Metazoa; phylum Arthropoda; class Insecta; order Trichoptera; family Leptoceridae; genus Athripsodes; species Athripsodes cinereus. The sequence continues at coordinate 5,490,306 of OX388316.1, read as the reverse complement.
TCGGAGTGATCGATTATGTTGAATTTTTTCTATAATATTATCTATATCTCTATATAACCCATCACGGCTTATCCCGCAAGACGGGTAGACGATAGACTAAATGCAGTATTTTATTGGTATTTATTTTGTAAAACTCCATATTATTCAAGTTCACACGGGTCGAGATAGTCCCAAACTAAGATTAGAATAAAATACAATACAAAAAATAGAATATATAAGATTGACTCTTGTATTATGGGTAGGTACTAGCGCGACGATACAAATATAGGTATACAATGCACTAAACACATAATAATTATTATTATTATTTGGATGATTTGTAAAGCGCCGTTTTGTGAAAAAAATCCACCTCAAGGGCGCTCTTTGCTAACTAAGGTTGTGCTTGACTTATTCCGTGAGATTTCTTGAATAGATAAGTTTTCAGTTGGTTCTTGAAACGAGATATGTCCTGCGTTTCTCTGATCGTTTGTGGAATGGTTAAGGTTTATTAGTACCTACTTAATTAGAATGACTCGAGTTTCGACATTTAATGTCTTTTTCAGACTCCAAACTCAATGTATGTATAAGTCTTTCAAACCAATGATACTTATACATAATAATTACTTATAAACCAATGATAAAATTAAATAATGTGTGGTGACTGGATAAAATGAATGAACATAATCCTTTATAATATCTCTTGGAGTGTCAAGTTGTTTATTTATTACACTCAGGAATTCACTAATAATGTCACTCATACATAAGACATGTAAACATGTACATAATACATAGGTACATAATATGAAATTAAAATAATATAGGATAATATTGAAACAAATCAGTAATACACAAGTTCGTTGTTTACATAAACGTGATGCTACCCGAATCGGTTTTCTCACTTTGTATGGTCCGAACGTGCATGTGAGAGTAAGGGAGAGGAGAGTAGCGTAAGACGGCGCACTGATATTTGAAACTGAAACATCCGTCGCGTAACATGCGCTGACTGTGATTGTGTGTGTGTACAAGGATGATCTATCGAAAGGATGGATACATATTTTTATATTTCCAGGCGTGATCCACTTGATCAAAAAGTATGAAAAAAATATGTAGATGTAGATGAATTTATTGTTCCTCTTCATATTGACCCTTTGGTGATAATGGTTATGATTTTGTCAAATGCTCTAAATTAATTCCCAAAGTCGGTGATTCAGTCTTTACTGCTACAGCAGTTTCCGGACTATATCGGTGACAATGATTTTACTGCTATAGCAGTTTCCGGATTCCTCGTGGTTAACAAAAAAGTTGTGAGACATGGACCATCAGCAAGAGTGAAAGCGGACGGCTGGCGGCCTTTGAGATGTGGTGCTACAGACGCATGCTCAAGATCCATTGGTCGGAGCACGTCGAAAATGAAGAAGTATTAACCAGGGTAGGCGAAAAAAGGCAACTCCTTAAGAGAATCAGCCAACAACGAGCTAACTGGATTGGCCACAACATCAGGCATCCAGGACTACTCATCGCCATCGCAGAGGGTAAGACCGAGGGGACAAATGGCAGAGGCCGACCAAGAGACGCATATATGGACCAACTGAAGAGAGACATGAACTGTGGCTCATACGTAGGGCTAAAAAGACTGGCTGAGAATAGAGACGAATGGAGAAGAAAAACCAAACTCGTTGCAGACCAATCCAGTGGATTGTAACTCATTATATTACCTATATAACAAAAAAGACTATACCTACATTGAAACTGATGTGAAAAACTGAATAGGTACATATTTACTGAAGTATTTAGCGGTAGGTAATTTTCTTTCTATGCAGGTTAATTCAAATAATTAATTACAAAAAATAATTACATTATTTGCGCGGATAATCCTTTAGTCAAACAGCCCCCCCTTTATTTGATTATTGGTAGACACATCCATATACCTTATTACTAATAATTATTATTGTTTTTATCTTCATTAATAAATTTACGATTTATGATTAGATTATATTTATTTATAGTATTAACATTAGCAATACTATGTTTTGTTAGATTGTTGATTGTTGTTAGCTAGATATAAAAATAAACCGTTTTTATCTATGAGATTACCACAGCACGCGTTATGTGAATGAATGGAAACGTGTGTGATAAAATAAATATTTTGAATATTTGATTTATAATTTTTGCTTAAACGAGATAAATTGAAAAAACACAGTATGTAGTTAACTTCCAAATGACTTTTATTAACTTCGCTTAGGTACTAGTATTCGGAGACTCTCGACTCCATCATCGGGGGATTAGAAAAAAGATTATCAGAGCACGACTATAGTGAATAACTTTTTTCTAATCGCCTGATGATGGAGTCGAGTCATCTTAGTCCATGTAAATATGGTTCATAATTATTAACAAACAACTAGCATTACATTAAAAAAATAACGTAGGTATTACGATGTTTACTTTTTCGTTACTAAATATTTGATTAACGGTAAGTACCCAACACAATAGAAAGGAAAAATATTAATCATAATAAAAATTTATAATAATATTTACGATATAAATAAATCCTTGCAAGATTCCAACCACAAAAAGTTCATCACCGCCATAGACACCTATTGAAGTAATTTTTTCTAAGAAATCAGCTGTAATCTCAAAGGAAAATTTATATAAATTATTATTAATTGTAGATACACTGATAACGTCCTAGTAACTTCCGCGCATACGTCATCTTTTTTTTGATAAATAATACATATACCTACACATTGATAAAGATAACCACGGAGTCCCCACAATGGTTTAGCTAGGTTTCAGATGTTTTCGAATCTTCTGGTACATAGGTATTAAAAGTAATAATACAGGCATCACAATAGAGGCATTTAACATCTTCAATTCAGCGTTGAGGTTTGCCACGTGTTCATCCCGAAAGTCTTTTTTTATTGGCACGGAGAGAACAACTATTTGTGTGGCATGTAGTTGGTCTACTGGCTGGCCCTCTTGTGGGGGGCGTCATGATATTATGAAAAAAAAATGATAAAAGGTTTTATCAAGCCACAGTTTCATAACAACAAATTTTATGATAATTATTGACTTAAATGCGTCAGTGATTACCTACATTGCGAAATAACAATTTAAATTATTTAAAACACAGCACTGATTAAAATTTATGGAATGCAAAGTATACCACAAACACGCCTTGTAATTTCAACAATGATAGCCCTGATAATGCCAATTCGTCGTCGACATCATGGTGAACCATACTTTTTTTTTATATAATAACTTACCTGCTTTAGAGTTTTGTTGGAAGTATTTTCAAGCTCTTCTATAAAACACAAATTCACAGCTTTCTAGTGAAGCTACCAGCTTTCCTTCGGTTGTTCATATTTCGATCAGAAGTTTCTAGCATGTTTAAAAAGCTAGCAAATTTTACATAGCAAATCATTTATGTACCTACCTATCAATTTTTTTTACCATACGTTTTTTACACATTTACATCATTTTATTAAACGTGTGTGCGATTCGGTGCATTCGAACTAAGTCCGGGTGGGTAGTGTGGGTACATGAGAGTATTTGGGATATGACGGTGAAAAACCACAATATACCTAATAATTGTGTCGCTGAGTTTCGAAATCCGCTATAACACATTCAAATGTATGTGTTATAGCGGATTTGGAAACTCAGCGACACAATGACTGTTTTCTTTACCACAATAAACATCTGGAACTAGAGATTCTCAATGACGTAATGCTAGGTATCTTTGTTTATGAATGCTACGGTAGATTTACGTCTGGAAAATTGTAACATTCAAACTGTAACATTTCTCCCATAGTCGGCAGATTTCAGTGACTCTCTCAGGGTTTATCGTTGGGTAAATTTATTGTGGTGGTTGTGCTAAGGAAACACTAGCATGATGTTGTATGATCAGTTTATTGACGAAAAATATGGTTACACAGATTATTATTACACCAAACAAAACAATTCACAGTTTTTAATACTGAATTACATTATTATGGCGACACTCACAGTATTTTGTAGAAAAGAAGAGACATTTTTTTGGAGCGAGCCCCTGCTATGTCTATCGTAAGACGAATAGCAGGAGACTGGCCAAAATGGCTGACTCCCGGAAAAGGATCAAGAAGAAGGAATCTGTTTTTATGATAATCTCAAAAGGTATTTACGATTTCTCTAGATAGGGGCCAGGGCTTTCACAGGATTTCGATAGATGGCAACACAAGTACCATTTTTTGGATATTAAATTATAAGGGTCCCATGACACCATCTCAAGTTGTCTTTTAAAGAAAAAAAAATGAATAAAAAAAAAAGAAAAGTTTCAAAGTCAGTAACAAGAAGGATTCTACAGAACTAAGAGTGTCAAAGATAAGAAAGATTTTACAATACTGTGAGTGTCAAAACAAGATAGATTTTACAACACTGTGAGTGTCAAAACAAGGATACAAATTATCATAACAGACATTAGTAACAAATTCTTAATTAATCCTTACAAATAGACAGGTCTCAAGCAAGCAAGGGACCAGGAAGATGCACCGACAGAACAGGTCGCGGATACGGAATCGTAGACAATGTTCTCGCCATACTTCTAGGTAAACCTTTACATGCTTAAGACAAAACAAAAAAAATTCTTTTTACATAATATAACAAAACCTTCAACAATTTCCCAAACACTTTTCCTTACTCCAAGAGGAGGTATTCATTACAATTATATCTGATCTACCTCTATTATAAGGGCGGTAATCCTTTACCCTATAGCATTTTTCTTTTGTGGAAACTTCCCACCAATTTCATACAGGCAAATGGTTAATATCAGGTACCAAACCTATCGCGCAGAGCTTCTCTAAGCGACCTGTATGAATTTTCTGTTTGAGCGTCCTCAAACCTCACTTGGACAACAAGCTTGTCGGGCATTAAAAAATTGATATTAACTATATAAATTTGAGTTAGAACTGATTGTATTAGGGTAGGACGATTAGTCATATCTCTATATCAGTCTAACCCAGGAGATGTACATGGAAGATGGCGAATCATCCAATGACTCCTTAACATTCATACTAGGCAAATAGAAATTACTGTAAGGGTACGCATTCCATACAGTAAAATTGCCGCAAAATGGCCAGCAGGTTCACACCATGTGAGAAACCTTGCCATATAATTTATTTAGAAAACCATGCACACTAAAGATTGATAACAATAAACTTATTATAATTTGACTGATGCAACCTTGATTCTCAAGTTAAGATTTTACATTAATGGTTTGACAAACTAAGAGAATTAGTGGTAACTTTTCACGCATTTTCATACTTCATCTTTTATCGGCCGTTTTTTCATGTATACTTCATTCTTCCGTACCTTGCATTCATCATCTGTCATAAGTCATTCATCAGTTACCACATAACTCAGTGATTCAAGAGTTCACACAAAATTTAAGGAAAACAACAAAAGAATTCGTATACTTTCGTATACTGGAGGGTCAAAATTACATCAGTTGTACAGTACAAAATTCCTTAAAACTAACATGTTGTATGACTTTTGCCTGCGACAGTGGATGGGTTCAGATTATTGTGAACACGTTGCTAATGAAAACGGCTAGCATATGAGATGATAAAGGCAACTTCATGCATCCACGGGCGCAAACAAAAAAAAGGTGATCAAACATACAAAAAATATTATTTAAGGGCGCCACAAGATTCGAACAATTCAAAATTCTCACAGAAGCAGAACCTTGAAGAGCCTCTATGAGATTTCTTAACTAAATGTTTACAATAAGATGGGCTGCAAAATTTACAAGTACTTGAAGAGTAGAAATACCAAATTTTTGACTATTAACAGTATTATAATTTATTTTGCTTTAAAGAAGAAAGAAAGATAATTCCCTTGACATTACTCTGACTGTAAATATAATTTCTTTTGTGAGTCTAACATTTTTATTACATACAAAATTCACTATTAACATTGACCTGTGATGTATAGACATAGTTCTCCTTATTCATTAAAATTACAGCCCAAGAAAACATTACATTTTTACATAAATTCTTTACATTATCAAAATTTCAAGTTTACATTGATGGATTTACATTCAGAATGAAATATAACAACAAAATTTTGGAGAAACAGAGACTTGATGAAACGAGGTGCCAATTTTTTCGAAAAATTACAGATGATTCAGACATTTTGAGATTCTAGCGTGGAATGATAATAGAATAATAAACGGTTCTTCTATATAAGTTGATCCTTACACAGGAGAAATAGAAAAATTGCACATGCAAAACGTTTTGAATTGACGATCTGAAAGAAAATTGGCAAATAATAATCAACAAGACAAAAGATTATACGTACCAATATTCAGCGCTGGATAGATTGCGATGGACTTGCAGGAATTAAAAAAAATTCTTTAAAAGAGGAAAAAAAATTTTTCCAAAACAAAAAAAAGTTGAGAAACAGTGGACACCTTGGTTTGAAAATTGCTCTAGGAAAAATGGACTCCTACCAAGAATCCAAAAAAAAATTCCTCAAAGCAAAACAAATGTTAACAAAAAAAAGTTTGGCAACCTTTGTAACATCAAATCTCAACAGTTGGGAACCATTGGATACAAAAAAAATTGTTTGGAAGTCTTGTCCTTTGATAAGACTCGAAAAAAAAATCAATAACAATTATTTCTTTAAATTGTTAAAGTTTGGAAATCGCTGGAAAGTTTGACATTCCCTGGAAATATCGTAGACATAACATTACATACATTACATATCATAAAATTAATAATTCCAGCATATGAGTAAAGAATTATTGGTAATTATTCAAATTTGTTTTGTTAAGCCTCTTCCAGCAATATTGAGGTCTATGATCATTTCACTTCAAACCATACATAAATACATCCACAGCCCGCGTGACACGCACGCTAGGTAGGTACAAGTATAATGAATTTAAATTTAATTTCTTTACTTTTGAGTGTAATTAGCCAGATATAGAAAAACTTTACTTGGAATATTTCACAAACTGGACATTTATAAATTTACAACTCTTACTTTGTAGATCCTTCAGTGTAGAATCTTACATCAACAAGCAAATAATTCCGCAAATAATTGTAAAATGATCTTAGCTAGTATCACTTGAATTTATGCAAAATTGAAACTGGAATTTTTACAATCTCTTTGGCACAAAAGGCAAAGCATGGAACAACATGTAAAAAAAAACTGTATCTATAGTAGGTATACAAAATATTTCAGTACAAAATGAACACAACAACACCATATTTTTCCATAAAAACCTGTGTAGTAGTCAGACGAATAAGGTTGTCTATTACTAGTGAAGGAAGCATTTATTTCCTCATCCTCAAAACCATCAAGCATCAAGGGTTCTCTGTGTGGATAAAGAAGGCCTCGAAGAAACGTCAGATCTAGATGACAAAACATGGGACATCCTTCTATTGGAGGTCAGGAACCGTCAAGGAAGAAAATTCCGTCATAGACATCCTTCGTAGTGGTGGTAGCAGGCTTCTTAAGGGATTGTAACGTTGGAGATCTTCATCTCATCAGAAGGAAATTATCTGGACGTCTTAGGAAAGTTTGGAGTATCTGTTCACAATCTTGTGAATTTCTTGTCGTATCTATTTCTTAAATTCTCCATTCATTAACAATATCTGATCGTACTTGATTATTTATTAATTAAAATGTGGTTATTATTACACTATTTATCAATTCAATTGTTCATTGCAGCACTAACATAACTTTATTGGTTATGTGATGAAATTTACGAAGTACACTTGTTGTAGTGAGGCGAAAATTCAAAACTCGCTTATTTAATTATTAAAATGTTTTTTCTTTATTATTTATAGCACTGTTTATTTAATTCAATTATTCACTGAAGTACCATCATAGTCCTTATTGGTCACGCGGTGAAATTTCTTTAAGAGCCAAGTTGTACAGTCTTGTTGAGATGGTAATGGAATTTCAACCGTTTTTTGATCGAACATTCTAGAGAAGTGTGTGTGTGTTGGTGATGCATGGAAACATGGGTGGGTCACGTGATACGTAACGAACTTATCTACGCACTATTTAATGTTATCATTTATGCATTGTTAAATTCACTTCAAACACAACAAAAACCACAATAATTAGGCATCACGTTGGAGCGCCAATCTGTAACATTCAAACTGTAACATTTCTCCCATAGTCGGCAGATTTCAGTGACTCTCTCAGGGTTTATCGTTGGGTAAATTTATTGTGGTGGTTGTGCTAAGGAAACACTAGCATGATGTTGTATGATCAGTTTATTGACGAAAAATATGGTTACACAGATTATTATTACACCAAACAAAACAATTCACAGTTTTTAATACTGAATTACATTATTATGGCGACACTCACAGTATTTTGTAGAAAAGAAGAGACATTTTTTTGGAGCGAGCCCCTGCTATGTCTATCGTAAGACGAATAGCAGGAGACTGGCCAAAATGGCTGACTCCCGGAAAAGGATCAAGAAGAAGGAATCTGTTTTTATGATAATCTCAAAAGGTATTTACGATTTCTCTAGATAGGGGCCAGGGCTTTCACAGGATTTCGATAGATGGCAACACAAGTACCATTTTTTGGATATTAAATTATAAGGGTCCCATGACAAAATCCTTAATTCATTCTTGTCCCGGAGAGGAAGAATTAGGAACGAAATCGGATATACCTACCTATGAACATTACGCATAGAAAAATATTCTATCCTATTTCATGAGGAAAATAGAAATTCCCATTTGGAATCGGGCGTAACAAGTTTTTTTCAGACAGGGGCAGTGAATTTATAAAATTTGGTTGATCCTATCACAATTTTTTATCTCGGTGCAAAAATGAAATTTTCAACTCTCGATTTTGTGAAATTGGTATTGGAATACCTTACCTTACCTTACCTCAGCCTTCTTCTTGTGTCCAGTATTGAACAAAGGCCTCCCTCTTGGACTTCCATAAATCTCTGTTGGACGCTACTCTCTTCCAGTGCAGGCCCGCCACTCTCTTAATATCGTCGGACCATCTTGTCTGAGGCCTGCCCACGCTTCTGCGTCCTGTTCTAGGCCTCCAATCTAGCACCTTCTTCGTCCATCTATTATCAGACATACGTGCCACATGACCTGCCCAGTTCCACTTTAGTTCTGCAATTCTTTGAGCCACATCTGTCACCCTGGTCTTTTCCCGTATCCAAACATTTGTTTTTCGGTCCCTGAGTGAGATGTTTAACATCCTCCTCTCCATTGCTCTTTGTGTAACTTGAAGTTTATTGATAATTCTTTTTGTCAGAGCAGATGTTTCGAACCCATAAGTGAGCACTGGAAGTATACATGCATCAAATGTTTTCGTTTTCAGGTGAATGGGAATGTTTGGGGATTTTAGGACATTTGAAAGCTTGCCAAATGCAGCCCATCCTAAACCCCACCCATCCTCTTCATCTTTCCAGTTCAGCTTCCATATTATCCCTACCCAGTTTGACAGTGTGACCTAAATAGACATACGATTCTACTCTTTCAATATTTTGACCATCGATTGTATTGGAATATGATACACAAAATACCCAAGACTTTCTGAATCTGGAACCAATTTTTTTGGTTCTCAGCTGAAATAAATTGGTATAGAATTTTGGTGATATACCCAACTTCAGTGAATTTTAGGTTTGACATAATATGTGGAAGGTGTCTTCCCGCTTTGCTGTTCATTTTCTATACTTTTCTCATATATTTATGTACTATTAACACAAGGTGTGGGAAGGAGAGCGAGCGACTGTGTTTCATTGCATACATAAACAAAATTTTATTAGTTGGACAATGGGATTCCCCTGCAAACTCTGAGGCAATGGGCGAATAAAAAACTAAAACATATGATTAGGCACCGATTTCACTAACTGATAGAACGATGAATAAAACATAAAACACGTATCTAATCATATTGTTGTATGAGTACCTATCTAATGCTATAACTATGTAAGTCGAAGTAAATTAACGCATTTTATCGCATATAAAATAAGAATTATAATTATATCTACTCGTATAAATACAGGTATGTATATAGTTATAGTAATAGCTCACACTACTGTAGTTACTACGGGGAAGTCCCTGGCCGCCTCGGTAAGTGTTACGATCAGCTGATCACATTCATATTTGGATTTTTTATAGTACCTACTCTCCGATGATTCATGATTAAACCTCGCGCATTAATATTTAAGTCCGTTCGACTTTTGTAAATACATATTTCATATAACACACAATTTTTGATTGTTTTGAGCTTCCCCGCCAACCAAGTAAAAACTAAATTTTCAGATGGTATTTTTACATAATAGGTATGTCAATTTTGCCAAAACATTATTGTATTCCTTATCCTTAACTTAAATAAAGAGTCTTCAGTTTTGAAAAATCTGTTTCAGTTTTGAAGCAACAAAAATCAATGTAGATTTCTTTCCAAAATGTACATACTTTTTAAGTTTAATCTATGTCTTTTCAAAATCGGAGTTGGCAAAATGTATACATTGTATCCAAGATGTTCGGAGCTATTCAGGATGTTCTTGTATACATAGATCATCGACTTGCTTTTATACGAGTCTAAACTATTCAAGGACCCTGGGAAGTGTAGAGGAGTAGAATTGCACAATTCAAAATGATTTTTTAAAGAAATAATTGTGTAATTATGTAAGAGTTCGTCGGTAGCCTGGAGGTCGTCTCGGCCTCGTGAACAAGGCGTCCGTGGTTCGATACCAGGTGCCGGCAAACTCCCCTTTCATGACACAAGCTTTAGTAGCTTACTGTGAAAGGTGTATAAGGTTGTATTTGGGTTTATAACAAACAAAACCCAGATTTATCTTTTTTAAAAAAAATCTAATTATTATTTTCCATAGCTTCGATTAAATTATTACCAGGCGACACCGAGTGTAAGAACTAGTAAGTAATTGGGATTAACAAAATCAGAAAACCATAAATTATATTACTAACATACCTATATTGTTCAACAACTTGTAGGTGTACGTTGTCGGGGAACCCCTGACAGAACAACTTATTATACAATATGCAAGAACCTACCTACATATATCTATTTTTATACTACACAACAAGTAGTTAGGTAGATATTATTGTCTAAGTTAATGGATGCAAGCTAAATGTGAGTCTGGTTTAATGGACTTGCATTGGACGAGCTCTATTAGTTTGGTTATTACTCTAACATTTACTTTTTTGTATAATTTTGTTTCAACGTATGTACATGCTGTAGACACGCTTAATTGGGGGGTTGGCCTCGCCGGATCAATATTTTTTTGGTTATTTTATGAATGTTTTGTCATTTCTGTGCATGTGTCTCTATGAAATAAATAAATATCAAAATTATTTTATATGGTCGCGTTTGGTTGGATGAAAATAGATAGATATGAGAGACATAGTGGAATTGTGAATGTTGCCATATGTAACGCCGATTCGTAAGCGTCGAGACGCTTAAAATCTCCCTACTCTTATGTAAGTGATTTTGTAAGACATATCGAGATCCATCTCAGCACAATAATAATATATTATTTATTATGAATACCATCATAATAATGTCATATCACTACGATATCTATCACAATTGCGGTATCTAGCATACACACTCCATGTAATAAACATGCAAATCGTCAACTGCGTGCCAATAACAAACACATTCAGGATGCGTGGCAAACCTCATCACTGCTTATTGAACATGTTTAATGTCTTATTAGAAAAGAGTGGAAGATCTGTTTATTACAGGGAACGTAAGAATGTACAAATCATTATATGGATAGTGTATACATATGTAATTATGTAAATAGGTATATTTTGTACATTTATCATTTGTTTTGTTGAATCATAGCTGCGTTATCAATCTTAAATATGTGCAAAACAAATGTAATAAATATACTGTAATAGGAATACATAACATGCTCACATGTTAACCAGTTTTAAGCGCAACATTATTTAGTTAAGTATTTATACATTGTCATGTTGTTACGTAGGTTATAATTATGATAATATATAATAAGGTATTTTTCACTTTTTTAACTATAACATAATTATTATTATATGTAATTTTACACATCTTAAACTCAGCGATGAAATTTAATATTATTACTTAAACCTATTTGTCATTTTAAATATCTTTACCTATTTGTCATTTTAAATATTTAGCGATGGACAACATGCAAGTTGCCAATAAAAATTATGACGTTAAGATAAAATTTAGATAATTTAATAAATACAATTATTTACTACTATTATTATATTATGTAATAGATCTATATGGATCTATATGGCGTTAATTATTATATTATGTAATAGATCTATATGGCGTTCCGTTCTCTCTGCCTACCCCTCCTGGGACACGGCGTGAGGGTATAGATAGATAGATAGAGATTATATTATGGGACACAAAGGTCAGTCCTTGTTTGTTGTGTCCTTCTTTTCAATATTTAAAACCAAGTAAAGCATATTTTTGCAATAATGCTTAATAAAACATTGACCGGTCCGGGGCGATATAAAGGTTGGAGACCACTGTTTTAGGGGTGGATACGATGCATATTGAAGCGCTCTAACACCCTTTATGGTTGATTCACAACCATGTATCATAAATATTATTGTTTATTGTATATTGCATGGATTAAGGTTTATGACATAGTTTGTTTATACTGCACTTGTATCTCTCTAATTAATTATTCTACAGAGTACTCCCTTGTATACAGAATTACACAACGTCGAGTAGATACGATATATTGATATTTATTTATTTATTTATCTCATATACGGCTAATACCTTTAACAGAAGAATATAAAGAAAATAATAATACATTTCACTCTATGTAACTTAGAGCTATTCAAATAACAACTTAATAATAATATGTACGGTATCTTACAACAAAACAATACATCATCGTCTTTCAAATTGTTATTGTATTTTTTTTTAATTTAACATGTAAAAGGTTCTGCCCTATAAAATGTAAATAAATAAATAAATTAATAATAACAACAGGTTTATAAATCAACAATTCGAATACCTAATGTCCCAAGATAATTTATGTCACGAAAATTTTTTAAAGGCAGTCTACCAAAAACTCAAAACAAATAATTATTATGTGCTTCTAACAGAAATTATTCAAATTTTTTGTTTGTGGAATTGAATGAATATCACTTTTTACGTGTAAACATGACAGTCGATATTATAGCCACATGGAGCTAGTGTAAAGAAATCACTCCTTTGCGATAAATTATCCCGTTGAGTCCTAGCCATAGAATGGGTCTTTTACTCTCTTCTGTAAATTTTCGAGGGTCCTATAAAAGGCATGTATTCGGAAGAGATCTTATATAAGATAATATTTAACATATATACCTATTCAATTCAGTAATATTATGAGGGTTACCTGTACGTCTTAATTTTTACTGGCACGAAAATTATGATTTCCATATTTATAACTAGCAGTTTGTCCGCTGGCTACCTCATCCGTGGAAAATGCCGTGATGGTATGAATAAATTGAGTGAAGTAATTCGGTCTCTCTTTACTGATTTATAGATATGAACATTTTATCGGCGTATTCGCTTCAAAACTATCTTGGGGAATCCCGTTTGTATTTTTTGCAATGCGAAATTGAAATAATCATTCAAATATTAATTATGTAGATATCTAAATGATTCGCAAAATTTGATGTTAATATGAATTCAATTTTCCTGTTGGTGTATCAACAATGCGTTGATTAAGCACTACTAACTTTAAATCAGGCTCCATCTACAGACAGAAAACACATTAAATAAGTTAGTTAACTTAGTAACTTTGCATCGGAATTCCATGGATCATTATATGCATAATCTAATTGCATAGGTATAAAATGTTTGGGTTCTTGTGATATAAACCAATTAACATAGCTCTGAGGGTTTTTCACCACTTTTTCCTGAATGTTTTGAGTACATTTAAAGTCATTTGAATATTTGGGTTCTTGTAATATAAACCAATTCACATAGCATTGAGGGGTTTTCATTACTTTTTCCTGGATGTTTTGAGAGCGGAGCTCCTATATCATTTAAAGTCCTATATCATTGTTAATTAGAAGGGATAACCTTATTTACAAAAATCTCCCTAAAATTAAAGCATTTACTGCCGGTTCTCTAAAGATAAAGTACGCCTCTTGAAAGATATTCCATTAATAATTATTTTTTACAGCTATGTACTACGAGAATTTCCTCAACCAGTAAATGGCAGACTCACAGCCAATTATTCCGTCCCGCGGTCCTTTGTGTCCCAGGGAAAGGTTCAGGCATCAAAAGCCGAGGAAGAGACTTACATCAGACTATGCGGTGTAACCTGTCCGCCAGATTCCACAAGCCCCTTCTGGCAGGTGTGTTTCCAGGGAGCTTGTTATGCTGGAAGATCCTACAGGAATGAAAGAGCTGGAAAGATCATGATGCGAGAGCATGACTTTGTAGTATTCAACATTTTTGAGGGTAAGAAATCTTTCATTCTCATTTAACCAACAGTAAAAAAGTTACAGTACCATGTGCTGATTATAATTTTCACAGAACAATGAGTTCTGCTTAAAAATATTCTGGATAAAAAATAGTGTTTATGTAAGAAGCAATCATGTTTGGATTTATGTTTTATATAAAAATCTCTGTAATTTTTGAAAAAGTTTTTTCAAAGACACATTTTAATCCCATCCAGAAGATTCTAGTTTTCTTTTTAATGTATCTACCCTTATAATCATGTCATTTACCATAAATGGCACAGCCAATTAATTCATGCACCTTTTTTGTCTTACAAAAGCATAAAAATTCAATCAAATCAGAAATAAAGTTCAATTTGGAAGACGTCACAAATTTTAATATATATTATTCACATTGACAGAAATTTGCAAATATACCTAATTAAGTATTAATTTTTCCAGGTAAATATTACGTCTCCCTGATAGAAGTTAAATCGACTTGCGACGATCCAGCATCCGGACACATTGTCAGCAACCCAACCAGTATTAAAAACAACAAACGATCTGGACTTCATCAACTGAGAGATCATGTAGAAATTTTAGAAAAGTCGTATGGAATACCAAAAGAAACTCTTCACTGTTACCTGTTTTGGCCGTATCTTACCATGTGGACCAAAGATCCCACAGGAAAGAAAATTCAGAGATGGAAAGAAGAAGAGGATAAACATGTTTTTACAGACACACTAATGAAACAGAGTCTTTTTAATGAATGGTTTTATAAAAGAATTCTTTGCGGAAAAAGCGTCTCCAAAACACTGTTCGACTCACTTTTTAAAAGGTAAAAATGTACAAATATTAAGTTTCTTTTCATTATGATTTTCCTGTTTTTCAGCCACTCTAGGATCATTCTTTGATACAACTTTCCCTTTGACTTTCGATTAGTTTTTGTCTTGGGCATACTATTTACACTTCTTTCCTGTGATTTCCCTTATATCATTAGATCATTTTACTTAAGGTATTTATTTAATTTTTTTAAAATTTATTTCCTGTTCCGTGAAGTATCCGCCAAAGAATCGGTCTCCTATTCTTTTTTAAAAGTTTTTGAGTGTCCCGCAAAAGGCAGGCATCAAAAAAATACAGACATTTTACATTTAAAATTCAGCAATAAAGTTTGCCATCTATCCTGAATGTCTTAATTTTTTGAATTTGCACAGAGAGGGCAGCTTACATGTTCATTGCATGCAGCTAGTCTTTTGCCCTACTTGTGAAATATGCCGTGATGGTATAGTAGTAGTTGTATTTATCTTTCAATATGTCTTTTTTCTGACGTGGGATTTTTCCTTTATATTTCCATTATTCATTTATTATGTGACATATGCACCAGACTACTTTTGCAATCTACATTCACTCCAATTTATATAGGTATCTACATAATCTTCATATTTATATAGGTACCTGTTTTGGATCCATCTTCGGACGTAAGCCTCCCCTATGACTTTTCACTCACTTTCGTTCTGGATTTACTGAATCCACTTCCTTTCACCAATCTTTCTTACTAGACCATCCTACCATCCAGTCTGAGGTCTTCCAACACTACTTCTGCGTGTTCTCGGTTGCTGCTCCAGAACTTTCTTCACGCATTTTGTATCTACAATTAATGCACAAAAATCGAGATAAATCTGTCATTTTAATCATGGACAATTTTCTTAAAATTTAAATTATCATGAAATCATCATCGTTACTAAATATTTTTTCCAGGTTTATTGTCATGAGTTGTGGAATATTCGTCAATGAGATACATAGTGGGATTCTGGCTTTACTTACTCAAGAACAGCTATCAATGTTATACAGAAAGCCTGCAACGAATGGATCTCCAACCGTTGTACACGGAGCTGCTGGGACAGGCAAGACTTTGCTTATTCTTCAGAAAATACAACAGCTGTATGAACAAGGACTTCTCAATGAAAAAAACAAAGCACTGTATATTTGCTATTGGCCTGGAATCAGGTAAGAATTAAACTTCTGACAGTTCTGACACCAATTCATTTTCATATTCCTGGAAAATTGCAACCATCCAAGATTCGCAACCATCATGCCTAAATTTGTTATCAATTTGTCTCCATTCATTACTATCCACATCCACTGCCATGTGCATGTCTGCATGAAAATAATGAATCTTTCGTGGTCTTTTTCACCTACTGGGTGCCGTTTTTCTTCCACTACACCAGTCATTCATATTGATAAAATGATAAATTATTTATCATAAAAATTATAAAATTCTGAAACTATTTTATTTGGGAATCTGTACGTAGCATGTAGATTGTAGGTATTTTATGACTTAAAAATATTTATCAGGTTATCGACATCTATTTAAATAAATCGTAAGCTTTTATTTATTTTATTTCTCGATACAAGGACGTTGATGGACGTGATTGAAATTACACACTTTTTGCATTTTGATACGTTTCACAGATGTCTCTGTGCACCAGAAACATTGTTGTGTGATCTAAAATAAAATATGTATTCATGTTTTAAAACTTTATTTTAAATCCCTGTCTGTATGTTTTGGAAAGTATTCCAATACACCCTATTCATTCAAAAATATAACGAGAGAGCTTAGTTAATTCTACTTCACGTATGTTTTTTTTATACATACTTTACATTAACCCAAAACGATAAGGTAATATCTTATGTAGTTTGCATACCTACTTGCATCAGAACAAGTATCTTTGAACGTGCTGATGTGTCTGTTATGAAAGGAAAAAAATATATCTATTGATTCCAATATAACAATTGCATAAACCATACATTTGTAGACAGTTGCAAAAGACCTACTACAGCATATTATTATGATCATTATTGAAATCACCATGTTACGTTGTGTAGATATCTGTGCTAATTTTTATTTGTTTTTCTAGGGCTGAGGTACAGTACAAATTGGAGAAAATGAATCTTTCACGATATGTAGACACCATCAGATTTTTTATAAGTCAAGAAGGGTTCTTGCAAAGGAGCAAAAAGAAATACCGGCATATATTCATGGACGAATGTGAAGCAATTTGTTTAGCTTTTGGTGAAGCTATCATATCACAAACATTCAGCAATATTGACAAATGTCGTTTGTCGGATTTCGATGAGCAGTATTATAGGAATCAAAGCATTTATGCCATGGGCACTAATTATATAACAAATAATGACTGTGGATATGCTATTGATAATGATGAAATAATCAAGAAACCTTTGTCACAATCTATAAGCATTTTCGGGGAAATGTGGTTTCTTGTTGATATCAATCAAGCTGCCCTATTTTTACCAAAATATTCACCGATTATGTTGAAGAATCCACAAGTGGTATTGTCCAAAGTGATCAGGAATACTGGAGCAATATATAAAGTATTTAGCCATTTTTACAAGAACCCTATTCCTGCTGCGCCTGCTGCACTGGCTGACATGTATTTAAAGTCCATGGATATTGGTCATAATGTTCGTGGCCCGCCAGTATTTTGGGTCAATTCTGACACTTTAGTAACAGATGAAAACGATAACTGTGTGTGCAGTAAAACATTTCATAGTATGATCAAAGTAATAATAGATTTATGTTCAACAAAAGGAATAAAACCAAATGATCTCTGTGTTATACCTTTTAATGTTACCGAAGACTATTTTCCAGGAAAAATTAACGAAATTATTTCTTCCTATTATGTGACCGATGGTTACCGACCAATGGCTACGGCTAATGTGGAAGATTTTATTTCTGACTGCGATCCAAATATTTTTCTTGTGCCATGGGTTCTTCGTGTAAAAGGTTTAGAGTTCAAAGTCGTAGTCGTTGCTATAGAACCAGATGATTTTGAAGCAATGGATCCTGAGGATCGTAAAAAGATCTATATAATGGCTTCTAGATGTACTTGCCTTTTGATCTTGATCTGTTCTGAACACATCAAAAAAAGTATTGATGTCAATGAAGTTGTTCAGAATTATAGTTTTGGTATTGATATTTAAATCAGATTTTAGCTATGCCAACCAGGGAAGTTATTTCTTACACAGTCTTTCATAGAATCTTATCAAGCATCTTAGAAACATCGAATTAACGCTTTTGAAAATAAGCTGTCTAACACCAAATATTCCATAAAAGTGAGTAGTTTAATGATTTTCAAAAGCCTCAATTAAATTGTCAACTAAGGTTCAATACTTTAACAAGCCCTTAGGGAGACGTTTATCCTGAACTAGCTTTTAATTTGGTATAATTTGTTTTTATATCCAATAAACTTCAATATTACAAGTTCACCAAACTATGTATTCCCATGTGTAAATTTGTAAAGATACTGAAAATAAAAACTCACTGTCTCTTCAGATCATTCAAGGTACCTTTCTATTTTGAGGCTTCCCTTGAGGTATTTTTAACTGTTAGGTTTAAATTTTCTCTGATCTCAAATTTTATCAATATGGGTTAAATTTAATTTAAATGAACTGGACAAAATAATTGGTTATAAAATATTTTGTAACAATGACACGAAACATTCCACTGTTTTCAAAATTCAGCTGAAGAATTTTAAAATTTCCTTTCGAATTTAGAATGTTTTCTTCTATGTAATGTGTTAGAATTTCTAGATATTGTTATGTGATAGAAATTGGAGAAACTAGTCTTATGAGTACCCAGTTAAAGTTAATTAATTATATTGTAATTACATAATTATTATATTAAAGATTTTTTTTAAATTATCATTGTATATTTCATTCAAAGTTATGCATTTTTTTTTATTATTTATAGTCTTATAATATGCGAAAACAATTTTAATAAAATGCTTTTTTTTAATAAACAGTTTTTTAACAACATTTTTTTCTCCATAATTACCTAAACTAAAGTTTCCTAATAAAACAAAGCTTTTATTTATTATAAATTCTATTTTTTCGGTGTGAAAGTTCATTTTTACTTATATTAAAATGATAATTTAATTAAACACTGTAACTTTTACAATAATATAATTTATATATTTGGCAGAGGCCTTTCTGAACGAGTCCATCATCAGTGATAAGTTTATTTCAGACTCTAAGTTTATGGCACTGATGATGGATTAGTTACGAATTCTGTAATTTATATTGTGAAATTTCTAAACTTAAATTTATTGATTTTATGAACAAAGTTTGTAGTTCAATCCTTGATACATATGTCGGGTTACTCTAGAATAAGATGAAGAACAGTGCAGCTACTGTAGATATATTCAACTGTACTTACAAAGAAAATACATACAGTCGATTCCGCTTAATTGGGACACCGCTTAATTGGGACAGCCGCTTATTTGGGACAAATCTCAAAGAACAGAAACCAAACCAAGAAACCAATAGTAAAGTTATATGTTTAATTGGGACAGTAAATTAAAAATCACAGCACATATTATGTTACACATATTCTCAAGAAAAAATATGTGCAAAGAATTCTCATTTTTGCATTGAATTAAATTGTATGTACCTACCCATTTATTATTTTAATAAGGAATTAATTTTTTTTCTTAAAAGTTTATATTACATATTTGTAATGTAATTATTACCGCTATGTAATTTACAGTTTCCAAGAGTCTATAAAATAAAATTATTGAAATAAATGTACATTGTTTAATTTTATGTGTGTATTACTGGTTAATGGCCTTAGTTGCCAAAACCAAATGAATGAATTTAAAAAAAAAAGTGAAATTCGCTTAATTGGGACAGCCGCTTAATTGGGACAAAATGCCCAAGTCCCGATGTGTCCCAATGAAGCGGAATCGACTGTATTTAGAATTGGAAAACTAGACGTGTATGCTGTTAACCCTGACTTAATGAAAAACCTTATAAAATAAATTCTTTTTTATTTTATATTTATTTTAAAACCACCATACAATCAGGATATTATTATAATGATAAGTAGCACATTACACAAAATATATCAAAACCATTAACCTCAATATTGATACTGTTTAATAACTAATTTCTTTGTAAATAAACAAGACAAAAATTAAAATCATTTATACACTTTTAAAAATTGAGAATTATAATAAACTTATAAAATATACAACAATATAAAAATATTTTAAAAAGAATAAAAAATAAGAGACAATAGAAAAGATAAATAAATATAAATGAAAAATGACATTTATGGTGTACTACTACCTACTCAATTTTATACAGAATTTTCTAATTTTGATATTTGTATATCATGGACTCAATTAGACATCTCGTATTTTGGTTATTTTGAATTATGTGTTCCTGATATATGTTTCCATTTAATGTTTGAGTATTTTTTAGTAGGTAATAATAAATTATGAATAAAGAGTCTTCCTTGTACTGTAATCAAAGTGTTTGTATAACATATTAATTAAGTACTGTCCTTCTGAGTGTAATTATCTCAAAAATATTGATTTTGAAATGTCTAGTTGTAGTATTGAAGCTCACAGTATATTTAAGTTATATTTTAAGTTACAATTTAATTATTAAACACAAAAATGAAAATATACAAAAACAACAAAATCTGGCCCCAGGCAGCACCATAGAGCTGGTATTAGGGGCTAGAAGATCTTCAAATGAATTTGTCTTCTATAAAGCACATAATTTACCTCTTGTTTTAACACAAAACATTAAAATCAGAAAAAAAAACAAAAATCCGGCAATCAAAATCTAATATCTCTTCTTTCTAATGTACGTTTTTTCAATTGCCTCTTGAAGGTATAATGACTATTTACATTCTTCAGCACTTCCGGTAGATCATTAAAAATTCTTACTGCTTCATAATAAAATCCTTTTCTTTCTTTGTCAGTCCATGGGTACACGTTTCTTAAATTGTTTCTGGTTCTGGTATATCTGTTATGCATATCACTGTTTCTTAGTATAAGCATGTTCGTTTTAATTAGACCATTTTTTGCTTTATATATAGTATGATATTTACTTTATATAAGTATATAACATGATATTTTAAAGAAATTGATTTAATCACGCATGAAGTTGGAACGATACAAATCTCTATTTATTATTTAGTAGAAAAAGAGTCATTTAGTCATGTCTAACAGTGGATCAATTCCTTCTTTGTGAGTACAGTTGATGGTATTTATGTTAAACCTATTTGGAGAAAATAAGTCAATACAATATATCCAAAAACACACTTGAATAGGTACCTTCTCGGTAAACAGCATGAAACAAAAACTTGACTTTTAAAAACATAATTTCATAACTAACATGTTTTTTAGAAATGGTCAGCGAAAATTATATTTTTTTAAACTTTCACAAACACTTGAATTTATTTTCTTGCTTACAAAGTAATGTTTTATTCAGTAGGTATTATTTATTTATTTATTTATCATCAACAGTAGGTACACTAAAGACAATTTATATACTTACATAAAAACAAACAATGCAGGCAAAGGAAGTATTAGTGTAATATTATCTTCCTATTTACAAGTGTACACATTTTAACAGTTTACATTATATTAAAAGTCCATAAATTTGTCACATTTAAATAAAAGAATAAAAGCAGCAAACTGATAAAAATAGTAAGTGCCTACATTTAGACACTAAAAATACAAAAGATGTTCAAAATGTTGTTCTTTTTCTGTATGAATTTTCTGTAGAAAGCGCACCGAGGTGAGGGAACTCCTCAACCATTGACGGTCACAAAGCCAGGCCAACGGTGGTGGAGTTACCAATCCTAGATACGTGTCATTACGACATTTGGTGAAGTATTTTACAAAAACGGAGTGAAGCAGGTTTGTGTTATGTCTCCATATCCATCGGTGGCAATATTTTTTTCGAGATTTGAAGAGTGGACTCTTTGGAGCTGTATAATGAAGATTGAATTCTGGTCCTCAATTTGGGAGGTTGATTTGATGAGACGGAAGATATCTTGAACTTTTGGATACTGCTGAAATCATAAAGTAAAATTAATTATTAGTTACAATAAGTTATCTATCACTTTACTTATGAAAGTTAACTACCTACTTGCCCTAAAAATCTTACGAATTAGTAATATTATAATTTTATAGTGTGAGAAGATTGGCTGGCAGTGGAAAGAGTTGAATCCCGGGTGTCCCAATTAAAAATCCTAGAATCTAGCATAAATTATTTATCAACAATCTCTAAAGCGTTGCTTTTGATTTTGAACCATAGAAATTCAAAATTTTCGCATTAGGCTCCAGACCACCAATTTTTTTTAATAGTCTATCTAGTGTCAGCAATGGCAGTGTGTCGAACATGGCTAAGATGCTGGTGCACAATACCATTCTGGTACCATCACTTACGTATGCAAGCGAGACATGGACGAGGTTGAAGAAGGACGAAAGTGGAATAAATGCAGTGGAGACGCGATCGTTGAGAAGGATGGTTGGTAAAACGCTGCGCGATAGAGTGAAGAATGAGGATATTAGAAGAATGAGCGGATGCAAGAAGAGTGTTGTGGACAGAATGCGCGTGAATAAATTACGGTGGTTTGGACATGTTGAACGAATGAACGAGGTAAGAATGATAAAGAGGATATACTTGTCTGAAAGAAAGGGTGTGAGGAAGCGTGGGCGTCTGAGAACCACGTGGCTTGATCACGTGGATCGAATTCTCAAGGACGGCCGCGTGTCGAGTAAGAGGAAACGACGTGCGTGTATGAGAAATTGTATAAATGTGGAGGAAGCGAAGGAATTGTGTACAGATAGATCTGTTTGGCGTTCCGTTCTCTCTGCCTACCCCACTTGGGACACGGCGTAAGGGTATAGTATAGCTATCTCTCTTTCTATAATTCTTTACCACCGTAGCATCTCACGGCCAAACTTTATAGAATAAACGTGCGTGTCGTCTGTTTGTGTTAGAAAAAATAAGACATTAAGGTTGCGTAGAATGCTTCAACGACAAATTTTATTGAAGATGTAAAATTTTGTGAACAAAGGATACTTAATATTTCATTTATTGAAAACTTTAATCTGTGAACCATTTTTAATATCTGAAGTTTAATTTATAAATGTTGGTATCATCGTCTAATGCTTTATAAAAATAATGATTTGAAGTAAGTAGGTACTCCAACACCACATAACGCAGTATACACACCAATAGCACATTATTCAGGTGATCATTGACCTTGGGCGAGGCCGCTGATCCTTATAACGCGGCGTACCAACATAATAATACATAGGTATACAATATTATTCCACTGTATGTACTAAAACAGCTCAAACCAGAGCCTTCCTGCAATGTCTACTACAGCCTACATACAGCCAAACAAATATTATGTACACACATGACTCCACCGCGAAACTATATTAAGTATGATAATATATTTGATATTCTCATTGTACTCAATCTCAGGGGTGAACATGAATGAAGTAAAAGCTGTATTTTAACTGTTTGTAACTATTCAGGTTGTCTGGAAGATGTTGTAATGCAGCTAGTCAACTAGTTCTTTAGGTTTTATCAACATGAGCTTACATCTCCTTTGATCAATAAAGTTTAATTGTTATTATTTATTTATTTTATTCAAAAAATAATACGTGGTTAGTAAAACAAATACCTACACAGAAATAAAACATTGACTCAAATTTAAAAAAAAATAACGAAAATGGATAGTACCATTGTTATAACAATAGTATTGGATAGATTGTTAGGAATATCACCAGAAGAAATTATTCAGCTGGCGCAGAATCGCTTTGAAAGGAGAAACGTTTCAACCTTATGTTCCTGAGAGGAGAGAAGCGTTAAAGGTCAAAAGAAAAGATAGAATGTCTCACAATCAATGATTTATGAATTCTTTCAAAATGGTGCATGATACGTCACCACCTTAATTATGTCGAATGACTATAATATCATGTAAACCAGATTTCAAAAAAACGGAGAAGTACTGAACACATTGAGTAAGATCAATTATAAGGCGAAGGTATCAACGAAGCCACTCCTTGGGAATTGCGAGTTGGGATGAGAGGAACAAGTTGTCTGCTGCATCAAACAAGAACACCTATCTTTTCAAGAACGGGTTTGATAGTTTACTGCAACATCCAAACGTGTGGATATCAAAAACATCAACTTCAAACTTGATAGAAAATTATAAAAATATACCTACTACCATCACGTCATATCCTATAAGTGGGGTAGCCAGCAGACCAGCCAGCTGTATCAAATAAATATGCAATCCATCCTCTCTGTGCCAACAAAAAATTAAGACATCCAGGATTTAAATTTCATCGCTGAATTTCAGATGTAGCATGTCTTGAGTTTTCGAACACCCGTCTTTTAACGTGATACTCGATACCTACTCGAAATCTTACGGGGAAGAATGAGAAACCAATTCTTTGCCGGGTGCTCCACGGAACACGAAAGAAAAAAACAATATATCTAGATATAAGTTAGAAGAAAATTATGATAATATAAAAGCAAAAAGGATTTTTATCGAAATTTCAATTAATAAAAGATATCCTAATTCTCGCAACAAATATCTTTAAATATATTTATAAATTCGAATGTACATAACTAAATGATATGTTACATTTAATATTTTTTACATAATATAAACATTAAGAAACCCACGCATACAATTCTAATACAAAAATTATGATATAATTTTTCCATTGTCCTTGAATCCGAATACATATTTATTATTATTTTGGAAGGATAAAATACACACACCTGGGTAACTAATTGCATTGTACGGATTATTTGTAATTACAGTACATATTTATATTATGAAATATAAATTCGGCAACGGGTGGAGTATCTAAAACAGATATATTTAATTAACAGATAACACGATAAAAATTAACTTAGAATAAATAATTTTAGTTTAATTACAAATAACGATTGTATTTAAAATAATTGTATGTCTATGCAAAATTGCTTGTAATCCATGTACAGTAAAGAATAAACAAATAAAAATGACAAGGCAAAAAAGTAGTATATTATCTCCCACTCTCTTTTTTAGGTTTATCTGTTTTCACAAAACAACGCTAGGTATTAAGATATTTAAGATTTTCAATTCAGCGATGAGATATGCGACCCATCCTGAATTTCTTATTGGCACGGAGAGACCGTCTGCATGATTATTACAACTTGCAGTTACTCGATTATTTTGCCAGTAATTATTTCATTAACATGATAATTCGCAAATTTATATGGTTTTGGCAATAAGAAGTTTGTTGATTATTATGTTCTTGAGGAATAATTTAGAGTACAGATGTAAAAAAACGTAAGATATACCTACTGTAGTAAACTCAAATAAGAAAACTCGAGGAACATTTCGAGGCAACTCTTGAATTCTATTATTAAATAAAAATTAAATAATACTATTAACTTTCCATTATGTGAGTTAAATTATTCTCAGAAGCCATTGGCAGCAAGCTCCATCATCAGTGGGTAACTGGGTTCTAAATCGAATACATATTCTAATTTTGGACATTCCATAGGTATTCAAGTTTTATAAAGGGACGAATTTGAAATACGCAAAAAAAAGTTTTGCTAACATTGGATTTTCATTATAAAACAATCCTTGAATAAACCGCAAAAGACATCATCATTAGTGCTCTTTCTTCCAATACACATGACAAGTAAAAAGAAAAGGACGACAATTATTATGTCTGCATATGAAGGTCTAACTCATTAAACGACATGTAACGTATTGCCTATTGTTCTCAAAATATTATACGGGATGCTAAGTATGTAGGTAAATAATAGTATATATAATTTGTTGCATTATTTTATGTATAAAGATAATATATTTGAACGTGCTTCAACATAAACGAAGGGAAAAGAAAATGAAATACGTGTCTATTGTCTTTTTTCCGTCACGGACAAGGATAAAACATAAAATTATGAGACGCAAAGACAAAGACAAAGGATACATGTCGCAGTAAATAAGTATGCATTACTTATTAACTACACAATATTATGCTTTTTCAATAGACAGAACAATATTTTACTTAATCGTGAATTTATTTATTTAGAAGTTGTATCAATATGCACTGAAAACGTATTAATTCGAAATTGATTTGGTTTATTTTCATTATTGTTATTTCACTCATAAAATGTTCCTCCCAAGTGCTCAAGGCGGAAATAAACGTTTGTTCGATTCTGCACAAGCTGGATCATTTCTTCTCAGGATAATTATGAATTTTTGTAATTTGAAAGAAGGCCATCCAGCTCGTCAAGAACCTTGTGGAAGAAAAAACATTTTTCAGTCTGACCAACTATAATTGGATATTCTCAAAATTAAACACAACCAAGATCATTGTCTCTCCCGTATTAAATTTATTTTAACCCCCACAATACCCAAACCAAGAAAATCAAAGGTCGAGCATGACTTACATTTGACGTGGGCAACATGTATTTTTTAGTTCTTATACTCCCAGTGGCGACATTAAAGTAAATAGGAAGATAATTTAAGCCCAATGTGTGTAGGTACCTTATAGTACAATATTGTGCTTTAAGCTGTAACAATTTAAGTATGTATTTATATAAGTCTTACAACTTATTATACAATAAAAAGGATATGTCATTGCTGTAATATGTAATTACAATGTCAATTTATCATTCAATCCATTGTCAAAATTAATCTTGTCTAAATGCAAACAAGCGCCATATAAAGGAAGCTTAAGAGAACCAGTTTCAGTATTGAAATGCACAACCATTTTATTAATGCTAACGGCAAAACTTGGAACTAAAAAGTAAAGATTATTATGAAATAGATACAATTTAACCGCGAAAATTTATCAGAAAAATTCATAGAAAAAATAAGAAAAATGATTTCCAATAATGTTACAATAACGAAAAAATAACGTTAGTGTTGCACCTACCTCCGAAAAAAAGAACAATACTTACTAATCCGAAGTAATGACTAATAAAAAGAACACAGCATGAGTACTAGTTATTATACTTATAATATAATGTATCTAGTACGTAGTACCGACTCCAATCGTTCTAATAGTTACCTGATGTTAATAATAAATTGCGAAATCTTAAGGCAATGAACTTGAATAGGATCTTTCGTGTAGTTTGTGACTAATGGTATCGTCGTGGTCTTGTGAAATATAATAATAGTGGGTATAATATAGAAAAAAACTATATATGTACCTTTACATATCTAAGTATTTCATAATGTTATGCTATTATAATACACAATAATATTATATTACCTGTGATTTAAGATGTTCTTTTAGGAAGTATGTAGTAAGAAAATCCGACTTATCCGATACTGTGAATAACAACATCTGTCTAGATATATGTAGTATTCTAGAATAATATTCGTCATTATTTAGAACAGAACTGCCTGCGTTGTGCACATAGGATACATAGGTGTTTGACCGCGTCGTCGTCGGATAAAATTATTATTGTTATTGCGATTGGATTTCATACAAAAAGAGATTGATGGACATAGTAACGACTAACGACCTCTTTTTTTTAGAATCCAAATGTTTATTGAGTACTTTTGGTTGTTACTTTTTTTTCAAGTAAGTACATGTAGATAGGTATTCGTTATTTGAATGAGTCAGGTATTTCTTGATTCATATTACATCATTCAACAAAGTTTCCTTCAAATATTAATAAAACAATGAAGTTTCTTGACAGCCAAGAATCTGTGAAGTAGGTCTTTTTTGTGAAATTTTCGAAAAGAACCAAAATTGGCTAGAAATCACTTATTTTATCCATAATTATCGGTATTAGATACCTGAGATATATGTAATTAGGATCTTAGAAAAATTACTTGATGTGTATTTTTTATTTGATGATTGATATTAAATTGATTGTATGATGATGTATTATTTATACAAGACGATAAATTCAAGATTTGTGATTAGTAATCAAAGAATCAAATTATACTGTATTCTTTCTAAAAATTGACAAGTCTTTGACACATAATTATAAACACAAATAATATTTAAAACCTACT
Source organism: Athripsodes cinereus (assembly GCA_947579605.1). Taxonomy (NCBI): domain Eukaryota; kingdom Metazoa; phylum Arthropoda; class Insecta; order Trichoptera; family Leptoceridae; genus Athripsodes; species Athripsodes cinereus. Next base: position 5,462,022 of record OX388316.1, on the reverse strand, counting down.
TCTTATCACAAATTCTTTTGTTTTGAGTAGGTTAGAGAAACATGTTGAAAATGACATGTTATTTATATTTTACTGGTGTGATTTTGACATTGCGATTGCTCTTTTGTTTGCATAACAATGTCTAGATCTACTCTAATTACCTACCGATACTTGTTATAATTTACCCAGTATTATTATTTATAGATACTATTAAGTAATCAAACTTAAATGTCAAATGAAATATATATTATAAGTCTATGGTAACATTACTGTGACTTCTTTGACGTTTAAGAAAATACATTATTCATAACAAAACTGTTCATTTCCTTGAAAAAACTTTCCACACAACTTTCTGACACATAGTTGTACTATATATAAACTTACTTATTTATTATGATTTTATTATCTACTGGCAATACTTTACATAGAAAGTGATAAGATTCCAACAGTTGCTATCTCATGTGGTGCACTTTATGTTTTAATAGGAATATAGACCTTTTTGTGCATATTATTTTTGTTTGAATTTGGTCAAAAAGCGCACAGTTTTGTCATGTGTGACGTAATTGCGTTTAAGTAATGTCATACTGTCCACAGATAAATCAATCACTATGACGTATCTCTTAAACATATAATTTAATAGGTACGTAAGATTATCTATGGTGGAAATAATAAAGTAGGTAGGTACTTAAACGAATGCATAATGAATAAATTACAAAACTATGAATGGTAACAAAGGCTATTTATTGATTGAAATATGAGACTTTTGACATTTTCCCCCGTTTCGCGCTGTTGTCGTTTTACGTCGATGAAGATTTATGTTTTGTGTGAATAAAAAAATTAACAGTCATTATATAAATGTAATAATGCAAAGCATGTAAATTATAGATTGTCTTTTTATAATTTGACAGTACGACATTATTGATTTAATGTTTTTTTAATTATAAACGATATGTAATTATACGCCAAATTTTATAAATTTATCTACGTTAATTCGTTAAAAATAAATATGTCTCACTAAAGTAATACACATTGCACAATATTTGCGTCACTAAAAATAAGATTACTAGGTAAGTAATCAACATTGGGTTTACTTACAGTGTAGTGCAATAATATATTTGTTGTAGGGATCAATTATGTTGGCAGTATGCGGAGGGATCAATATTTATATGCATTTAGGGTCGATTGGTTATACCTAAATATGTAATTATTACAGTATTGATATCTTTGTTTTGATCAATGTATATAGACAGTAGTAACCCAAAAGAACATTCCATCACATAATAAATTTTATTATGTGATGGAAGAAATATATATTTGATTTTGATTGCCATTTAGGATCGATTGACGATGTAGGTAAGTCATCATTTTTGGTTCAATTTAAAAAGTTGTTATGGAAAGCAGTTAGATGGATTTAGTGCTATGCTGAAGGGTCATTAATCTAGGAGTGAATAACCATTTAGGATCGATTGACGATTATAGAAATTATTACTGGGTTCAATTAATTATACAGAAGTTAATTCGATCCTTGTAGTAGTCCGGTGGATCTTTGCTATGCGGAAGGGTCAACAATCTTTATAAGATTGATTGCCATTCAGGATCGATTGACGAAACGAGTAATCATTATTGAATTCACTTACACGGTAGTTAAGTTGATAGTAGTCCGATGGATGTTTTGCTATGCGGAGGGGTCGATAATCTATGCGTTGATCGTCATTTTGGATTGATTGATCACTTGAGCAACCGCTTAGAACCAGTCTTTTAATTTTCCTTATCAAATAGGTACAATCAAAACTCCCAGAAGCAGTGTTGTCGATTCTTGGAATCGATTCTCAGGATACTGAACTCCTTGATACATCTGTAACAAATGAAAACAAATACATTAATAAAATACTACATGAATTAATTTAGATAAACTTACGAATTTTCCTTAAGTAAATTACTTTTTATTTGTCTAAAAATAGATCGAGATATCATGAAAATATTATATTTAAATGGTTATTTCACACGAATATACTACGTCTAATAAACGTTTTCATTTGAATATTGAACAAGACTCTATAGCCATTTGCGAATCACTATACGCATTACAAACTCAATTCCCGAGAGATGATGATATTTCGGGCACATTGTGAAAAGGGAACCTGAGAACCTAGAAAGAGCAATAGTAACTGGAGCTGTGGAAGGGGACGAGTTCTAGCAAGATGGAGGGACCAAATTAATGAGGCCACACCTCACTTTATGGAGTTCTGCACGTGGTGGAGGACCGCTCGAGGTGTAGACAGATGGTCTATAGAACGAAGCATGATGGTCACGATCCTCAGAATTGAGAGACCGACGGAGATGATGATGATGATATGCATTAAAAAAAATGTATTAAGTTTCCAAATACACTCCAAATACACTCCATACACCTTCAGAGTAAATACTAATTATGCCTGAATCGTCATCGTTAGGAATCGAATACGAGATCTCCATATTGAAACATTAAGACTACCGTAGTCACGCTGCCGCCCACCCCAATTAGTTTTATAGATCATAAGTAAAATGAATCGTAAAATCAGAATGGAAGAAGCTTGCAAAATATAATCCGAGCTACAAACATAAACGTTTTAAAAGGTGAAAATGGATGAATTGTGTAAATTTTCTTTACTACTTTAACGTACATACAAATTACCTACGTGACGTAAAATCAGTGTTTACGTATTTTGGTACCTATTATGTTGTGGGTAGGTATGTATCTACGTAAGGTGTCATGTATAAAAGGTGAGATCAACAACCTCTCAATCTCAAGCTGTATACATAGAGTATAAGACTGAGAAAACTATAATAATATTTATATTACCTATTACACTAAGTCAATTTGCATAATATCCAATGGTCTGTATAAACAATTTAATTGAATTCCAAAATATACCTTTAAGTAAACAAATTTTATTATAAATACATGTTTTGATAGTGTAGAAGGAAATATTTTTTTATATGCAAGAGGAGGGGTAAGGAGGGTAGCCAGCGGACTAATTGCAAGCGATAAAAATGCAGAATTTCATCTCCATGGCAACTTAAAAAGTAAAAAATTCAGGATGTGTGACACGCCTCTTCGCTGAATTGTAGATGTTTATTTAATTGGCAATATACACAATCAACGCCACTCTTTCTATTTCATAAATAATTGTAAAAATACACAGTTCCCTTTATATTCCCTTTATATTTCAGTTCCTGAAAAATTATGGTTATTGTTTTTTTTACATATTGATGTTTTCAATTTTACGATGTTTTTAGTATTCTTTATTTTTTAGTTTTAAATAGTGAGCTTGGAAATATTGTGTAGCGTTTTTGCAGAATATTGTAAGTTCTTTTTTATTAGTAAGTTACATATATTCGTGTTGTTGTTATTTTAGATTCTTATATGTTTATTATTGTGATATGTTGTCCACTGTCCAGCATTTAGGTTTTACAACTGTCAAGCTGGCAGTGGTATATTTTATTCAAATAAAATAAAATAAAAATATATTAAATATTATTTAGTTATGGGGAAAATATCAATTCCACAAATACATATTTCATTATATTAGAACGGAACAATGACAAAATATGTCTTTAACAGTGCAATTATCATATATAGTATAGGATAGGTATTTCACTTTCTGATGTGTTTTTAAAGCATAATACAAATATAATAAATTACATAAATGGCGATTAGTTAAATATAAGACATTTCTACTAGTCGAGTTATAGAACTGGAAAGTCGATATAATAGATGATGTGATATTACAGATATTTGAATTTATATTTAAAAAAAAAACTGTATAGTGTGAAAGTTTTGCTTCAGAATTTATTTATTTATTAACAGATCCACGGGGATGGCCTTTTATACGTTCTATCAAAATACATTAAAAGAATTGTATATTTTTTACATTAAGAAGCATTTATAATTTATAAGCAAAGATTTTACTCTTATATTTTTTGAAGCAAGACAAAACACTTATTAACTTAAAAAATAAATACCTATTAATATATGAGGGTTTTATAAGATTAAAAAAAAAAAACAATTAACATAATGGAAAAGAAAAGGAAAATATCGGAATTCTAATGAAAAAAAAAATAGTCGATTATGTCAAAAATATAAAATTCTAAAAAATAAAGAAGATGCCAAGTAAAATAACGAAAATAATGACAATTGCAGTAAGTATTATATTGGGTTATGTCAAAAGCATAGAATTATAATAGAGCGATGAGATAATCCAGAAGGGGATAAGTATTAATATTATATTAATCCAAAGAAACGCATAAGGTATGAAAGTATATTCAGCAATAAATAATGTTAAAAAAAATGGCGAATTCTATTTTCAAACTGGCTGTCGGATTACGCCAGCACAGAGCAGAACCGTATTATATAGTTTGGCAGGTTGTCTGAGAGGGCATTAACTCATGACCGCACGCTTGGCCTTGAGCGGTGTCAATACACGAAGCCAACCAAGTGAGCCAGTAAGAGAACTAAACTTATATTATCATTATAATATGTAAAAAAAAACTTTTCACATTCATTATTAGATTTGCATCGCCGAATAATATCCGACTAATTATTTAGCGATAAAAAATTGATTTATCACGTTTATATATGAACTAGATAACCAGAATAAATTTATAGATTTTTATGTACAATTGAATTGGGTCTGTCTACTTTCATAAGCTATCCGAAATGTAATTTTTGCAATATAACCTTTTGAGTAACGAATTATATACTTTTTGGGCAATCTAGATATTTATTTATATACTTATTTATTTATCTAGATATTTATTTATATATATCTAGATACTTCTGAATCATTATGTATTAATAAAAATAAAACACTTATTTCAAAAATTGTCTCATACCGAATGTCAATTTTCTGTATTCTTGTCAATAAATAAGTTGTCGTCACAAAACTGATAATAATTGAGAGAATATGGTAGACTTTACCTAGCGACTCGAGATTTGCGTCATAGGTAGTGTAGATACACATGCAGAAAATGTATCGACGATGCAAAATTCATTGTGTGAAAACCCTCCCGTTACTAAAGTAATATTAACATTACTTAAACTCAATCTTATACTTAATATCTACATCATAATATTTGTAAATAATACCAAATATTTAGAATGTTATTAGAGATGGCATTATTTCACAGTCACAGATAAACTGAAGATGTTATAATTAAAATATACCTATCTGCTATTTTTAGCAGTAGATACTGTATTGAAATCGAACAAAATAATTTTATAGATTAATTCTTCAGATTTTCACGTTTTTTTTTTCATGTTGTTTGATTATCGGGATCTCTGTGAAGTTCTTGCTATTTTTTTTTTTTTTATTTTTTTTTATTTAACAATAATTATACAGACATTACAATACATAGACTATTTGATAAAACTTAAATCTAAACATCCTCCTTATAGAGACAAGTCTCGTGTAAAGGAGGGTATTCTCGTGTATTGTCTTGTGTATTTGGCGAATGTGCTGTCGCAATCTTCAGATACTTCAAACTCACGAAGATGACGACGGCACGTTTGTCAAACACTCGAAACACTAGCAACAACTACACGGGGATCTAAATAACTGGACATAATTTTTATAGATAGGTTTTTAAAAATTAAAATTAGGTAGATAATTATTAGGGAACGAAAATATGCGTCTTAAGAGAATGCTTCTGGTTGAGTGATGTTTTGAAAATGAACACTATTCTTTTATCCGAAAGATTTCTAACAGCCTGGATGTCACTCTTTCACAACATAACGCTCTTATGACAATCAAATCAGAGCGTTATGTGGTGTTCTCACTTTGGCGAATATCGCCAGAGCACCAAAATATCGCCAGCCATTTGAACCGTGTGAACAAAATGACAGCTAGTCTGAAACGATAAAAACCAGTAGAAACGATATCGTCTCGAGTTGACCACCTTCCAACTTTCTCGCCCGATTGAACGGGCGAGAAAGTTTTTAAAACTTTTTGAAAACTCTTACCATGACACCCCATTAGGCGTGTCATGGTAAGAAGTGATTTGAGTGGCTTAAAGACGCTCTAAATGGAGGAGGCTGGATTCTGCCCTTTGCTCCCGGAGAGTGAAGGGCGATTAGTTAATTATTTATGTAATTTAGTATTTTTTCACGTCATGGGAAGAAGTGACATAAGTGGTGTAAAGACGCTTGGAATGGGGGAGGCTGGATTCTGCCCTTTGCTCCCGGAGATTGAAGGGTGATAATTTAAATTATTTTTGTAATTAAGCATTTTTAGCACTGAAAAAATCAATGACATCTTTACTTACAATATTTAATCTTGTGCGTACTAAAACTATCGAAATCAGCAAAATAGTAGATATAATTTTTTTATATGACATCATTAATATCGATACAATCATAAGAAGGACTAACATTATGACTCAATAATTCTAACACAATTTTCTTGTAGGTGTATCCATGAATTGAATCAAATCTATTTTACTCAATATATAATATTATAGCGAATAACTATTTCAAATACTGGATTTTGGACAAGCTTTAAGTGTTAAAAAGTCATATGTGTAGAAACCATGGTATTTCTAAAACATCTTTTTTATTTGGTAAATAATTAATAAGAAAAAATAATAATTAAGATTTGATTACAATTGCAAAATATTTAATACTAAAAATGTGTGATTTTATAATTTGGTCTTAGCTAGAAAAAGGGATATAACATTTCATATTTCTAAAAACGTAAATATTTTCAAAGGAGATTTATAAAAAAACTTTGCATGGTTAACAGGAATTTAAATAACATTTTTTTGATTTCTATAGTTGAATGTTATTAAATTATTAATAATAATGAAAGTAAAAAAATGCATTCATACAAAGATAACAAATATAAATAGGTACACATAACTACACTCGTTGTATGTAAATGGTTCTCAAATATAATGTTTTGTCAAAAATTGAAGAAGTTTTTTGTGATTGATATAATTAACTAGAACAAATTATTGTTTTTTTATTGAACAAGTATCCAAGAGTTCGCAAATTATGTACTTGAATTTCAGTCGAGCACCATCGAACATTTTTTTTAAATGTAATCTTAGATGAGAAACTATATACTTAAGAACTTAAAATATCTCCATACATAAGGTTGGTTTGCAAACCTATAATGGAAGATTAATAAAAACGAGTTTTCTTACTATGTTTTTAAATTGTCATTATTAATTAATTGCCTGGGACCGTGGTGTAGTACCCAAGAGTTGGAGAGAAGGAATTATTATCCCTTTATTTAAGAAAGGTGATCAGAAGGAGTGCTCCAATTACAGGGGAATCACGTTGTTGAGTCAACCGGGAAAATTATACGCAAAAATTCTCGACAAAAAGTGTCGTAGTAGAGTAGAATCCCGCATACAAGAGGAACAGTGTGGGTTTCGACAAGGTAGAGGCGTTGTTGATCACCTTTTTACATTGTGCCAACTTTCTCAAAAGTGTTGGGAATATGACAAGCCTGTGTACGCAAGTTTTATCGATTTAGAAAAAGCATACGACACGGTACCTCGTGAAAATCTATGGCAAGTACTAGAAACATATGAAGTAAGAGGTAACCTGTTGTCGTCGATAAAATCTTTGTACGTTGACTGCATGAGTAGAGTGAGGGCTTGTGAGAGTCTAACACAAGAATTCCCCATTGGTATAGGCTTGAGGCAGGGCTGTCCGCTGTCCCCGATTCTTTTCACGATATATATGGATTGGATGAACAGAAAGAGCGAAACTCCTGATCAAATAACAGTGGGTAATGTGAATCTGAAAACACTGTTGTTTGCTGACGATATAGTAAGACTAACTTCATCTCAGAGTGGTATGCAGGAATGGTTAGGTAGTTTCGAGTCGGTTGCAAATAGAGCTGGCATGAGTATAAGCACAACTAAATCGGAAGTAATGGTTATAAGCCGAGAAGAAGTGCAGTGTGCGGTACATGTGAACGGGGCCCAACTCAAACAGATCTCGACATTCAAATACCTGGGAGTGGAGTTCTCAGCAGATGGTCGACAAACAGCGTGCATAGACAAGAGGATTGTGTCGGCAGGAAATGTGCTGAAAGCCCTTAAAAACCCGATAATACGTAAATCCGAGCTGACCCAACGGACGAAAATGGCCATATTTAAGACAATATACCGCCCAATCCTCACATATGGACACCAGATTTGGATGCTCACAGAGAACGTGAGATCAAGGTTACAGGCAGCAGAAATGCGGTTCCTCAGGGGAGTGGCTGGTGTGTCATTGAGAGACCGTATAAGGAATACGTATGTTCGTGAGGCTCTCAAGGTAGAACCGGTACTCCTGCATATAGAGAGGTCGCAGTTGCGATGGCTGGGTCACGTTCTCCGCATGCCAGAAGACAGACTACCACTTAGATCTTTAGAGGCTGTGGGAGAGGGCAGAAGACCGGTAGGCCGTCCTAGAAGAAGCTGGCAAGGGCAGGTGTCAAACTTGTGTGTTGAAAGGTTTGGTTTGGAGTGGCCAGAGGTCCTGGAAGCAGCAGTGGACAGGGATCTCTGGAGGAAGTACCTAGGCGCAATGGGCCCCCGACCCAACTAGGACAAGGGGAAGAAGATGTATGTATGTATGTATTATTAATTTTAATTTTGCGACCGGTTTCGACACGTTAGTGTCATTAATAATTGTATTATAATGGAAGTTTTATTAATTATGAGAGTTTTACTAATATTTTAAACAAACAAATATTAGCGTTGAAAGAGTGCAACATAACAATAGAGTAAGTGAAAATGATGACACAGCATCGTGTTGTCGACAGGAAATAAATGTCCCACTCAAACATTGATAATGTCAAAATGAATTTATATTATTTGTCTAGTAGCGCACCAAGTTGAATTAAATCCAATATATAAAATTCTCGTATCACGGTGTTTGTTATACTCTTCCGAAACGGCTGGACGGATTTTGATGAAATTTTGTTTGCTAATCGGGTAGGTCTGAGAATCGGCCAATATCTATTTTTCATAACCCTAAAAGTTAAGGATGGTCCACCCCAAATTTAATTTTTTTATTTTTTGGACAATTTTTTTATTTTTTTTTATGGTGAAGCATTAAAAAGTACATACAGCCCTAAATTTTCAGCATTCTACCATCAACCCCTATTTTTCAATAGTGATATTAGTATATGGCAAAACATCGTTTGCCGTGTCAGCTAGTATATTATGTAATTGTCTTAATGGGATGTTTTAAAAATAAAAACTAGCTTTTACAGAAATACTCCGTGGAGTACTTGAAAGTTTCATTTTGAAATTGACTGATAAATGGCGTCACACTAGTCTTTATGATGATTGGATGTTAAAAGTTTGTAAAGCACTCTTATAGACATTAGTTCAGGGTCGTAAGTAAACAACATGCATTCACATGCATCAGACTGTGACTCCCCATGCACGAGAGCAGTCACATTTCGATGGTCATTATACCATCAACAGGTGGAAGTAGCATTAATAGTACCTGTCTACATACTTACATACATAGTGATGGTACACGTTACCATTATTATTATTATTGTAAAAGAACAAGTGAAACAACAATATTAATAAATAATTAACAGGTTGGTTCTATTAGGTGCATCTCATCTCTAACAATACTAAGGAAAAGACTACATAGTTTGTAATAATATAATATGGGAAAATAAGATGGTTGTAATTAGTAAACGAATCACCGTACAACAAAGAAATAAGTCTAAAACAATTATTGTTTACTATGTAGTTGTTTGCAGTATTTTATTTTTTATTTATCTTTACTTATAAAGCAATGTATGTTACTAATTCGTAGAGAATATTTCTTCCACACTCGTCTATGTTTTTCAGTGTCTTGTGAAAAGACAGTTTTCGATTAAACATACTCAATTCTATAGTGGTGGAGTATATTGCCACTAATCCTAAATACATACATATCATCACGCCGCTTCCCTCGCGGGGTAGGCAGAAAGGATCGAGCGCCACTTCCTTCTATCCTTGCATACATCTTTCGCTTCCGTCACTGTCATACAATTCCTCATGCATGCTCTCCTGTTCAATGTGCTCAACACATGACCGTCCTGTAGGATTTGATTTAAATGATCTTTCCATTTAATCCTAGGACGTCCACGTCTCCGAGCACCATTCCTCTCAGCCAAATATATCTGCTTAGTCATTCTGTCCTCATTCATTCTTTCCACGTGCCCAAACCATCTTAACTTATTTACATTCATCCTTGTTATTACACCAACTTTCATTCCACATTCCTTTCGTATATCACTGTTACGCACACGATCTCTCAGCCTTTTCCCACACATCCTTCTCAACGATCTCATTTCAACTGCATTTATGCCACTTTCATCCTTCTTTAACCATGTCCACGTCTCACTTGCATACATAAGAGTTGGCACTAAGATAGCAGAGTGCACCAACCTTTTAGCTGTGGTAGATATGTTTCTATTTGCAATTATTGGTCGGATTGCACCGTTTACCTTATTGCCAGAAACTTTTCTCCTTTCAATATCGCTTTCATACTTCCCATCTCTCGTGAACAAACTACCTAAGCCACTAATCCTGAAAGTTCTTATTTTACGATAAAGAGCTACATGTTCATTACGTGAACTTATTCCACTGGTTACACCATTTGTAGTTTAAACTAAATAAAAAAAAAATTGCACATATTATTATGTTCGTACATTTTCTTCTTTTTTATATGAATAAATAATATTAATCAATTAGGTACAGTCTACAACTATTCCTTATTCACATTCTTGGTACAATCATAATTTTTAATTTTGAGAATCCTATTCTATCCTATCTTCTCAAGCGTCCTTAGTGGGATAGGTAGAGATATTTATAAACTTCTTTTGCTAAAATATATTATGCGCGCCGATTTCTCATAAAACACGTGGTAAAGTCACCTGATTTTCGTGCTTTCTTATACTCCTTCTTCATAGAAATATATTCTGATCGTCATCTTTTTCTCACCTTTTCGATCCACATGTTTAAAAGAATGCAATTATTTAATTTGAGGGTAAATTATTTCCATAAAAGCTTACTGCAATTTTAATATGAATATATGAGAATTAATATGATACCTACATACTGCTAAGTACAATAAACAATTATTCGTTTCGAAGAAGTATTATAGTAGGCCTGCACAACAATGAAATATTTAAATAACTCGAGCGTAACTGACTAAAATAGATGATAAGTAATAAAATATAAAAAAGTGTAAAAAAATTGGCGCTAAGGAATACTATAAAGGTCATTGACAATAACAAGGTTTTATTAAAATCTGGTATCGTTTTTTTCTTATTTTATATACAAGAAACACCATATTATTCGACACTTTTATACGATTATTTTTTATATCAATACTGGCAATGACACCTACCAGCTGTCTCTAATGAAGAAAAAAAACACAATATATTACATTTATAATTTTTTTCACAATTTTTAAGAATAAAAATACATTAGTCCACTATTTAAAAGACTTGATTTATGTCAATGAAAATTATTTTTGAAATATATTTGCCATTGTTAAATGTATTTCTTTTAAGAAATTTTCAACATTACATTTGTTTGTTTTCGACTTGACAATTTGACATTTTGTGTTGCCATTCAAAAAATAATTTATAATTCGCTCCGAATATCTAACAAGTAATAACACGTTGAATTTTATTTATTTTTCATCTTATTAGGCACTTGATCAACACACACCACAAATCACTCAAAAAGAGTCGATGGTAATTTATTAATAAAAATAAAACACTTATATTTGTTGTAGTTAATTCCACGGTGACTTACTAATCGCAAGCTGGCTTTCAAGAGCTTCCGCTCTTATCATCATACTAAATAATGTAAAGTGAAGAAATTACATTCGAATATTTATGTTGTTATGAGTGACATAAAAATACTATGGATAATGTAAGTCAGTGGTTGAATTAATGTTAAATACTGTTGTGGCCGGATTTAAGGAAAATATCTTCAGTATTTAATTTTGTGCTATATCGGGAAAACCACACAAAAAACCCGTAGCAGAGATGAGCAATATTTTTTAAAGAGGTTGCCATATGAATCAGATTAATCACCATGCAAATATCCTGAAATTTGGAAAACTCCCTCTCACAGTGCATCCTTTTGGTGATAAAAATTCAAGAGAGTTGTGGATAGGGCTAATTCTGTCACTGAATAAAATCATCGTGGACTACAAATTGAATAGTTTTGTTTTATCGTGTTTCGAAACATAACATCAAAAAGTAATTATTTTGGTACAAATGGCTATTTTAGATCGATAAGTAAACAAGCAATATAATAGAATAAATTTTATGTGTAATTTTTCAAGTTCAATACCATAGAAATGTTTTATATATTAAAATAAGATATATCAATCATTTTTTATACGAAGGCATTTTAATTAGACGATTATTCAACTTTCAATAGTTCAACATAACAAAGGTGCTATTATCAATACTATACCAGTTATTATAATATCGCCTGTCAAAATAAATAATACATTTCGACACGTTGCCACTTACGTAGGTACTGAATTAGGTATGTACAGCATTGTATGTCAAGATCAGTCGATGTTCGAAATTCAGAAAATAATTTGAACAAAGACAATAATAAATTATTTATAAGAATTTTGTGAGTAGGCACTTGAGAAAATGAACGTCAAGTATAATAATGTTAGAAATATCTACCCACGAAAATATTATATTACATCATTTTTATTTGAATTAATCAGGTAAAGATTCAGGGGAAATATTGAAATGCAATTGCCTTGGAACGTAAACAAAATCCTTTTTATGTAGTTTAAAAACATTCTTAATAAAATATAAAATGTATTTACACCTGTTATGAGAAATGATATCGCAAAGGAAACATTTGCTTTATTATGTAAGCTTTCTTAGTTAATTGAAAAACTTTCGTTTTTTTTGTTTATTTAATGTTAGTATATCTTATATGAGTAACAAAGTAAACAATATTAAAATTAACAATAGTAATTTTAGAAAATGATTACAAAAAATAATCTCAACTCAATGTAAAAAAAAACAATCATAGAAATAGAACAATTTGACTTTATATTTTATTAGCTGTTGATCAAACATTTTAATCTGTGGAGAATAAATCTGTTAAGAATTTAAAAAAATCGTAAACCAGTTTTAGCGCTTAAAAATGCGACATGTTTCCATTGACGAAAATATTTCTTAATTGATAATCCATCTCAATTAGTTTAATTTATTAAAAAAAAAGGAATTTTAAGCCGTATTAGTTCACAGTAGCAAATGAAAACAAAAGAGTATGTACCTATTGATAGAGATATTCGTCTCGTCTAGAAATTATAATAGGAAATAAAAAAAATACACATATAATCCTATCACAGTGTCCGCTAAGTATCAATTTAATTTAGAGATTGTTGTATATACATATTTATTTATATCATATTTTATTAAAAAAAAAACTTTGTACCTATTAGACAAAGCGATACGATAGTCATCTGTTATGGTCAACTACCTACTATTTATAATGCGCTCTTGTTTTTTTATGGGCGCTGTCAAAAATCATTATCTAGAACCGGCCCCGTGGAGAAGATCAATGAACTAACAAAACGTGATTGTATATAAATATGACTATACTTGAAGTTGTATAGGTATAAAAAATATTTTTAAGACCAACGAAATAATAATAATCAATGTAATGCCCAAGGAATGATTCGATAAAAAAAAAACCTCAATAGAATCTATAGTACCTAGTAGAAAGGCTGGTATTTCGTTGGCTCATTACGATAAGAGCACGATTTTGTATGTAGCTACATATTTATAATGGGTTCTGTGAATAGTCTACGTTTTCTATATTGATGCCGGTCCGGATAAATTGCTAGTTGAATAAATTGTTGTGCACTGTAGTCTACACATGCCTGCAGGGATTTCTGTATAAAATATGAATAATATTAATATTATTTTAAAATTAAAGTGTATATTTTTATATGCTTTTGGGTATATAATATACATAATAATTTGCGAACATTTTTGATCTCTTCTATCCCATCTTACAATATGAAATAAATTAATAGCAATGTCTATCAAATCTGATATCGTTATTTTTGACAGCACTTTCATTACTTGCAAATTGGGTAGCGGTCTTTTAACTCCCATTTCTTTGTATAATTATTTCCTATATTTAGACCTCAGGGTCTTTACTCATATAATGTAACAACTTTTATAGATAAAAATTAAATGATTAGGAATATTTACAAGATACCATTTTTTATATAACATATTTACCGTTGTTTTCTTGAGTATTGAATCTCCCTAAAGGCACTATTTTGATCAAATTTAAATTTGTTTTTTTATTTAACAATATACACTTCTTTTATACAATTTACTTTTTTTTTCAACAACATAGATTACAATTAATTTATAATTCCATTGGTAAAAATAAGTATCTATACATAACATTCATAGATCTATCCCATAACACCATCTCCATAAGCGGGGTAATCAGCAGATCAACTGTTTCTAATCAAAATGCAAGTCATCTTCTCCGTGCCAATAAAAGTTAAGATATTCAGGCTCGGTGGCTGAACTGAAATGAAGATGTTAAATGTTTAAAAACGTGGTGTTTAATTTACGAATACCAGTCTTTTACAGGACACTCGAAAACCTACAGAAAAAAGTGAGAAACACATTTTTTATTGTGGACTCTACTGGGTACTTATCATTCAACTTAAAATATTTTTTGCTTTTTTAGTAAAGTTACCAATAATTTTTACACATGTTGGATTACCAAAAGCACATGTAGAAGCTATTCAAAGACTGAAAAACTGTAACTTTTATAAAATAAATAAAACATGTATTATGTTTTTACCTACGATACGAAATGTGAATATATAAACGACGGTTTGGACTTGTGGAGCGAATGCAAGATGAACGAATGACGAAGAGGATGTATTTGTCTGAAAGAGGGGGTGTGAGGAAGCGTGGACGTCCAAGAACCACGTGGCATGATCACGTAGATCAAATTTTAAAAGACGACCGCGTGTTGTTTAAGAGAAATCGGCGTGCATGTACCTATAAGAAATTAGATGAATGTAGAGTAAGTGAAAGAAGTACCTATCTAAGGATAGATCTACATGGCGTTCCGTTCTCTCTGCCTACCCCACCTGGGACACGGTTGAGGGTATACCTAGTATAGTATAGTATTATGTTTTTACCTACGATACGAAATGTTAATATATAAACTATAAGCTCAGAGGTATGTACGAATGTATGTTGGTAAATAACGTCTAGTATTTATATTTAAGTTATATAGCCTTATTATGCTTATACATAGATAGAACTTGAATCTACAAGAACAAGAATACACACTCAGGAGATTCTTGACCTTAGATCATTCAATATTACATAAGATATAATAGTACAAAAGTAGATATTAGATAATAATAATACCAGCTTTAAACACGATATCGCTAAGGAAATAGTTATTAAATGGTCTAAAAACACTGTTTTAACATATTAGCTTCGTGAGAAATTGTAAATTATATTATTAATACAAACATTATTATGGAACCATTTATGACAGCTCTATCATTATTTAAAGTAAAATACTTGCGGTCTGTTTAATGAATGTGGTATCTTTTTTGTTTAATAAATATTTTGCACGTTTTTAATCAAAATAAAAAAATATTAATTATTATTCTCATTTGGATACATACATACATACATACCATCACGCTTCTTCCCTTGCGAGGTAGGCAGAAAAGATCAAGCGCCACTTCCTTGCATACATCTTTTGTTTCCGTCACTGTCATACAAATCCTCATACATTGAACAGGAGAGCATGCATGAGATAGAAGGAAATGACGCTCGATCCTTTCTGCCTACAATGTTGCAATGTTTTGTGAATGTTACATAATTTCGACAAAACGTAGATATTGATAATATGCATTTTCACTGTAAAGTTTAGACATTCTTGCACAAAACTTGAACAACCATAATCAAAATACCTATAAAATATGTAGACAACATTTTACTATTGTTTAAATAGCTTTAGTTCTTCTTTTGCATAGCTGACAAGCTGTTATTTGATATGAACAAACAATTATATGTACATACAAACGAACTACCACAAATTATTTATAGTTTTTGGAATAGATTTATTATACCTCGCTTAAAAGTCCCAGGTTATCCTCCTGTCTCTTCCTTTGTTTGATCATTCTTTAGAACATGCATGGGAGTTTTATATTATTTAAATCGTCTTACGATAGTCAAACGATAAAATTTATAGCAAATAAATTTTATAATCTGAACTGACTTTAATCGTATTTTACAACGTACCATAAATTGTTTTATAATGTTTTATATATTATTATTATAATTCAGGTTGCAGTCGATTTCTCTGTTTGATTCTTAATTTTATTTGGTAACATAGATATTAAGTTACATTTATTTTATTGGTTGAATAACATCGTTATAGACCAGATTTTAAATATGGCTGTTAAAATAAAAGTATATATTTCAAAAACAGATAAATAAAAACATAGATATCAATATCTTAAAGTATTTATGACTACATTAATTGATACATAAAAAATGATTTTATAATAAATATTTTTCATTAAGTTTATTTTTTTACAGACAACAAAGCGGTGTTGAATATGAAATAACGGTACTTACAATTTCCTGTAATTTTTAAGAGCTTTTGAGAGAAGTCTGCGCTTTGAAGATCGTAGTCGCACCTAAAATAACATGAAAAAAGACCATTAAAATACATACCTAATTTTTTTTATTTTTAGAACATCTTTTATTATTACTTTACATCGATTGATAGCATTTTCATACAATTATGCAATTTTTCAAAAAATATCGAGTTCTCATCTTTATAAATAGTTGTATTTTATTATTCAACAATAATATTCAACAACCGAAGGATTTCCCCTCATTACCAAAAAAAGATAAGAAAATACTGTATACCTACCTATACAATTACTGCTAATACTTATTTAGTATGTATTCTTAAATAAGAACTGACTATATTTACACAATAATAAATATAAATAGATTTCCAATATCGTGATATAATTATATAATATATTACATTATTACGATATTGGAAGTCTATACAGGTACTACACTGAATGAATCAGCGAACTTACCATTATTGGACATATATAGGAATATGCTTAGAATATTAATATGAATAATATTATTAAGTTAAAGTATACTTGATTCAAGTATACTACCTATAGGTACTTAGCAGTGCCCACCTACACTAATTAGTCTCAGGCTAAAATAAAAATATGTATTATGAAATTTAACCACACCACGCAATAGATATGTAGACTAAAGACAAACAAAACCAAAACGAACAATGAATTTGAATTAAAAATAAAGATATTTAACATCTTAAATTCATCGATGAGGTCTACCGCCCATTCTGATTTATTTTTACACTTATTTTTTTGTTGGCACGAAAAAGTTACAGTTACCCCACTCATTGTGGGATACGCCTTGATGGTATAGTAGTAGTAGTAGTAAAAATAAAATTCAGCAAAAAACTTTTCAAAACTTAGATATTTATAGACCTTTAATATGTATTAAATAATTATGTGATTTTAGATAAGTGTAAGGATTATTAAGAATTTGAGGGGCATAATTTGAAGACGTAAATTACGTCAAGTGGTGGAAACACTTAAAAAAATGAAATACTTTGAAGACATCTTCACCCAACAATGGCAAAACGAAAATAAGCAGTTATGGTCAAATACTCATATATATGTACTAGGAATTATTGACAAAATAAAATATGTAAATATGAAAAAAATCATACCTAGTTCTGTATATGGATATAAATACAATATAATTAGGTATATGTGTCTAGTGTCTGTGTATGATAGAGATCAACGCCCTCATTGGCATGTTTACATAATTAACATGTAGTAATATATGCGAGAAAAACAATTTTACGATTTTGTGTTATGTCTTAAAAGAAATAATAAATGTACCTAATATCGATAAACAGTACTGTCGTTTGAAATGTGTCACAGCACACACAGCGATTTGTCAGAATTTAATCTCGGATAATTTCTATTTATAGAATGTTGCGTTATCTTTTGTAATAAACTGTCTGACATCTTACGATATTTACATTATTATTAAACGTACTTGATATTATATTATTTTTATGTTAATGTTGCGTACAACTTATTTTTAATTCCTTTTTACATGCACGACGACAATTTATAATGTTTTTATTTGTAAAGTATGCATTTTTTGACTAACGTCTAAATTGTGTGTCTAAATTATAAATTTTTTTTTTTTTTTAAAAAGATATATCTGGGTTTTGTTATAAACCCAAATACAACCTTATACACCTTTCACACTAAGCTAAAAGCTTGTGCTGTGAAAGGGGAGTTTACCGGCACCTGGTATCGAACCACGGACCCCTTGTTCTGGAGGCCAAGACTCTACCTCCAGGCTACCGACGAACTCGTTAAATTAAGGAGTTCAATTATCACGATTCACTATTTTTTTTCTATGTATAAAATTTTCCTAAAAAAAATCATAAATTGTTAAGGAGTAAGCTGTGTATTTGATGAATAAATAAAAAAAAATTGCTTTGATAAAAATAAATGCATACCTATGTTATTCACAAATCAAAGATCTATAATACTTTAGGACACTTAATTGTCTTTATTTATACTTAAAATTTAATATTTTCTATGTTTATTCGTATTTATCTAAATAAAGCCATTAGAAAGTACTAAAATAAGTTAATATGTACATTGAATAGAAACAATGTGTATTATAATAAAAATAAAAAGGATGTTTTATTTCACTATGAACAAACTAAACACGGAGGCCTTCTGGGTAGACACTGTCATCAGCGAGTTTTAATTTGAAATTTTGCATTACTGTCTTAAAAAATATGATTCATCCTTAACATATCCATCTCAAATATTATTTATAATAATAATATTACAAATGTAACGTTTATCGTATAATAAAGGTGGGTTGCCATTTTTTGTAAATACAAAATAACGGACCCTTGACCCAAAGGCGAAATCTTTACCTAGATACGATCAGATTTTTTTATAGATCATTCTTGGAAAGCAGGTAAATAAATGTAGACTTTATACATATTTATAGCGAAAACACAGTTAGATTCTTAGGAAATAGCAGATTTTTTATACCAAATATAAAGAATTCAACATATTGTTGCCCATATTGTATTTTTACACCTGTTCTGTGGACAGATGACTCAGGTAGTTCTAAAGAATTTACTGGGAATCAAATATCATAACAGTATTTAATTCTCTTGAAATGGGAGCTATGATACAAAAGTGATACCTAATGATTTAAATTTAGTCTTAATCGTAATACCTATTTATTAAAATATTGGAAAGAAGAATTTGTTGAAGGTTTTCCATAGAAATAAGAGAAAGTGATCAGTTAAGCCAGCCTAAAGCCAATTTGTATACATCGAGACATCATTTACACGTGATTTTGCACAATGTTGTTACATTGTGTAAACATTTAGTTCTTCAATTGCGATTATTTGGTAAATAATGAACAAATCACGTGTAAATGAAATTCATATTATTATTCAACGATTGTATCAGTTTTGTTAAGTAGTCGTGCTTTTATAATTTTTCAAATATTTTCCTCTTTGAAAATAATAATAGTCAATGGTAAATATCTACCTACATTCAAATAGACAAACTAGACATGAATAGACATCAACGCATAGTCAAAGCAAAAACTTTAACCAAAACTAAGTAGGTAAGTACTTGACCCTTCTTTACCTTTTCAAACACATTTTTATTCAACGATATTATGCCCGAGTAATTAATTTATATGTCAAGCCCTTTTATATCGTAAATGTTAAAGTACTTTCTGTCACCTGCCTATTGAACGTAACAATGAAATTTGTGTCCATCTTTCTTGGGCAGGTGATACTAAAAGACTGACTTCTTATTAATTAATTTATATTTTTTTTCATTCATTCCATCACGGCATTTTCCACTATTGGAGTAAGAAACTAGAGGATCTACTGCATGTAAATACATGCAAAACGTCTTCCATTCGTATATGCCAATAGAAATTTAAACATTAAGAATAGGTGACATATTTTCAACATAACATACAATGACTTTATTGCCAAGATAGAGAATCTTTATTGATTCTGTTTCTTTTTGACGATATCTTTTGTGGTTTTTTCTGTCTCGCTGTTTTTTATTGTTTTTTGAATTGGCATTTCTTTTATTGTCATATTTCCTGCTGAGATCGCCTTGGCCACAAGCTGTTATGGTCTTAGTGCAGGGTGATATTTTTAGAATACTAATAATATTATCTTTCTCATCGCTGAACTAAAGATGTTAAGTAAATCTCATTTGAATGCATTTTTTTATAAAATTCTATGTATTGTGATCAATGTACCTACAGTAAATACTACTACTACTACTATACCATCACGGCATATCCCACAAGTGGGATAGCCAGCAGACTAGCTGCATATAAAACATGCAAGCTGTCTTCTCCGTGTTAATATAAAATCAAGACATTCAGGATGGGTGACAAACCTCATCGCTGAATTTAAGATGTAAAATGTTTTCTTTTTTTCTTACACCTGCCTTTTACAGGACACTCGAAAACTTATGGAGAAGAGTGGGAGACCAATTCTTTACCGGGTGCTCCACGGGATGGGACAAACATATTTTGAACCACTTCAGATCAATCATTCCAATTGATCACACTCATCCATAGTCAACCTATTTGAATAGGTATTAACTAGGTAAGTATGTTGTATATGTCTTCTAGAGGAGTTTTAAAAACATCTGCCTATACAGAAAATTTTAACCCTTATATACATAGATGGAGTCGTAGTCTTTGTCGAGGACTTCACAGAACTCTGTGAACTTTTAAAATATGTGAGTTAACTCGTAAAGGATAATGACGACAAATTTTCCATGCTACTGTATTTCGACATTAGCATTCATAGAGCAATAAAATTATAAAGCACACAGATAATAATATATCTGACATTTTACTGCTGTAAATTAACATAAATGTCATTAGCACGTTAATAAAATCTTGTAAATGAAATGATTTTTAATTTTTGTCTTAATTAAATAAATTGTTTAATATGCAAGAATTTTATAGTGATAATTTGTGTAAAAGACGATACAAAGTTCCGGGTTAAAATAGTCACATTAGGTTTTTAAGAAGGTTCTTTAAAAACTGTATAGCATCTCCCTAAATGGGGTAATCAGTGGTTTAACTTTATGCAGTAAATATAGTGATAAGAAGCCTTAGTCTTTTTCGAATTTCCCGTTAAATAGAAGAATATAAAAAAACATTATTAGTTCATCCATTCATACTCATCGCTGAATTTTACGGGATGTTACAAACTTCATTATAAACCAAAAACTTTATTTAGTATATAAGCTCATAAGTGAAGTTACTAATTTTTTTTTCCAAAACTTATGTAAGAATACTAAAAAAATATCTACATACGACGCGTATAATACGACACAATAAGATTGCTCCCCACTCTTCACGCTTTCAAGCGGGCGGTCAAGGACCACTATATCACTTAAAATTTGACATCTTTTTCCTAGTCCCTTTTCCTACCTATTCTTCTCATTTGTACCATCCTTTTCCTTGCTTTAACGTTTTTGTGAAAGTTTCATGAAATTGGGTAAGTTGGAAAAACTTTCACCTCTGCCTTCTTTATATTGAGTGTATTTGATTTTTGGGTAAATTTGCTTGTAATCAATGTACAGGGGGGCTTAAAAGGCCACTTTATATGAATCATAATAGGATCATATTAGGAATTGTAAAACGATTTAACGGCAACATTTCACCAAATATGAATCATTTGATGAAACGAATTGCGGGTGAATCGCATACAATCGTGACCATTTTACGAAAATTAGAGGAATTGCAACGGATCTGCTGGCAAATCGGGAAATGAATCAACTGTAGATGAATTGCTCAATGTGGCCATTTTAGGCCCCCAGGTTAAGAGTAAATAAATAAAAATCAGTAAGTTTATACATTTTATGTCACTATGTCTTTTGCATTGCATAATATGATAAAACATGTATTAAGAACGACTTGTGTACAATGTGTGCACTGATATTGAATATCATTTGATTCTTATCATGAAATCCGACACTACCGCAATATTACCTTCATACCACATAAAGTATATATAGGTTGCCCTTAGGTATGTCATAGGTATATGACAGTCAGTCAAGAATTGATAGTGTATCTACAATAAGAGCACAATGTTACGTATAATTATATATTACGAAGTTTGTTTATGGTAACAAAAATCTGTGGCCAATTTGTCACCTTTGAATACGGTTCATGTGTATGAAATAAAAAAAAATGGATGTTCTTGAAATTCTGTCAGTTCACTAGACACTCAACTAAGATGAAATGAAATGAAAAGTTTTTTTATTTCCCTCGTTAGAATACGTCAACATTAGACAATAACGATGATTACAGTATTATACATTATCATGGACATCACGTATGGTCTTATCATTTTTTTATATTATTACACCTTATCATGGGCTCTCAATAATGGTCCCAGACGAGCGAGCTGAGGGCAACCCCCACACTGAGAAAAATACTAACGAAATTTCACAACGAATCATTGGTACGTACTATCAAATTAGGACCAGAGTTCGTACTAACGATTCACTAGTACAGATCTATTGACTTCGCAACTAATTCATTGGTACGCTTACCAACAACTTCTTCACAGTGACGTCATCAACTTGAAGTTTGCCGCAGAACGAATCGTTGGTAAGAATCAATCGAATTACTTGTCATACTTACGTATATAGGTACCTATACATGACCTTACTCGTAGCTGTCAAAAGTCCAATAATATTAATCGCGTTTAGTTGTAAAATGTGATCTATTTTTCTAATAACTCTATAATTATTATTTGAAAAAATCTAGCATAAATAATAATATTATTAGAATAATTATTCACATTTTACAAATAAACATTGTGATCAATATATAAGTAAAAAAAGTAGCAAGGAAATTAAAATGATTTTTTTCTATTAAGTTCTTATGTAATATAATAATTTATTAAAAAATTCAATTAAAAAATATAAAAATAAGGACAATTTATAAAGACATAATAAATATATTGTACGAGTATTATAGGATTCTTCCAACTCTTTCTTCAGGGATGTTGAATTTTACTTTTCATCATTGCCAAAATTCAAAGATGCTATTTCTAGATCTCTTCAGGGTTCTGGTTGATGATTGTCTTGAATGTGGTGAGGCTCCCCTCCCCCAGTTTTTATTCAGAGAGGATTGATCCCCCCCCCCGAGCATCAGTCATTGCTTGTGTTTTTTTTTGTAATAGCGTATTCATTTCACGACTGAATGTTTTTCTTTTTGTCTTCATTGTTATTGCCTCGGTCGGTGCAATCGAGTGCATTTTGTTTTTATTTCTTTTTGTTGTTGGAACATAGCTGGAACATAGTGTTGATAATATGGTGTAAAATAATTTAACAAACTTCACTGGCTTGCAAACCATACAATATTCAAGTTATACTATATAATCTGTAATAAGTGTATTAACAAAATAAATAAATTGATTGAGTCGACGTTGATTTTGTAAAACTCCATTATATTGATATAATGAAAACAAAATTGTTCTTGGTTTTACTACGATTTATTTGTTTAATAAGTTTCCAGGTTTCGACCTATGAGGTCATTGTCAAACTAAATTTACTATAGGCCGTGTTGTTACTTAAATACTATGTCTTATTAGGTAGGTATAACAATATATTCTTTAGAGCTAAGGTTTTATATAATGCAAAAATTATTGAGGGAAATTCAGAAAGAACAGTTGGTTGTGTTGTATATGGTTTTGATTATATGGATTCTATATAATGTGACATTTTATTGGTAAAGATTTAGGAAGACAGTTGGTTAGTATTGTGTAATTAAATGAAATAGTATTGGGTGTTTTGACTTCAACTAATAGATGTAACAGATGTACCTAATATCATTAACAACAGAGGAATATTGACAAAAAGCATCCATTTAGGAATAATAACATGTACAACATAAACTCACCTTATCACAAATATACCCAACAGTCAACCTCAATAATAACGAATTTAGATGTATCACATATTATGGACATTTATCCTCAAAAATAGCCAATACAATAAACAAGAAAACCACATTTAATATACAGATGTTATGCCACAAGTGAAAAAAAAAACAAAACAAATAACATAGGCTTCCAGTTAAGAAATTCTAAGGACCCACAACCACCACTAAAAGACAACGGTATATACAGTCTGAATTGTGATGATTGTGATAACATCTATATAGGGCAAAGCGGATGTAATATTGAATGTAGGTTCCTGGAACATAAGAAAGCATGGCTTAATAACAAACCAGAAAGTTCTCAATGCGCCAAACACCTTCTTACTAATAACCACTCAATCCGAGATACCACCCTTCCAAAAAAATTACACTCGCAGAAGAAAGGTATGCGTCTTAACGTATAAGAACAACTTGAAATCACAAAAGCCAACAAATTAGATTGCACACTAATAAATGAACAAACAAATATAATTAATTCACCCATACTAGAAATTTTTAAACCATTTAGTAAGTAACATAAAACGTTGGACATTTAATAAAATAAACCTTATAATCTTGATACCCAAGTTCACAATTAGACTAAATCAAATCATGGGTATTACTTGAAAAAGACAATCAACAACTAAATAACACACTGCTTATATAATCATACGTTATCTATATGCAACATTACAATAAACTAACATGTAATACTTTTAAAGATATATTTTTTCACATATAATATTATAGATATGTATACGTCTTATAGATATGTAATACTTCTTTAGATATCCTTACAACTTATGTAACTGTACGTCAGGGTGAACCTGGACAGATGGGGAATGCTGGAGGCCGGCCAGGATGTGAAGTGCGACTGTGGGGAAACCCAGAACATGACACACCTGCTGAATTGCCCGCTTATGGGAGGGGGGTGCTCTGAGGAAGATCTATGGCGAGCTAATGACAATGCCATTTTGGCTGCGAACTACTGGAGGGACAGAGTATAGATGATTATGGACACGGAAAGTAAGTAAGTACTGTACGTCTTCTATATACAACATTATAATAAACTAATATATAATAATTTTATAGATATATTTGTTCAGAAGGCTATATTTATATCATTTACAAAAAACTTAAAATCACAATTTATTCAAATCAACACCTCATTGTAATCATATATTATTTGCTAATGTTAAATGACCCTTTAGTTAATTTTGTTTTATCCCACATTATCCCAAGACGGATATTGCATTGTATAGAATCTATACTTACAAAACCTATAGATATACCCATTAAGAACACAGTGTAAAAGATCAACTCCATAAACTAGAATACATTAAGACATCTAGCAATACCACATAAAGTTCTTTATAAACCAAAAAAATTATATTTTAATAAAATAATATTGTATTATGTTATACTTTGCATTGTTACATCATTATCTGGTGTATGACAACATGTAATTAATTTATACTATTACCTGGCCCAGGATAACAAAGTGTAATTTTGTTCTGGAATTATTCAATAGATAATACAAACCTTTATTGACTAGTTGTAAATCTAGATGTTGTACATGTTATTATTCCTAAATGGATGCTTTTTGTCAATATTCCTCTGTTGTTAATAATATTAGGTACATCTGTTAGGTACATCTATTAGTTGAAGTCAAAATACTATTTCATTTATTTACACAATACTAACCAACTGTCTTCCTTAATCTTTACCAATAAAATGTCACATTATATGGAATCAATATAATTTAAATCATATACAACACAAACAACTGTTCTTTCTGAATTCCCCTCAATAATTTTTGCATTATATAAAACCTTAGCTCTAAGAATATATTGTTATACCTACCTACTAAGACATAGTATTTAAGTAACAACACGGCCTATAGTAAATTTAGTTTGACAATGACCTCATAGGTCGAAACCTGGTAACTTATTAAACAAATAAATCGTAGTAAAACCAAAAACAATTTTGTTTTCATTATATGAAAATAAATAAAAAAAATAAAAATTCTAATCATACCACGTTGTTGCTCTACGGGAGTTATTTTATTTTGGCATTCTTCTCTGCAACTTTTTTCTATGGGAACAAAAATTTTTCATGCTGACAATTGACCCTTTCTGTTTGAGTATGAATGCCCCAATTCTACTAATTTGTTTTCTACTAGCCTTTTGATAATTACATTTGACCTTTTTTCTGTAAAATTAAAAATAATATATATAACTAAAAGTTATTTTTGTAAACAAAAGAATTGAAATTAAAATAACAGGATTTGAAGTATACAAACTTTTGATGTTGATGTAGGTGACACCAAATCCAAAGCAACATTTTCACCAATTTGTTGATGTTCTGCAACATTCTGTAAAGTACAAATTTTAGTTAATCGTCAATAAAAACTCAAATTTGGCTTGTTGATAAAACAATTATTGCAAATTAAACATCTCATACCAACTCATCATGGACTGGACTTTATAAAGATTCATTATTTGTTGAGCTGTAAATGCTTTTGATCTTAACATATATTATGGCACCACTTGTGTGGACAAATTTGCTAGTGTAGAAATTTAGTCGGATAAATGTAAGTCCCCAGATTTCTGAACTATCCAGGTGGACGGTGAGTCTCCTTCAATGTATATACTCAATCACAACCTCATTTGTTTCCTCCACAGTCTAAAAGTACAAAAATGATTTATTAAACCAAATGATAACTAATAAAGTTAGTTCGTTCACAAACAAAATCAATGTTAGTCCAATATTACATACCAAATTGATGGTTGAAGTTTCACTTTCATTTCATCACATGGTTTTTAACATTAAATTCTGTAATCTGTAAAGCAAAAAATATTCATTAAATTAAATAACCTAATTAGTCCATCCACAAGCACTCAAGGTTAGAACAATGTTACTCACCAAATGGTTATTTGATGGTACACTTTCATTCTGTAATTCCACGTTATTTTCCTCATTGCGTTTCATCTATAAAGTAAAAACATATATCAAAATATTAATGCTTTAAATCATATAAAAATAATAGTAAATAAGAAGAAATTACAAAGGTTTACCTTGCATTTCGATGACAGGTTATTTTTTCATCCCATCATGCAATATTATGAGGGATCTTGTTTTAAATGTGAGTAAATGCACGGTCATATTTTAACAATTATCCTCAATCCACTAAAAAAAAACACCGAAATACGAAAACGGACAGAAATTAACAAATAACAAAACACAACGGAAAACCGACGAATGTCATTGTCATCGAATACTAGTGTTGCCATTAGAATAATTAATAATGACCAAAGTATTGTTTTTTTTATCAAAATATAACACATTTTACAACCATTCTAGTGTATTCATTATATTGAATAATAATAAATAAGTATTTAGTTATTTGTATAATAACGAAAATACTACAAATAAATAAAACAGTATTGTACTATTGAAATACGTTTCGTCAATCATAATGTATTTTTATGCGTGTGGCAATTTCACAAGCTATAATGTACTTACCTGACAATGATTTTAAACCAACTAGCGCCATACACGGATGTTTGGGTAACTAAAAGATTGGTAAGCGCCGAACGAAGTATAGTTTATGGTAAAAGCGAATTGGTTTGATGTTACGTTATGTTGAATTTGATCTTTATGTCATATTATATCAATGGTAAGGCGAGCAAAACAATTTATTGTGAAATATCAATTGAATTTGGAGATGTACCTTTTCTCAGTGCACAGATATCTGAAAACTTTGTTTCTTCCTTTAATCTATTTTTATGTTTTTAATGATAAATGAGATTTACTTTATGTATTTATTATATAAATACACGACATGATTAATTATGTTTATTTTCTGAAAGCAAGGTAGTTATGGTTCCAGATAAACAAAAAAATACTAGCTTTTTCGGGAAAAATAAATGTTTAAAAGATATTTGATGTCACAGAATAATAATCGGTTATTTTATTTTTCTATATCACTTACTGTTCTCCCTATAAACTAATGTTTTTCATAGAAATATAAGAAGATTTACTTCTTTATGTATAAAATGAGCGAAGTTCAAAGTATCTATGTATATAACATTTAAGGGTAGTTTTAATGGTATTAAAATTTAAATACCATCCCTTTAGTGCCTACAATGAAAACTTCATTAATTTTAACCGGAAATCACCACCACCTTCCCCAAAATCCACATAAGGGCTTCCCAGAAACATGAGACGCAAATTAGGGGAAACTAAATCATACACTATTGTCGGTGGTTCTTAAAACAATACTTATATGAAGTAAGGGAAGTACACTTCAATGAATATTAAATCAAGTACGGATTAAGTAATTCATCCTTTCTGCCTGCCTTGTAAAGGAAACGGTGATGTGATGGTAAGTAATTCACACTTAACCAAAAGCTAATGTTGCACTTTCGTATGTAAAACTTTTCGTAGCTTTAGTAGAAAGACGACAGGATTATATTATTTAAGTAGTATGCATGTTAATATACGCATGGATTTGCTAAGCAACTATCTAATTATATGAATAGCAGATATAAACACATTAAAATGAATCCTCAAATCAAGCTTAGCATTTTTTTGACAATACACATATGTACCGTTTTTTTTGTTAGTTTTATAATTCGGAAAAAGATACTTACAAATGCTAATAAATAAAAAAAAGTCTTCTATTAAAACTGAAAGTACCTGCCTATGATATTTTTATATAGTACCTACCTAAAAGATAAACTTTCAAGTAAGTGTAAGAATATTAAAACCACGCTATCACACCTAAGTAAGTTTATTCAATGATATCAAAAAATATATTGTATTCATATCCGACGTTTTTTTTAACATTACAATAAAAATATTGAATATTTTACATGATTATATTATTATATGAAAGGATTCGAGTTACCTGACTGCATCAAAAAGGTAATAAAAAGGCCAAAAGCTTGCACCTTGCCCCATCCAAAGATTAGAAATCAACCAAAAGTCAAACACAAAGAATTGCGTCAGATGTTCTTTAGACGATGGGATATGTATAGCAGATAAATTTATAAAAAATCAAAGAACTTTACTTTATGAATGTATCAGTTCAATATCTACAATGTAGAGTAGATTTTTATGCACAATATTAATACAATGTTAAGTAGCGTGTAGGCCAAATACAATAATAGTATTTTATCGTGTATAATTATGGTTTCCGACAGTCAATACAACACACGTTTAATTGGTCATAATATGTATATTATAACGAGATTGTTACCTCGAGAGTAAGATATTGTTGCGATGTCGCATATTACTGTGTAAATAGTCGCGTATACAGCAGTAAAGTATGATAATCGGAATCTGCACTTGAAACTACGATCAAAACATATTTTTTCTAAGGTGAATTTATAATGAATCCTTATAAGTCCCTAGCATATCTCCCATACATATCCTACCGTGTGAATAGCTTCTCACACATGCATGCTATGTAGATAATATTACATACTGCTTATGAAGGTATTAGGCATCTATATTATGTTATGTATTTTTATTTTTATACATAGTTAGTAATAATAATATTATGCCCACGCAGAACCCTACACTACACACATACCTAATAAAAATAGTACCTACGTACGGATGAATACCTTAAAACTGATGGTGCCTACCTGACTATTTTGTAATGTGCAACACCTGATACTCAACGCTTCTCAAATATCTGTGACGTAAGTAAAAAATATATTTTAGATATTATGTCATTGACGACGAGAAAGATATAAATTATTTAAATATATGATTTAAAAAATCATTAGATGTGTGGAGCGAATGAATGGCGAAAAAGTATATTTCTCAGAGAGAAGTTGTGTTGCTTTTCACAGTTTTTTTGTACCATTAATAAAATATTTATTGTGAGGGCATTTTATATAATTAGAAATATCTGTATATTTTCAAATAATATAAGTTTTAAATTTTACTCATGTACGATTTTAAACATATCTTTATCGATTATGTAAATCACATAAAAGCGAATGAAACTTTGTTCCGTTCATTTTTCACCTAAATAGTTATGACATAATAATAATGAAACAAATATCCAAATAGTCTATGAACAAAACTTAAATTTAGAAAACGTGTTGTTCGACATAATATAAATATTGGTAAGTTTAAAAACACGTATGATTGTATTTTAATGTCCTCTATGAACACCCTTACATAAACCAGTAGGTAATTAAAATAAAGGTTGAAAAACATCCATGTGTAGACTGCGGTTGTATAATAATAACCCAAACATTAACATACAATATCAATACTAGGTACCTACACTAATAAATATATAATATATCCATACAGATTGTGAACCAACGTCTACATACTAAATATTGAATAATATAGACACCTATTTAATCATATATTATTTCTATGAGACTTTGTGTTTAATATGCAGGATACGCATGGTAAAGAACAACTAATATCCCTTCTATGAAGCAAAATTGTCTTCAAATTGTCTATGCATGAAAGTGCTTCATCATCATTAGGTATACCTTCTCTTTCGTTTTCTATAAATAATTATAATATATTCTATCTATCGATACCATCCCGGCATCTCCCACGTGATAAATTGTAGGTTATAAATAAAAGATATTTTCTTCTCTGGCGTACTCCATTCAGAGGGGTTACTATAGATGCGATCTAATGTAGGATCTTGTCTAGCGGTAGGTATTATAGAAATGTAAAATTTTCAAAAATAAACTGCGGTATTTATTTAAGTTGGCTAACTCATTGAGGGTCTTCAAAATCGTTACACTATAAACTTTTGTATTATATTTAGTATCTACTGTTGAAACTCATTAGCATATTTTCTACATAGAGTGTCAATTTGATCTTCCTGGTGGAAAAGTTGGTCTTATAATTTTCAAAGCAATACAACATTTACAACTAACGTGAACGGTATAAGTAATGGTTATCGAGCAACATCGGGTAATTAACTAGTAGCATTACTTATGTAAAGCCATTTATGTTCTCAAATTATATAACAAAATGACATAACGATATCTACATAATAATAATAAATATGCTTATTGTGTTCATACATAATAAATAATATATAGTGTTTGCATCGAGGCCTTGACATTCATTATAAAATTATAGCTTATATACAATACTGTATCGACTGTGTAGTTCCATACCTCAACAAGTAGAAATGTGTTATATTTGAGAAATAGAACATTAAAGGATGACGTCACAGAAAAATGTTTGGAGGACAACAACGGAATAAAAATAAAACAAACAAAAAGGTGGAACGACTAAAGAATACCTAATAATAATAAAAAAAACTGTCAGTGTCGTTTTTGTTATTATTTTGTCGTTTGACTTTCTTTTTTCTCTCTCATGGCATAACATCCTACAAGGATGATTTGCGCAATCTGACGGTTTGCCCTCCAAGCAAAAGCAAATCTATAGACAAGACCACGTGACCTTTAATGGTCTTTTATCATTTTTGTAATTTTACTTTATTTTTATTGTGCTTTAACAGCACAACACAAAGTAAAATATACCTAATCTACAACAATCGCACTGATAAAGACGTGGTTTTTTTTAATAGTCAAACAATTCGAAATATTTGTTTGTGGAATTGAAAGAGTGGCGTTGATTGTGTCTGTGTGTATTACAAATGAAATCAAAATTTTCGAAATTTCGCGTTGTTGAGTTATGGAATTGGACGGTCGATTTAGTATTTCATAACAATTTTTTTTATGTTTTTAATGTCATTTGATAAGTTCATCGTATTTCCCATCCCCTTCACTATATAACTGGTTAAAGTCGTTAAATTATAAGCCCTAGAAGATTACTTTTTCGTAAGACACCGTTCTCTCGATCTGTTTTATCAATACGTCGACCCGATTGACATATTTTCGAGTTAAATATCTTAGGAAAATAAATTTGAAAATACTCGCACATCAGAACAGACATAAGCCTAGCGAGACGGTTAATTCAATATTTTTATATAATTATTCTCAAATAAAGGACTTATCTTACTTAAATAAAGTAAGTAGCAGTTAAGCTTTATATTTTTGAAAATAAATTTGTCACTTACGTGTAATCATACATTCATTCATATAATCACGCCACTTCCCACCAGCGAATTAGCCAGCGGATAAAAAAACTGCATGTAATAAACATGCAGATTTTCATCGCCGTGCTAGCAAAAAATAAGATATTTATTTTAGGATGGGTGGTTACGTGTATCTAGCAAACATGAAAGTTTTCGCTTAAGTGCCGATGAAAAATAAAACATTCATTAGTTGTGTCGGTGCACACGTAGTAGAATTCCATAATTATGTAATTTGAAACAAGTGTTTATTTCTACTATAGATTATTGATTCCGAGAGAGACGTCTTTCGACTCTCTGGTCATTATCAATCTCCTGTAATGACCTGATAAGTCGAAAGACGTCTCTCTCGGAATCAATAATCTATACGTGCAAATATCAGAACAGGTCTGCGACTTTTTTATAAGGTTCAAATTTACTAGGTATTTACATACTTCATGCGTTTCCAAGGTGTTTAATCTATTAATGTTCTAGTCCTATATATATGTAAATTATTTCATGTTCGATTTAATAAAACATAAAATATACTAATTCAATATTACATGCCTATGCAAATAATACTATTATCGCCTATAGTGATATATAAACATTATAGTGATAAATAAACACTGTAGTGATAAAACTGTAGGCATTTATAAACATTAGTAGGTATAAAGTAATCTGAATATTCAAATGTGCTCCAAATGTAAGATTAATATTAGCAAAATAATTAAAGACATTCTTGTAAAATGAAACCCGAAAACTTTTATAGCAAATATTTCGTATTTTTTTCCTGCAAGATAATATACCTACATTTTAATTTCTAATAATAAATTTCTTGAAAGTTATACTTCTATTAGGCAATCCACCTAGAACGAGTCATTTGTGTCTATCAATAACTAGAAAATACTCGTAAAATAAAAGTTACACTTGGATATACAGAGTATTATTTAGATCTGTATTCCTGAAGCTATTTGGATATAATTATATTTATTGTTGATAGATTCAGAATAGTTTGTGGTTAGATGAAAGAAATCACTAATATAGTGATATCTCGTCACTAGTTTATCATCACATTATTTTATGCAAATTGTTTTGTTAATTTTGTTATCTGATGAAGTCTAAAAATAAACATATACCTAACTAAAATTTTATTGACAAAATCTTATCATTTGATAAAACCCTAGTAGTAATAAAAAAAAATACCTAATCTTCAAGATTTTCGAGTATAAGATTGTGAAATGAATGGATATGACGAGTTAGAATGTAATTTGAATTTTGTACTTTTGTAAATTTTCAAATAAAATTTCTTTAATTTTATTAAATAAAATATAAAAATATAGATATTATTAGGCACTGTTTAATCTCCACTATGTTAGGTTAGATACCGAACGTTTTCGCCTATGCTTGTAGGCATCTTCAGGGAAACGTTCGATATCTAACCTAACATAGTGGAGATTAAACAGTGCTCGCCTATGCTTGTAGGCATCTTCAGGGAAACGTTCGATATCTAACCTAACATAGTGGAGATTAAACAGTGCTCAATAATATATTTTTATATTTTATTTAATAAAATTAAAAATGGATTTCCACAGCGTAAACACAAAAACTCTTGAATTATTAAAATTTCTTTATATACCTAAGATTTAATGATTTGTCTAAATGACGCACAAAAGTTTATCTCTCTTGCCTTTCTTAGTAGATTATACAATAGATAAGCTTATATTTGTAAAATGTTCGTTTCTTTTGCATTGTAAATACATTCTCTAATCTGTTTATTTTTGCTTAAATAAGTACAGATTTTTCTTATTTTAAATATTTATATTTTTTACCACCTTTATATACACTTTTTGCAAGTAGTCAAAATCATTATTTGTCACATATCTATTTACTATCGCGTTATCTTCCACAAGTGAAGTATCCAGGAGACAATGTATGAAATGAGTCTAAAATTCAGGTAGTTAAATTGATTATATAAAATCAGCTGATTAAAAGATCGCCGACCCCTGTTATAGGACTGTCCTAAAGGTTGGAAGCAGACCGTTTTTTGTAACCTTCAAATGATCGAGGTATAAGATCAGACCGGACCAATAAAAGGAGGTACATATCTAAAATGCAGCCTGCTATCAAAATTGAGGTTTTATCAACCCGGGACAGGAATACGACTTTTTGGGATTTCGAGGGTTAAAGGAGTCGAAGCGATTTCAAAATATTATATTATAAGAATTTTGACATCACAAATGGGTCACACAAGTAACAAGTGGAATTACTATTTACCTAGCTTGTTTCAATTTAATTTGTATATTACGAATCGTTCTTTAGATTAATTCTTATTTAACGATTCTTTTCAATTACCTAACGAGTTTTTTCAATAATTTTTAATTTTCATACTTTTGTTTGATTCGGTCTTAAAAAAATTGTTAAAATTGAAAAAGTAAGAAGTTAATTAAGTTTCAGTTATTTGATATATCATTAATTGATAAAGATCTTATTTTTTATTTTTTTATATAATTGGTCCTTGGAATATTCCAGGTGAATGGCACATCTCATCTCTGGAAAACTGATGATATTTTTAATGTAAAAATATATATTTTTACCATATTTATACAGGGTACTATTAGATGTGCTTCTAAAAACTTAAATACCTACATGGATTCAAATAATATTAAGTATTGAATTACCAAAAGGATTCGTTTTGATTAGTTTGTCATGTCATGCATTTGGCTTGGTTTGTTTAAAAACATCGAACCTTTCCTAAAGTGCACCTATTAACAAAATATTTTTTTATTATTTTTACAACGTCAAAAATTTAAAAAGGTGCATCCGTGGCAGGTAGATAAAAATAAAATAGGATTATTGAAAGGAAACCACATTCGAAGTTAGGCATATTCGTTTTTTGAATTTTATATTCTTTTTCAAAAAATAATAATTGAACTTGACGATCGACCAATTAAAATGATTGCGGATTTGGAATAACAATATTCAAGCTCAGGTAAAGAAATTTTTAATATTTTATAAAATAAAAGATAACGAAAATAATAATTTCCTTAGGTAGATTTAATTTTCGAAAACCATGCATGCATTCTTATTCAGCAATTATTTGATTTGATTCAATGATTCTAATGTACCAAGGTATATATATTATTTATATTCGATTGAAATGGTTGTTAAACTTGGCCATGGATAAAAATTACTTGATTTGGTCAATCGTAAACCAGTGGATGGCTTTTGATACGAAAAACTAGAATAAAGTTAATAAATTACTGTTTGCATGCTACATATGTGATTACAGCCATTAAAAATTAGTTTACTGTTTAAAAAAGTGAGAGAAAATTTACAAATATATTTTAAAAATTTAAAAAAATCGCAGTGGAATAGACCTGTCTCCCATTTTTTCCCTCTAAAAGACAAATATTCATAAAAAATCGCGAAATCAGATATCCAAAATTTACAATGATTAGCGATGAGGCATGCCTTTCATTTAAACAATCATATTGTCTGTCACAAAAAAGACGATCGGCATCTTCATTACATGTAATTATTAATCCAACGGCTACTCCATGTCGGGGATATACAGTAATGTATATGTACCTACAGTATTTATTAAACAATACATATTTACAAATTTATAAAATAAT
The DNA here is from genome assembly GCA_947579605.1 of Athripsodes cinereus. NCBI lineage: Eukaryota > Metazoa > Arthropoda > Insecta > Trichoptera > Leptoceridae > Athripsodes > Athripsodes cinereus. The sequence goes on along the minus strand of OX388316.1, from coordinate 5,426,194 downwards.
GTGATACAAATAAATGATATTGTGCAATGGGTGAGTTAATCGCAGAAGCGATATCTTCCAACTAACCCATCAATACATGGATACAGAACAAAGAATATATGTGACAATGAGAATAATTTATGATCCAATCCTCTTTGTTTTACCCGCATAAAGTACGATGCGGTGTAGTATTATGGATGGATGAACAAATGCTTGCTACTTTTTATTGTACACGATAAATAAACAAGTACTTGAAGTAAATTCCTCCTTTAATTATTCTATTTTTAAAGTGTTTTCATTGTATACGATGATAAGAATTGTTTTCGTTTGAATTACATCGAATGCTTATTTAAATTTAGAATTTGTAATTAAAATAAGGAACATGGAACAAAGAATGATTCAAAAAACAAACTAACAAATGAAGAAAAGTATCCGTGACGAATCGAACAAGTGAAGAAAAATATCTCTTTAGATTCAAGTAAGAGAACAAAAGAGCTCTGGTGTCGGAAACAAAAGAATGACGAATGTTGTTTCGAGAATACAAAATATAATGTACTTTTTAGAGTACACGCTCGAAAATTGAAATTACATGATCTACAAATCTATATACATACTTACAGAATGTACTGGGTACTATTAAAAGTAGGCACTGGTTATTCTCATTCCTTTATTCCAAGAAATGTATTTTATTTAGTTGTATGGACACGATTTTTATTTCACGGTTTTTTAGCGTGAAGATTACATAAAATTATTACGAAAAAACCTATCAATATAGGGTCTGTAATCTCTTTTTTTTATCACAATTTGCTTGGAATCTTTGTGTATAAAAAAATGGTCGACAATTAATGATGAATTAAGTGTTTTCTTTAAAATGAATCCAGATTTTTAATAAATTTAAATAGAAGTTATTGAACAACAAAACGAGTCAAGATACAAGTATAGAGTCAGAAGTGGGATTCAAGCCTCTTATCTTGAATTTGAAAGCTGATTAAAGGTCGACTGACATCAAATTACCAATTATATTATTCGTTTACATATTATCGAATTCCACGTGTGGAGCAGCTAGCAGATTCTCTACATACCTATGTAGTCAATATATAGAGCGTCCTCTCAGTACCATAAATAAATACATTCGATATGGGAGGTATCTTCGCACATTTTATAGTAAAGTACCTAAATTTTTTACCCTTTAAAAAAGGTAAATTGTGTAATTACAGAACCGTGTACCTATAAAATGTACAAAGGTTTAGTAACAAATAATAAGAATAATAAAACATCTCGGTATGTGCGGTACGTTGCGTCGGTAAGAACAAAAGAATGTGGTCCTTTAGTAGACCTGGATGAGAATCACGTAGGTATTTAGGTACAATATACAAGGCTCAGGCACTCACTCTTTCATACCCTCAAGTGGTCATACCTTAGCCCTCGCGATGGTCAGTCAACCTGAGGAACTAACTATATATAAATATATTATTATAACTCACAGACGTTGCTAAGCAACGAAAGTCAACTACAAGTACCAACCTACCACACACATAAAGCCTCGGTACACAATAATATACGGACCTACAATGGGTATCGAGTGGAGGCACTGACCAAGTCTCGTAGAATAATATTATTACTACTTGGAAGATGCGTTTGAAATTTGAAAGTAATTTTACTCCGCGTGATTTTTGTTCGAAAAGCGTTATTTTTAAGCATCACCGAGCTTAAGATGATTATTTGAAAGTGTTATTTATGTATATTTTGTGACTTTTTATTTATAAATTTGCGACGAAAATCATATCATAAACATTTTTACTGGAGATGTCTGTTTACTGTCGGAATTAGACTAAATATTTTGCCGCTTTGCTATAAATATTTATAAAATTCTAATGTTTATCATCTATTCAATTATGAAAAAAACATCACCAATCAATGATTATAGATTCACTGTGTCGGTGTTTAGGTAGTAGAATTCCATAGCGAAATAAAAAAAGTAAATCTGCTAATAGACAATGTCCTAACAAGACGAAAGACGTGTCTCTGGTAAATAAATCGAATAGTAGAATTTTTTTTTTATTTATTTCGCTATTGAACATAGAAGTTAATAATTTTATAAGAAGTAAAAAGCTCGTGCTAAGGGCATTATTTTGAGCATTTTACCCTTGAATTACAGAGCTTTATTACAACGACTCTACCATTGAAATTTATGTAAATAAATTATACAAAGTTCTTCGAGAAAATCAACGAGACGTGAACGAATATATTATTATGTACATAATAATATTTTTCTAAGGACGAATGACCAACCGGCCACCTGTGGCATCCTGTAGTGGTGGTGTGGTAGTAGAGTCGATAGAAAATGACTTTCACTTGTTTAATGGGGAGGAATCAACAACGAAACTTTTCAAAGTTACATAAGAACGTTAACTTTTGTTTTGAAGATAAAGGAAGAAAATCTAAGCATTTGAAACATTGGGTCGAATAAGGATCTATAAATATGTTAAAAAGTTAGTCTGCTGTACCCCACTGGTGGCAAATATCATGATGGGATAGATGGATAGATATACGGTAAAAAATATGTCTCCCGCTCTTTTTGCTGTAAGTTTTCGAGTGTCCTGTAAAAGGCAGGTTTTCATAAAACATCACGTTTTAAACATTTAGCATCTTCAGCTCAGCCATGAGATGTGCCACCCATCCTGAATGTCTTGATATTTTGTTGATACGGAAAAGACGACTGGAATGTTTATTACATACAGCTGGTCTGCTGGTTTATCACATCACGGTTTATCCTCATTTGTGGGATAAATCGTGATGGTACAGTAGTAGTAATAGTAATGTAATGAAAAAGGAGTATGGGTGAAACTTTTGTTTAACGTATAAAAAAATAGCTTACATCACGTTATTAATTTAATTCTTTGAAAATATATTTTATTAATTAAAAAAACATATTATAAAGAGACTTGTGATAATATAATATATTATATACACCTATATTTAAACGCATGTGCATGACAGGTGGTTGTGTTTGTACCTAAATGTCTCGCTCTTTTTACCTGCGTTGTACATCATATAATATTATTATGTATATTTTGACAAATTGTGTGTAAATAATACACCTGTATTGTAGAGCGGTCCCGTTGGGGTATCATAAAAAATGTTAATTTTTATCCGGTCAAATTTACTATGCGTTAAAAAGTCAAATTTAGGAAAAATAATCAAATTCATTTACAATAACTCCAAACACATTATTTTTTTTTAATAAATTAAGGGTACCTCATTAATTGTTGATATCCACAGAAAAAAATTATTTAATCATAGTACATATACATATAATAAACCATATTACTGACAACCCAAATGCAGAATATTTCCAAATAAAATTATAAATATTTTTAATAATAATAATAATTAAAAAACAATCAAATTCGAAAAAAAAACAAAAATAATATAACACTAAGTAATTTATGGAACAATTGAGTTGTACACGTGGTTTTTGAATTGTTGTAACAATTTTTTTGATAGGTGTTGAGCGTTTAGTTCAAAGTCAACAAGAAAATCGTTGTCTTGTTTTATCAAGAATTTCTCGGTGAATTTGTTCCCAGACTAAAGCAAATAAGCGTGCATAGAATAATTTTATATGAAGAAACGGGTGAACAATCTATGATACACCTAATTTCAAATGCATTTCACGTCGAGTTTCACTCACTGTTCTACCTGGAAGATTATAAAACAAAACACGTGTGCGATTGAAACATTATAATTCTAAAAACGCATCCTGCAAGAATCCAATAAGCGAATAAAAATGTTTTATAAATAAAAAAAATCTTACCTCCAAATATCTTCGTTCACAAAATTGTAATTTGAAAAATCTTCATCATCGGGTCACAATGAGTTAAAAGTTATAAAAATCAAATAATTTGTCAATATTTTATGTCGTTGTTCTCTTTTTGAAACATTTTTGTTTAAATTTAGAACTTCAACATCTAATTTTTCTGTTCTTTTATTTCTGATATTGTTTAATGCAAACCGGCAGCAGGTTGTTTGATTTATTTGAATTGTTTTATTATCCAACGGCCTTTTCCGCACAGTTCGAGACACGAGCACTCTCGCTGCCTGATGGCCGCGGACTAACCTCAACCTCGCTTCAGTTTTCAGACAGATAGTTTAGCGGCCGACGCTACCTTGAAATCGTACAAATACAAGGACACATATCAGATAAAATGCTTGCACTTTATAAAAAAATATCAAGGACTTGCATACAACAAAAACGATACACAATACATACACCCTCGCACTTTTCGATTGATTCACGCGTTTTTTATAAAAATTGATAATTTTTCTACTTTATCATGTCTGCATTCTTTGCGCAAGGATGATTTTCATATAAAACGTGTGAATTTGTAATCAATGTCGCGATATAGTTCACGTTAGTCGATAAATTAATAAAACTTTTTACACTTTGCCCTCGTATATTTTATTGTCTGTGTAGTTTACATCCAAGTAGATAGCGTCTCATGAAATGGGCTTGGAAAGAAAGGGCAATAACCTTATTATATTGTCTTTACGAAAGCATGAACATATTCCTACACTTATATTTCAGTGGCACGAATTCCGTTTTTTATTCTCATTACAAATACAATATAACCTTTTATATCATTAAAATATTATATCTACTTTAAGAAATCTTTATTATTTTCACCTTATTAATATATAATATTGTAGGTATTTTTACTTTCATCCACAAATAAAATAAATATCTATTATAAAATTAATTTATTAATTATTTCTCGTTTTTGCGCATCAACAAAGTCCAACATTCAAGATACTAGTTTTAGTGTCGCGAATCTTTTTTTTAATAGCATGAGCCTTATCAACGTTCAAATCTTACAGGTATTTTTTCTTATTGACAGATGATTATAGTTTGTCTGGATGTTTATTCCTGAGAAGACAGTCACACAAAATACAAATAATTCTATTTATCTTTGTAGGTGTACCAACAAAGCACAACTCACAAGTGGGGTAGCCATTGGACAAATCGTACTTAATAAACATATATATTGTTTTGCTTAAATACTATTAGGTAAGAATTAAAGTATCGATTTTATAAAACATTCCAAATACCTACAGTAAATAATTCATAATTAATATTTTACTTTACACCGCGAATTAAACTTTTCTCGAATTGTTTGCAATCAATGTACAGAAAATAATGAATAAATAAATAAATAATAAACTTGATGTGAAATGTCTATGTATGTTATGTTATGTCTATACTAATATATTATTATTAGGATATTATAATTATTTTTTGAATAAACGTCAAAATAGGTGACGTTTTACGAAAATCTGTATTTGACGGCAACCTGTGTGGCGAAGAGTTAGCCCTCTTGCCTTTGAGTCACGAAGTCCCGAGTTCGATTTCAGGCCAGAAAAAATGCTCTTTTTCAAATTGTTCTGGGTTTAGGTATTACATGAATATGTGTTTATGGTGCATTGTCGGTCAAGTCCGCCCTTTGACTGCTCATTGTTGGTGCACCGTTTGTACTTTTTTTATCTTACTACTCGTATTATTTACATTTTTTCTTATCATTGCAATGCAACAATTTTGTAGTTAATAGAGATTAATTATTATTATATGTGTATCGTCGCGTTTGTAACCATAGGTAAAACAAGTTTAATATCATAATTTGGGACCAGCTCGATCTGTATGAATATGTTACGTTATGTTTCAGGACAGTCGAAAATTGATAAAAAAAGAACGGAAAACAAAGACTTTTCTGGAGACTCGACGGTTACATTTATGTTTTACGATGAAAATGACTGTTAAAAAATAATTTGAAATAAGAACTCTATATTCTATAGGTAGATAAGCACTCTAATAATTACAATAAACTACAGCAAGGAGGTAAGTATGTACTAACTATTTTTTTAATTAGGTTCCTGCCAGGAATTCATGGATCTCAGGATCTTTATACTTAATTGTAATGAGAGACTTAACCACTGTTGTATCTACCAACATCCTATATACATAACTATACATATAACACTATACACAAATATCACGACTATATTTGTAAAGATCTAACTCAAAAATATATTTAAAAACAATGTCGGATTGGTGCACAAAAATTATAGTTTCACATTGAACTTGACTAAAAAAGTGGATGTTCGGTAGACTGCCGATATAGTCTCGGATATCCAAGCAGAAAGTCCTTGATACAATTCCTGCTCCGTCTTTATGATACAAGCTGTAGCTTTGTGTGGATATCTGAGGGTTCATTTACCCAGATATCCTTCAAAACTACTAACTTTTCTGAACATTTTTCGCAATAATTGTTTTGAGTCGAATCGAGAAAAATTAAATTAATACATTTTTAAATCACACAGATCGCCTATTCTAAACTATTGTGATATAAAAAACGTTAAAGAGAATCTAAAAATGTATTAGGTATCTTTGTATGGTAAATATACATATCCAATAAAATTAGTCGCAATTATATAATTTCAATTATCATACTTTCCTATAAATGTAAAGATACTAAATAATTTACGAGTACCTGCTATTTACATATAAAACACTTTAAAACATATGCAGTAAATTTTGTCATCAATCTTATTCAAAATAAGTTTTTTTTTTACTCAGCTATTTCATTTGACTTCCAAATGTGCGTTCTATATAAGGTATATTACGAGATACAATATATAAGACAGATATAATTTCATATACATTAATTACCTGAACTTACCTGTACTTACGCATATTTTAATATCTTCACGGTTACTCATACATACGTATACAAAACTACCACATGTATAACATATAATATACACTTCAGTATATTATAAATCATGTATCGCATAATACATAAAAATATTACATGCAAGTAACATGTTTGTCTTTGGGTAGCCGAACTAAAGAGTGTCACAATTTTAGTAGATTCTTGTTAGACCTCTCTTCTCACTTCTTCCATGGACACGTTTTTCTTTAAAACAGAAAAAAGAAGACAAGTTTATTTTATTCAGGACAATTTTGTGAATCTGTGCCAACAATTTCAGTTTTCGACATATTTCTTAATCTCTAATGGGGTGTTCACATTTGGCGAATATCGCCAGGTGAATTTCAAAATATAACGCCAGGCGAAAAAACAAAATTCGCCGTACCCCCATTGATCGCCACACGTGTTCACACAGTCCACCGATATAGAAACGATCTGTCAGATGCGCGTTGATTTTGATATTGTTTTCAAAATGGCGGACGTCGAGATGGAGATCGCGAAGTGTTTATTTTTAGTCGAAAATGTTATAGTAGAGGTCAAAGGCGCCTTTAAATTAATGAAACAAACGCCACAAACCAACAACAAAGATAATAGCTGTCACGAAGCGGGAAACATTATAAAATTTATAGGTTAGAAAGTTTTTACGGACGCCGCGCACATCTACGCATGCGCAAATCGTTCAACCAGAGAAAAAGTTGGAAGGTGGTCAACTCGAGACGATATCGTTTCTGGTGGTTTTTATCGTTTCAGACTAGCTGTCATTTTGTTCACACGGTTCAAATGGCTGGCGATATTTAGGTGCCCTGGTGATATTTGCCAAAGTGAGAACACCACATCATATCGGTGTCTTTATCAGGAACGTAATACTATTTGCCTTTGCTAAAAATCTCATAAGATATTCATTACTATGTTTTCACTTTTTGAGTTATCATAGATAGTCAAGTGCATAATTCAAATTCGTTTATTTCCTCAAAAAATCATCTAGGTACAAACAAATACAGTTCAAATATCCATAATATGCCAATAAAACTAATTCCACTTTGCCACCTCACTAAGCAAAAGCCTGTATAGAGGCTGACAGTACAATCAGTAATATAAAATGTATGTACAAGAAACAAATTTAGACGTCATAATTAACAGATTAGATAAAACACACCAATAGACTATAGAGATCATATATCAGTAGTTAATTAAAATTATGACAATAAATTTTAATGCAAACATTGATCTATGGATTTAATTTCTCTATCAGTCATTCTTGATACATCTTTGGAGATTAGCCTCCAATCTTTTGCACACTGTATTCTCTTCTATTTCATATCTGATCGTCCGAATTACGGCTTCCTAAGACTTTTCCACGTTGCCATTTAAGATTCTTTATGATAAATTGAGAATCGGATGAGTTCTAATGGACTGCATAATTATTATCATTTATATAAATGAGTTGATGATAATTACACACGATAAAGAGACGTTTTATTAAATTTTCAAAAATCTAATAGGTACCTATATAAAATTCTCGTGTCACGGTGTTTGTTATCATACTTCTCCGAAACGGCTGGACCGATTTTGATGAAATTTTGTGTGCTTATCGGGTAAGTCTGAGAATCGGCCAACATCTATTTTTCACACCCCTAAAAGTGAAGGGTGGTCCACCCAGATTTTTATTTTATTTTTTGGTAATTTTTTATTTATTTTTATTTTGTTTATGAGGCATTAAAAAATACATACAGCCCTAAAATCGGCCAACATCTATTTTTCACACCCCTAAAAGTGAAGGGTGGTCCACCCAGATTTTTATTTTATTTTTTGGTAATTTTTTATTTATTTTTATTTTGTTTATGATGAGGCATTAAAAAATACATACAGCCCTAAATTTTTACCCTTCTACCATCAACCCTTATTCTTTAATAGCAATATTAGTAATTTTGTAGGTGTTAGTTATTTTTTGTTGAACTAAAAAAATATTTCCTAGAAATAATGTAATATGGCAAAACAACGTTTGCCGGGTCAGCTAGTATACAATAAAATTGTACATTCGCACATTCAACGAGCTGGGATGGCAAGAGTACATTCACATTATGATATTATAGTAACTCAATTATATTTATACTTACTTACATTTTATTTTATATATACATACACGAATTCGTAAACTTTAATAACATAAAATTATACGTTTATCGCATACCTCGTGTATGTGGTGGGAAATGATAAAAATATAAAAAAAATAATTAGTAATCAAGCCGCCGAGCAAAAGAGTTTAATGCGTTGTTACAACTTGAATTACTCGTTTACGGCAATGAAAACACGCTTTTTAATGAGCGTCTTGTTTTTTATTATTATTATTGTATAATTCAATGTACGCGGTATATAAGTACCCACCATACTCCTGTGAATAAGAAACAATATTTTCTCAGACGCTCTTGATTATCTGCTCTACCGTGTCCATGTAGAATATTGTAACTGCAACATTCTTTCTATTTTCTAATCGTAAATAATAATTTATGGAAATAAATACAAACTGTTTGAAATTCAATTTATTTAATAATAGGCACAGTTCAATAATAGGTACCTGGTTTCGTCTGAAAAAGTCATTTTTAAGAATAAATATAACTTATTAATTGTGTCAATGCACACGTTGTAGAATTCCATAATAAGGTAAATTGAAACAAGTGTTTTCTTCTACTTTAAACTATTGATCGCGAGAGAGATGTCTTTCGATTTATCGCTATAATGAGGAAATTTTAAACTGCATGGACATGGCATTAAAAATATGGTCGATAAAAGTAAATGAATGCCACAGTTTGTAAGGCTACACACCTTACTAAAATTATATTTTAATCGGTAAGAAATATCTTGAATATATTTTTGAAAAATTTACAGCATTAATAGCGCGAAATATACAAACGTTAGTAATAGTAGAGTAAACAATACCTAATAAGAATGTATACAAAACAGTAGACACAATATAATATATCTATTAATAGCGTAGCGGGCAAACCTGAACAATTAATTATCACAAACAAACATTCTATTATTAAACACGGCTATACACTAACTTGACATAAAACATACAATAAATATTTATTGAGAAAAAACGTCAAATAAAAAGTACTAAGTAAATATTTTAAAACTACTTTTTTCTTAAAAGGGCAGCGCCCGCCACATACCTCGTGCCGTACCTGGAGATATGTTTCACCATAACGACACACACATGCACAAACAGGATTTAATGTCGCATTAAAGCGAGAAATGCTGCCCCGAGGAAGCACTCTAGATTTTTAAACTACTATTACTGTATCATCAAGGTATATCCCATAAAAGTGGTTGCCAGGTTGCCAGCATACCAGCTGCCTGTAACAAACATCCTCTTGCAAGCTGTCCTCTTCGTGCCAACAAAAAATTAAGATAAAAATTCAGGTTGGGTGACAAACATTATCTCCAAATTTAAGATGTAATTCTTTTAAAAGACACTCGAAAACTTGTGGTTTATTTATAATTACACATAATGCACTAGTGTAATCTCCGTAATACAGGAGAGACGATGGTCCTGGCTGGGACATGTTTTGAGAATGCCTAATGATAGTTGGCCAAAAAGAGCACTGTTTTTCCGTCCGCAAGGGTTCCGTCGGCCCGGGCGTCCCTCTTTCACAATACACCGTTCCTATGACAACGATATCAGAGCGCAAGGAATGTCGTGGAAAGAGGTGACGCAATTGGCACAGAGACGCTCTGAATGGAGGAGGCTGGTTTCTGCCCTGTGCTCCCGAGAGGAGCGTTGAGGGCGATGATGATGATGATGATGTAATTACAAAAAACGCAAAGTAGTAAATAAATATCATAATAATTAAATAATATAACATTACAAAATTAATAACTAAATAAAATTTAAAGAATCTTCGAACTAAGTATAACTAAATTAGTTATAAATTATAGGTGTATTGTTTTTTTGTTTTCACGTTTGGTCAAAATGTAGTTGCAATATTTTGCATCATGGGTATTGCAGAGAGTTGAATATTCCACCTTGAATCGAAGCTATTAGCGATCTCATTGCAAATAAAAAACATAAAAAGAGTTTAATTAATTCAATGCATTCATCAAAAAGAAGAACCACATCCATACTTCATTATTTTCTGCTTATAACAAAACACAAACTTTTTGAATAAAGTGACTCGATAATCTTGTGAGAAAGCTATGTGCTTCTTCTACTGTCCAGAGCTTATTTTGCAGAGCTTTGTAAACTAAGCCTATTATAGATCAGACTAGTTGATTTGCAATTGCCGCTAAATCATTAATGTTGTATTTCTTTTTCTATTTTAAGATGCAGGAAGATTGCCATTATTTTGTCTGTTCTCATAGATATGTCTGCATTATTTATAGAAATTACAAATTGACATATCCACATATAATATGTAAAAGGATGCACAGATGTATATAAAGAGATTTTCTTAATGTTAAGCATTTACAACTTAACAAAAGTATTGCTTCAATAATAATTTCATAGAATGTGGTTATTATATAAAACGTTTAACATCTTCAGTTCAGTGATAAGGTATGCTACCAATCCTGAATGTCTTAACTTTGTTGGAATGTAGAAGATGTCTTGTATGTTTATTACAGTCAGTTAGTCCTCTGGCTAGCCTCCTTTTGGGAAATGCCGTATTGGAAGAATAATATGACAAATACAATGTCTTGAACATGAAAATTTCTACTACGAAATTCGGTGCCTTGTATTAAGCTATCAACTGTAATATCTGAGAATATTCATTTTCTCAGAAACTCTTCATAGATTTATTCAGGTGGGAGTAATTAAGAATTGAATAAAATTATCTATATCTCTTAGTAAACTATGTAATATTATGTAAGTGTTATCGCATGGTTGAGTTCGCTTCATTCTTCGGATTGTAGGTAAGTTCGAATTTTAATCACGGCTTGTCGTATTATTAAACTAGCTTTAAGTCCTGCTTTGCCCAGAGGGTTTACTCCCGATGCCGTTTCGCCTTAATCTTGAAAGTTATCTAGTATCTTAATATTTTCAAATTAGAACTCTCAAAGGTTATCTAGTCTCAATAGTATTAGATATCATACAAAATGAATATTTGAATGGAAACTGGATTGGTTGTAATATCAGACTCTCATTAGCATATTTGAGACCAAATGTCATTCAAAAAGATATACTTGGATAGAAAAGTAAATTTGTCGTAATACTAGGCTCTCATTACGATCTTTGAGACCAATAATATCATATAAAAGTGTATGGTTGGATAGAATACTGGATTGATCGTCATATCGGACACTTATTACCATCGCTGAGAGCTTAATTGGTGATAGAAATTGCAGCGACAGAAGAAACACGAATCACTCAAATTTAGGTGATTTGCTGGTTTAGGACATGTGATGTAACGTGTTAAATTGGAAAAGGATTGAAAGTTGCAGGAAGGAATTGAGAAGAAAAACATATCTTATTGCATATCAATCCAATAGATTTCAATATTCATAAGGAAGCTATTTGGAAAATTAATAAAATATTCCAAAGACAGTGAGTCGATTTGTCCATTTCAATATTTCGACATACAAATCTAGCATTCATGGGCATACTCAGCTCAAATATTACTCCTATGTAAAGAATATTTTTCTTATGTCATGGCATATATGGATGTCCACACAGGACATATATACATACAGTACTGGAAATTGTAAAGGTGTGTCTACAAAATATTGTTTTGAGTACTTAATAATTTATTATGATTATTCATAGGCGCACAAAAAACTTAACTAAGAAGTTGGTGTACATACTCCTTATTAACTAATAATACATACCACACTACGGTTCAAACGAAGAACAATAGCTTTTGACCCTCGGCAGCGTTCCGATGGGTGGATTCTTGTTAAGAGTTCACAGGTTCTTTCACCCGCGATTCCTGCAGATAAAAATATTTCGTCTATGTTGAATAATATAATACCTATTCACCTATCTGATACGACTTAAGCACATGTTGTACATAACTACCACGAGAAGAAAGAAAGAAGTTATCAAACTGGTTAATTATTTATGATACTAATTGCTATGGCAAAAGCTAATAATATGTAATCTTCTATCCAATTTGCAAACTTTTTTATGAAATTCCGAGAGCTTATTATATTTATCTCGATATATCTTGATTACTACTACATTAAATAGATTCACTTTATTCACTGTGTCGATGTTCAGGTAGTAGAAATCTATAACGAAATTAAAAAACAAATGTTTTCTTCCACTATAATTTATGTTTAATTGTCAGGAGAGACATCTTTCTTCTTGTTAGGACACTGTCAACATATAATTATATTTTTATATTGAAGGTTGAAACTTTGTTAAAATAATGAAAATCGATTTCACAGTAAGTAGGTATTTAAGTATAAAATAGATTCATAAATTAGCATCATATGTAGAAATAATACGAATGAATCTTAGTTTGAATTTTATATTTACCATGAAGTATCTAGATTTTTTTCTGAGTATCATGATTTAAGACATTTTTTATTACAGAGTTGAGGTAGATATGTGTGCCACTCATCCTGAATATCTAAGCTTTATTGGAACAGAGAGGATATAGCTGACTACCCCACTGGTGGTAGAGAAGCTTGTTTCTCTATCATAATTTATTTATTACATTCTCATACGGCTAATAGCCTTTAATAAAATAATTAAAAAAAAAAGTATGCTCATTCCATAAAACACATAAAACTCTATCTATCGTAAAATTAACAAACAAAATACTCGACAAAAGCAAAAAAAAAATATCTACATGTAAACTGTTCCAATATAAAAATCAAAGCAAAGTTTTTATTTTCTAAGAGCCTAATAAGTACCGACACCACTAAGGACACTTCAGTACGTACAACATTTCTCCGTCCATCTTGCACAGCATTCAATACAAAATGTTTCCTTATAAGACTGATGCCCAGGGCTGATGATGCTGAGTGGTGTTAAAAATTCCTTGCACATCGTTGTCACATTCCTACTCTCACAGAGTATCTACCAATCAACCAGTTCAGTCCAGTCAAACAGCAGTAATAATAATAATAATTTAACTTGCAGAGCTTTGCACCAAATATGGAAGATCCATTTTTTTCCTAAACCTGATGGACATAACCGCGATGTATGATGAACGTACCTGAACGATCAAGTATTACTACCAGATTGTGAACCAGTCAAATGTGACCGGTAGGAATTAACGTAAATTCAGTATCGATTTATTTCTATTATATGTTTTACTGTCGAAAGAGCCGTCTTTCGTCTTGTCAATCTCAGATTGACAATGTCCTAACAAGACGAAAAACGTATCTCTCCATAGTAAAATATATAGTAGAAGAAAACTTTTGTTTTTTTTTAATTTTGTTATAGAATTCTACTACCTCTACACCGACTCAGTAAATAATTTAAATATGCACATAAGATTTTTTTTAGTAAATTGGCAATGACGTTACAGCTTTATCAGTCAAATAACAACCAAACGACCAACCTCTACGCATCTTTCGACAATATTTTTAGCTAAAATAGTTACATGAATTTTCTTCATCTTCTTTAGTAATTTTGGGTGTATCTTTGATATTTATGCCGCCTTCATAATCTTTCACTCTCTTATATTCTGGGTTTGCTGCATCCATTCCTTTCCAGCGATATTTTTTACATCATCCGATCACATAATCTGAACTAGAACGCAGAATTGAAATAAATAACTCTCATTTTTTGACAAATTTTGATTTGAATGATATCACCTGATGATTGATATTTTCCATATTTTTTCAAAATCTAATACATAAATAAAGTGAATAGGTACCTATATTACAAAACTTTTATTGAATTTTTTTTTTCAGTGAAACAAAACCTTGAAACTTTCTTTAGATGTTTTAAATATATTAGTGAGAAGTCGGACATCCTTGGTCTTTTTCTAGGCAAGTATTTCATTAATATTAAAACGATTTAGTTAAAAACAATATAACTTTCACTGTAGGTATAAATTTTATTTTTGACTGAGGCCTTTCGGACTTAATCCATCTTCAGTGCCGTTAACATAGAAACTAAAAAACTTTTTTAAGAATGAACTTTCATAAGGTTACCACCAAAAAAATAGACAACATACATAAGTGATGATATTATAAATATCAGTTATTTTACAAGGATTAACTATGTAACAGTTACGAGACATTTTGAATGTTTTTTAAGTATTCTACAATGCACATCCGTTACTTGATTATTTAAATCGCGATCGATTTCGGTAAACCTATACCATTGACGAGCGATGTAATACTTAATAATAGTATTACATTGCTCATCAATGGTATAGGTTTACCGAAATCGATCGCGATTTAAATAATCAAGTAACGGATGTGCATTGTAGAATACTTAAAAAAACATTCAAGATGATATTATATTTGAATTAACAACACAGTTAACTTTTCACTTAGATTTATTCAAATCTCGAGCGCTTTCGTCAATGTTGATATATTGACATTGAGTTCTCTTGAAAATGTCAATATATCAACATCGACGAAAGCGCTCGAGATTTGAATAAATCTAAGTGAAAAGTTAACTGTGTTGTTAATTAAAATATAATATCATAATGAATTTTCACTCTGTGAATGTACAAACCTTAGAGTTAGAAAACATAAGTATTTCACATTAAGTATTTTGATACGAATTTCACAAGAACGAGTAATATGATCTGTATACATGTGAAACAAATAGTTTCATATTTGCCAATTTATTATTAGGTACCATTTTAATCAGTTTTTTATCGCATGCATCGATACAAATTGACACAAATCAATCTTTATTAAACATTGATCGTGAAGGCTTCATATTATGTTCTATAAAGAAGTTAAGATTTATTCTTGTGTAGGTTTGTATTATATACTGTTATTATGTTACGATAATACATACAGTCATCTATGTATTTATTCCGAAGTAAGCATGATGTACTATATCCTTACAAATACATGGACAATACCTACTAACACTACCAAATACAGTATTTCAACTACAATACATAATTATACAACATGAATTATTTCATGAGGTGAAGCATATTAAAGTATAAAGATATTGGTATATATACTATACAGATAACTTCGATTATTTTATAAATGTATGAGTGAGTGTTCCGTATTCTTTCTACTGCAAATATCCCGTCAAAAAATTCGAACAGTTGTATAAAAAATGTTTCAGAAAATGGAAAAAAATATTTTGCTGAAACAAAATATATTCCCAAATTTTACATCTTAAGTTCAGTGATGAGAGCTGCCACCAATCCTGAATGTTTCATTTTTTGTTGTCATGGAGAGAATAATAATAATAATAATTTTATTTACCAAAAAAATATATTTACAGAATGGCTTTCTAACACTCGTAATATAATATACTACAACATTATGTAGGTACTATGTTATTTATTCTTTTACTATGGAAGTTAGTAAGTAAGCAAAAAAAAAATAAAACTAAATTTGTTTATTTTCCAAAATCATAAATCAAAATAAAATAATATTTGGTGTAAGCAGAAATTACTGATATATTGTGTCTAGTATTTTAAAAAAAAAAAAAAAAACAATCATACATCTCCATTGGAGAACCATGTGAAATTGTGCAAAATCTAATCAGAAGAAGTGAGAAAGGCGTCCCAACGCTTACGAATTGGTTCTAAGCTGGCGTTAGTGATCACTTTCAGTGTTCATGGACAACTTTCACCAATTCCACCATTCTCACTGTCTCGATATAAGGTTCACCAATCTAGAAACATTAAATACAAACCATAGAAGCAACCATTTTTGGGATCTCATATTTCAGATCTCAAATGGATCACCATGCACCGTTCACTCTAGCACCGGCTTAAATCACTATAAACCTACCAACAATACGCTGAATTCGTTTAAGAATAAAAGTAATAAGAAATCAATGTAATGTGTAGACACTTCTCAAAGACAATGAGAGATCAATGTAACGAGAAAACTCTTCTCAAAGACAATACATAAACAGATAGATTTGATTTCTGCTACACGAGTTATAATGCTACCTACTAGGTACATCTTTAGGAGGCTCACTTGATGAATGTTCGAGGGCATTTTTTGCTATACGTCCACGGGTCGACAAACTCAATCGCACAGAGCAGGAATATTATTTATATTATAACGCTACACATTATTACATTAGGTATATTTCAAATCGTTATGTATTGTTATGTCTAACATTATTATTGATGGACACCTCTGACATCTGGCTATAGGTAGGTACCTACAAAAATAACTATCTAAAAATGTTATTCTATATGACTGTCATATTATTATGTATGAAAATGTGTAATTATATGATGAAATTTTTCCTCTATAAATAGATATTATATGGTTATTCACCTGTTTCTAAAGAAGATCTGGGCCTATAGTCAAAACACATTTAAGCGTTACGTTTTCGTTCGAATGTTGACGACGTTGCGAGAACGCGTCCATTTTCGTAGCTAAAATACACAAGTAGCTACGGAAATTGACACGCTCTCGCAACGTCGTCCACATTTGAACGAAAACGAAACGAAAACGTAACGCTTAAATGTGTTTTGACTAGGCCCACTGATGTAATGAACTTTTGAATTACTTCGTCCATCCTATCATCCTATGTCTTGTTTCAATTTCTTTTTTCATATCGGCACAAATAAGATGACTTGCATATTGTTACATACAGTTTGTCTACTGGCTACCTCATTTGAGGGATATGCCGTGCATATGTATCTCATTATGAAGATATTTAGATAATACTTTTCTTCTAAGCTCTCCTTGTGGTGTTCGTGGAGATTTTTAGTTCTTATGAGTTTTGGCATCATTTAGAAATTTGCTACACTTGCTTTTCTCCCAAATTTGGATTTATGTTCATAGTATAAAAAATAAATTTTAAATGTATACGTAATGGTTACTACGGTTTACTGCAAAAATAACAGATTTAAATATAGTTAAAATACACATATGTTTAAATATTAAATAAATATAATTAAAAATCAAAATATTTGCAATACGTTTAAAAAAAAATCTGATTTTTAAAAAAAGATTCATGGGAATCAAGAAAAGTATCTCGTTAAAGTTTTTTTAGTGAAATTCAAGAAGTTACTAAATATACACTCGACATTTATTGATTGATTTGCAATTATCAAAACTACATAAATGTTGAAGTTGTACGCGTGAGGCATTTGTATTATTTTTACATAAATAGCCTCAACAATAAATTATTGAAGCCTAGCATAGAATATTTTATGTCAAGCACAATCCTTGCAGAAAACTTCTTGACTATTTTTAAACCAATTTGATTATTGGACATTTAGGTTTGTGTTATAACATTCACTCGTTGAACTCTTTTGATACAAACTAACGTAGGGGCGATTTTTTTGTTTGTATTTCTTATATCGATGATAATAATATTATTATGTTAAAGATTTTGTAAATGTTATACATTCTCACATCGTTATGTAGTCCAGTTTTCATGCAGGTACCATTAGTGAGTCTAAGGATATTTCAATATAAAGTAATGCTGGAAGCTCCTTTCACAACTACCTAGGTACAGTACAATATACCTACGTCAGTAGACAGTGGCAATTATCTATAGGTACTTCTACTGCAATACTTACTTCTTTACCTTCAGTTAATAGAAAGACATATCTGAGTTCGTTTGTAAATATGCGTATGTATATACATATTTCTTATAAATTAAAATTAAAATTTATGATTAATAGCCCGGACACAAGCTAGCAATATGCAGCTTCGCCGGGTGAGATCTAAATACAAATTAAGTATAAGAAATGTTATATGTATGTAGATATCTTGTTTATTTTGTTTATATTTTATGGTTTTCAATAAAAAAAAAAAATCTTGAAGAAAAATTCTTTCATTTGCTCATTATTTGAAGTGTGCCTCAATACAACAATCACCACTGTCTATTTATATTATGTTTATTTTATATTATAACGGTACGTAATATTTTTTGTGTTGCAGACTTGAAGGGAATTCATCTACGAGTAGAAAAGAGCCCTGGAACATCCTAATTTTATAGATTAAATAACAAAATATTAATTATTAATTTAAGAACATAGTTTTTGTGATTTTCTATTGTATTACCAGTCTATTCGGTCGATGGTTGTATATACTTTCATTCTTTGGGCATGTTTCAGGGCAATAAAATCATAGTACACCTTTTTTAAGAAACCAAAGTAAACATTCATTTCTCAGTTCGATACTCATTTGTTCTACTAAGCAGAGAGGATGGAACACTAAATATAAATGGACGCTTTTTCCCTACGTGCGAAGCCGGGCCTAAAAAAGCTTGTAGGTAATATAGCATTATTATTCAAGTACCTGCATTGAGTACTTAGGTACTGAGGTACTTCCTCAACTCACATACATAAGTACCTACAATACAGCATTCCCTCTCTGTCCTTGTCCTTCATCATCTTCCTTCTTCCTCACGTCTTGACTTTTCCTTGGGAAGATAAGTGCCTGATTCCACTTCTCTTCTCCCGCCCGCCAGTTAAATTACTGTGTGTTTCAAAAGACATTGCAAAGTTTAGTATATTACTTTTAAGTATCAAAGATGAATTTTATGTTATTAAATGGCTTTATGTAAATTATTATTATTAATAATGAAAAGTTATCATAATTATTCTTCTCCGATCATTACAGCTTTTGGTCCATACGATCCCAGAGAAAGCAAAACATTTACAACACTGTTTCCACTTTCGTCATATATACATATTATAATTTGATTAATTTTTTGTATTATTTCTGTTGTATTTACGAGTATCCATTATTTGCTCCATCAATTAACATCTTTTTCCAATTCAGATTCTTAGCTGCCTTTCAGAAAGCCACTACGCCGTCTTTGGAGTTTCATCGTTGATGTCCATCTAGTCTCCCTCATATTTTCTAATTGGATACTCTACTCTATAATAAAAGATCATTCACTTGTTTCGACTGATAACAGTACATATCATTGGATGCTCCTCCACCAGATGTTGGATTGTTTAGGATTGTGCTTCACAATCGCACTAAAGACATTTTTTACTTTATTTTCACATTATGTAGTTGAATCCGCCTTTACTAGAACGGCTTCTTTGATTTCTGAACCCAGACATTAAGAAAATTAAAATGAAAAAAAGTTAAACGAAAAATAAATGCAGTCACAAAATTTATCAAGCTGTCTTTGTATGTACAATGACCAAATTTGTTCTTTGCTTGAGTTAAAAAATACGTCACCCTGCGTCAATCTTTTCTGTCCTAAGTATCGTATATTTGTTTCCTACCTACTAGTAATTTCTGTATATTAAGGGCTTAGGCCGTTTATTTTAATAAATAAGTATTGTTTCATAGATTAATGAAAGAACGATTTACTATACTTGAAGAATCTATCACATTGTGATTCTTCCTCTAGGTTCCTGACCGATCGTTAAACACATTAATTTGGAATATTGACACTGAAATCTTATATTATATGAATTAAGCAAACAACAAAAGGATAATACTTAGTCCACCCTATATTGTTCAGGTACAATACAGCATTACCAATTCTCTTTGAAATCAAATAACCACAGATCTCGAAGGTTGCTGACTGCTTATATAGATACAATATAGTATATCTACACTACCTCCAGACTTACCAATACCAGCTTAACCACCAACCCAGAGGCGTGCTTTCATTACGAGTAAAAAAGCACTACATGACTATAATGGCGTGCTTCCCCTACATGCAAAATACTAAAGCACACCTTGGCAATTGCATGATTGTATGACTGCATAATTTATTGGACCTAACTAAGGTTGGAAAAAGCTATGTTTTGTACCAATGCAACGTGGATATAATGACATATAAGATTTCTTCCTCTCATCACAAAAATATCAATGATCTATATTTATTACGAAACAATGAGTAGAAGTCTTCGACAAAGAATAGGTTTACAACTCATTTATGCAAGTTTTCGTGTGTTCTGTAAAGGGTAAGTGTTCGAACATAAAACTAATAAGACATTATTTAGCAGTGATGAGGTATGAAACCCATTCTGAATGTATTTTTTTTATTGGTACGGAGAAGACAACTGGCAGCTATTTACTCATTACATGCAGTTGGTCTGCTGACTACCCTACTTGTAGGCTATGCTGGGATGGACAGATTCCTGCGAGAGTCCCGTCACTGCACTGACCACATTTATACCATAACTTCAACGTATATACATAATACCATATAGCAACATGGACACCATAGCACTGTATATAAGATTATTATTGTTATTATTATCTCTTTCTTGTGTAGGTATTGACTTTTGGTACTTGGTCATCCTCGCGAGCACATACACTTACACACCAATACATTCACAATATAATAATATTTTAACCGCCCTCACCAATACCATTGCACAACTTCCACGATAATTACACTACGAGACAAAATTTGGGACAACATTTGATCGAAATTGAAGAGAGACCTACATTACACCCGGATATCTTAAAAATTGGTAAATAATAATAATAATTAGATTTTTTTTAAGATGCGCCGTTTCTGGAAAAATCACCACAAGGGCCCATTCAAGAATCATAACACCTCCTGAACAATAGGGACTTGAACCCTGTCTTATCTATCCACACTCTCTAGTAAACCCCTATTTATCCAACGAATCAATCTTAAATTGTCCTCACAAGTGGGTCTGAAGGGCCGGTCGGCCAATAGCGTCGTCGTGGAAATCTTTTATACAAGGTATGTACTTCTAAGTACTTTCGGTTAGTCCGCTGACTACCCGTTTATAATACATTCACAATATGCCGTGATGGTATAATAGTAGTACTAACTATTTTCTGGAACAAATATTTTGTTCACCGGTGTAGTAATTTTTCTGCTAGTGCACTGTGAGAGGAAACATACATAACGTAATATAAGTTATTATATGAATAATGTTTATGTCCTTCTTCCTCCTATTACACCCCCAATATATAATTATATACAGCTATCCTTTGCTAACATTACTTATATATCCCGCGACTGTAATATTCCAGTATTTGTTGCTTAGTCTAAAGCTAGTTCTCCATTGCATTGAATTTAAAAAAAAATATGTTGGATAATTTTTTTTCAATTTGCAATTCGAAATACCTACGTGTATATTCAGATTTTCTCGATTTATTTCAAGAATTTCAGTAGGTGATTTCATCGATGTTTAAAACTTTTTTTACGTATTTTTTCTGATATTTGTATTTAAAAAGTGTATCTACTTACGTGCAGAAAAAATGTTGTAATAAAATTAGACATCAGGTAAGGTTTTGATCTTTGGGGGACAATACGTTAAAAAAAGTTAAATAGGATGGAAAATCTCTATTTATTACATATATAAATACACTTAAATAAAACTTTAAATAAATTAAACATTCTTTAACTCCAGTATAGTCATCATATCTGATTCGTCTCGGATGTTTTGACATAAAGATATAGCTGATTCAAAGATTGTTGCAACACTTTCGTAAATTATATTATTTGTAATAATAATATTATATTGCAAAATTAAATACTCTATTGTTCAGGAGGTACTATGATCTTTGAGTGACCCCTTGCGGTGATTTTTCCACAAAACAGTGCAATACAAAAAAATGACTAGTTTGCTATTATTATTATATTGAGAAACATTTTGAAATTATGTCCATTCAACGTGTTTTAAACGTGGATAATACGTGTATTAAATTCATATTTTTATATTCTACTTTAAATTACAACACAGTTAACTTTTCACTTAGATTTATTTAAATGTCGAGCGCTTTCGTCAATGTATTGACATTTTCATATGTATACTCATTGACATATTTATACTATTGACATTTTCATATGTCGATGGCATAGCGCACAGATGTGGTAAGTGCAGTTTTCATAGTTTTGAGATAATCAATGTTGAAAGTTAGAGATGCCATACAATGTAGTACTAATCATACATAGTTTTTCTTAAATATCTCGTTAATGACACAGAGTTACGCAATAATATTCCATACTTCAGATGATATAGATTCACATGCGTATAATAACTCATTTTCGGTAAAAACTGCACTTACCACATCTGTGCGCTATACCATCGATGTATACTCGGAACTTAATAATTATTACTATCTATTCCACCCTGTAGCGCAAGCTTTATGAAAAAAAGTACATATGCTATGTCCATTCGTTATACTGTCTGGGATGAAACGGAATTTTATACAGTTTATTTTTTAACTTTACTCGATAATATTCTTATTTTTCTTACATATTAACGATCACGTAGGTACACACTATAATAAAGCATCGTCAAAATCGACAGCCCGAGTAAAAAAATATTCGATTCAATTTCAATCATTACAATGACAATTGAACTTTTTTTGTTCGTTGGCATCGACTTGTTGATAAAGTAGTTGAAAACCAGTTACTGGTCAAGGCAAGAGGAGTTCTTTCTGAAGTAACTAGGTAGGTACTCAAAGTACCCAAGTACCAAGCAATAACTTCTTATAAACATTTTATCCTTTTCATATACGCAGACGATCTAAATGTATAAAATTATTTCATATAATTATCTTCCAAACAATCTTATTCTATTTGCACAATTCAGCAGATTGCAGCATATTTTGTAATAGATTATTTTCACTAACTTCAAAAAACTACTTTGATTCACAAGATGTATTCAAAAGTCTATATCTAGTGGGCTACAATCTATTGGATTGGTCTGCAACGAGTTTGGATGTTCTTCTCCATTCCTCCCTATTTTGTGCATGTGCCACAGTTCATGTCCTTCTTCACTTGATTCATATAGGTGTCTCTTGATAGGCCTTTTCTGCCTTCGGTTTTGCCCTCTGAAATGGTGATTAGCAGGCCTGGGTGCTTGATGTTGTGGTCAATCCGGCTGTTTTTTTTAAGGCGTTCCTTACTTTCGCTTACCCTGATAAACACTTCTTCGTTTTTGACATGTTCCGACCAATAGATCTTCAGCATGCGTCTGTTGCGCCACATAAATAGTCTAATGATAAAGTATTGGACTTTCAAACAATCAAGAGATCCAAAGAGCAAATGCTCCCCCCTGCTAAACTATTCTACCTCCAAGACGCATAATTTATGTGAATGCATATTGCGTACTGAGAGGTTATTTCGATTTATTAATTGTGTCGGTGCACACGTAGTAGAATTCCATAATTATGTAATTTGAAACAAGTGTTTCTTTCTATTATAGATTATTGATTCCGAGTGTGTTTGTATTTACAACAAACCCATTTATTATTGAAGAAAATTTTATTTTATAAATTCTACAATGTTTTCTCCTTTCTGCACGATGTCACTGGTTGAATAGCTAGTAAATAAATAAATAAATAAGATGAATAAAAATAGAATAAATAAATACATAAATATTCCAGACAATAAGACAGTCCAATGTTGAACACTGTTTATAGTTGAATAGAAATGTATTCAATCTACCTATATTGCTTTATGCACAAACTTATTAACTTGTTCTTGTATGATATTTATGTTTCCTGAAGCTAAAAACCAGAGCTATTTTCTTTATAATAAAGTACGAACCAAGTCCATAGATTATTTATTGTATAATATATTAGGTATCTTGCATTTTAAATCAATAATTATAGTACATATCTATAAGGTGACGTTGTCTTTTCTAAGCCTTATATGGTAGTTTCATGTGTTAAATTTTTATACTTATATCTACTTGTTGCAAGATAAATATTTATATTTTATTTATTTATCCTTTACGTACGTAGATCTAATATATGATCTGAAATACAAATGTTTTGCTGTCATCTAGATGGGCAAGTTACTTATTTGTTACTTTTTAATAATTAATTTTGTTTTGTAGGTTGACGTTTTCATTTTTTAAGGGCATGCAAAGCAGGGAAGCTTATTATTTCAACGCAGTCTTGAAAAAGAATCAATATATTAAATATGTCAAAACACGTTCTCGAAAATAAGCTTCTAATTGAGGGGTATAGAAGCAAAATCAATCCTAGAGCACTAAGAATAGAAAAAATAGCTTTTTTATATTTTAAGTATATTTACTTTTAAATCAGTTTTTTTGGAACAGATTTAATCGAGGATAAAGGCGAATTTACATTCATAGTTTAATATTTGTGAAAAGTGAAGCGATGTGACTATGCTTTTATACCTATTAGCCTCAAGAGAACAAAACATGTAACAAAATTGTATCCTACTTTGAAAATTCTCAGTAAAATTGCCATATAGGTAGTAAGTGAAAATTACAGTTAAATTTCAGAAATACCAATTTTGTAACAATTCTAAGATACTAGATTAAGAACGCATCTCAAATTTTCTTCCAGAATCTTATGTTTTTATTTAGAGACAATTTTATTATCCAATACGTTCTTAGTTATATAACTAATCACCGAACATGGAAGTTAAAAACTCTACTACAAGAGATGTAATTGAACGTCATTAGTTCATTCATAAAGGAGATAAAATAATAAATAAATAATAAATATTTCTTTATTCAATCAATATCATACAAACGTTGAAACAATATATCACCAATTATCTTCAATTAAGTTGCAGCAGCCTCACTAGGTTGCCCTGTATCGAGGCGTGCTGCGTAAAAATTATATAAAAAAAAAACATACATTCACCAAGGATTAATACATCTCACAAAAAAAATAAAATTGTATAAAAACAATCACATCAGCAAATTAATAAATTGATAACAAATGAATAAATGGATGAATGAACAAATGAATAAATGAATAAATGAATAAATGAATAAATGAATAAATGAATAAATGAATAAATGAATAAATGAATAAATGAATAAATGAATAAATGAATAAATGAATAAATGAATAAATGAATAAATGAATAAATGAATAAATGAATAAATGAATAAATGAATAAATGAATAAATGAATAAATGAATAAATGAATAAATGAATAAATGAATAAATGAATAAATGAATAAATGAATAAATGAATAAATGAATAAATGAATAAATGAATAAATGAATAAATGAATAAATGAATAAATGAATAAATGAATAAATGAATAAATGAATAAATGAATAAATGAATAAATGAATAAATGAATAAATGAATAAATGAATAAATGAATAAATGAATAAATGAATAAATGAATAAATGAATAAATGAATAAATGAATAAATGAATAAATCCATTCTGATTTTAATTTCCTTTGAACTTTAGCGGTATTGTTTGAGGGATACTTAATATTAATATTTGATTAAGTATTTAATATTTTAATTCCCTATTCTCATCACGTAGAAGGATATTAGTAGAAAAAGACAATGAAAGGATACTGCCTACTATAAATCTACATTTAAAACACGTTCAAGTCTCGTATCTACTTAGTAAGGTATAGAAAATAATTTCTTCCAAATCAAACACTATTCAATAATTTTCTTGTATATGGAGAATTCTATTCAAGAAACAAGATTTACTTAATGAACAGTGAAACGGTCACAAGAATGGATGTAGATAAGTTGAAATCCATATAAAAAAATATTTGGTCAGTTTTCACAATAGATTGGTTATCTTCTTCTTCTCGTGCCATATCAGGTTCTCCCCCGACGTTGGCAATCACTCTGGCGAAGGCTTCTCTATCCTGCGCGACCCGAAACAGCTCCCCTACATGTCTCATTCCGGTTCAGTCTCTTATGTTGCGCAGCGGAGACGTTTCCCTTCTACCAGTACAAAAATATATATTGATGATCATAGTTGTATTTATTATTATATTCTTACTCTGTACAAGATATCAAAGAATTGCCCATATGCCAACATTAGGGGAAGATGCAGATTGCTCAGGTGCAAAAAATAGGCAAAATGCATAATTTTGATCTATGAAATAAACCAATCATGTAAAGTAATAGATTATTACAATCATACTAAGGAAGCGTTGTAACGGTATTTTTGTATGAATAATTATTAATTCCCAAACCTAATTTTTCACCTCACGCCATGAGAAGGCAAAATTTCAATTTCTTCTATGTTCTCTGACAGACGTGGTGTGGTACGAAAGCAAATATTCTGATTGAGAAGCATTGGAGAATGGACAAGAATTCAGAAAGCGGATAAACTATTTCAACTAGCATAAGATATGACTTCAGGGAGTGATAATCGACGTAAGAGGAACCTTACAGGTACTCTGGGAAGAAGATTGCGTCACAATCTATTGGTCTATTTTAGAGGAGCTCGTCTCTCATTTTAACAAACAGAATCATGTATAGAGCATTATTATTTATTTAATATTGTGTATTGAGGTTCTTGTTCAAACAAATGGCAATCTAGTTTACATAAATATTATGTACAATACTAGCTTTAAATCCGGCTTTGCTCGGATTGTAAGTTATCATCTTCTATCAAAAAATCTTCTATGGTAATTTGAAAAATATACAGTATGTAGCTAACTTCCAAATGACTTTATTAATTTCGCTTACTAGTATCACTAAAAAAGTTTTTAAGTAAATGGGTAAATTTAGCATAATCATTTCCGAAACTATTGACGCTACATTCACAGATGCTTACTCCCAAAAAGTACAGACAAAAATCACATATTTATAATATAAATTGATCTTATGTATATTAGGGAAACTTGTTTGCGAGAAATTGACGACGCGATAGGGATATCAATAGATGAAAAGTGGTTGGTGCCAGTGTGAACGGAGCACTTCAATCCACTGTCACCAATCACAATGTGTAAAACATGGCAAAAATGCTGGTGCACAATACCATTCTGGTACCAAGACTTATGTATGCAAGCGATAATTGAACACTGTAGAAGAGGGAAGAAAGTGGAATTAATGCTGTGGATATGCGACTGCTGAGAAGAATGATTGGCATAAAGTTTTGCAATAGAAGCGAAGAATGAGAATACGAGGAGAATGAGCGGATGCGAGAGAAGTGTCGTGGATACAATGCGCGTAAATAAATTGCTATGGTTTGACATATGGAGTGAATGAATGGGTGATGAAAGGGTGACGAAGACAATGTATGTATCTGTAACAGGGGGTGTTACAAAGCGCGGACGTTCGAGAGTGGAACAAATCCTCAAGGGTAGCCGCCTGTTGAGTGAGAAAAATCGTCGTACATAAATGAGAAATTGCACGAATGTGGTCCAAGCGAATTAAGTAGTAAAGATGGATTAATATGGTGTTCCGTTCTCTCTGCCTACCCTACTTGGGATACGGCACGAGGGTAAAGCATATAGCATATGATATTTTTTTCACTTTTACTTGTCATAAATCAGCAATTTAATACAAACAAACATTTTTACATACATCTTACATATTTATGAATGATCTCAATATTTATTATGTTAGGATATGTCACCTGAACTGCAAACAAATCAACATGCGTAATATACCTACCTAGATTATAGAATACATAGATAACCAAAAATGTCATAAGCAAACAATATTTGTGGTCAACAAATAGCACTCACCTACT
Organism: Athripsodes cinereus; assembly: GCA_947579605.1. NCBI lineage: Eukaryota > Metazoa > Arthropoda > Insecta > Trichoptera > Leptoceridae > Athripsodes > Athripsodes cinereus. The sequence goes on along the minus strand of OX388316.1, from coordinate 5,397,970 downwards.
CAGAATTATTTTTTTTCCTTTTATATTATACTATACCATACCATCATGATATATCCCATAAGTGGGGTAGCCAGCGAACTAACTGCAAGTATTTTTTGTTTAAGTTGGTACTATTTGTATTCATATATTTATTGTGTAGCAGCATTTTTGTATGGTGACATTATTTGATCTTAGTAGGTGTATAGACAATGCATAATTACAAAGGAGAATTGTAAAGTCTCGTGGATGCACTAAATATGATTTATTTCAGAGATTCAGCATGAGCCTCCACCAAGTACCGTTGGTCAACAATATTTACTATTTTATTCTCTTGTCTAGAATTCAATGGAGAACGATACGCATACATATTATTGGGTTATGCTGAGTGTAAAATGTGTATTAATGGCTATATGAATGTATTATTTAACAGTGCTAAAATACAAAGCTATGTAATATACATAAAATTCATGCTAGTAATATGCACATACATATAATAATATGCATATGTAATACAATAATGAACAAAAGATTATAAGTTCATTTTCTCAATACCTACGTACTATTTATTAGGTACATATATTATTCTAGACAGATTAAAAAAAACTTAATAGATGACCAACCTTTTTGACATCTTATGACAGCCTTTTTCCTTGTCGTTTTCTCACTCATTTCTCCAATGGTAAATGTAGGATTCTTCCATAATTTTTTACCCATTGGGCTAATTTTCCTATTTCTAGCACAGGAATAATATTATCATTAGCTTATCTTTTCTAAAACAAACGGATTCCTCTTTTTCCGTCTCAGTTCTCCATTTTAAGATTCTAAGTTTTTTCTGGGTTGGCTCTTACCTAGTCACACTGTTCGCCATTTGTCATTTTGATTTTGCGATCGATTTCAACATTGACAAGAAATTGGTTTTTTCAACGTATGATTTTTATGTTCAGTATTTTATCTCCTATAAAGGTACATAATATATCAGATATCTGATGGACTTTTTTTTTTTAAAAAAAAGATATACCTATCTGGGTTTTGTTATAAACCCAAATACAACCTTATACACCTTTCACAGTAAGCTAAAAGCTTGTGTCGTGAAAGGGGAGTTTGCCGGCACCTGGGATCGAACCCCGGACCCCTTGTTCAGGAAGCCGAGACTCTACCCCCAGGCTACCGACGAACTACTTATAACTAATACTGCTTTTTCTTACAGACAACCATGTGAGTCTGCATTTTATGAAGACAGTGTATTACTTATTTACCTACTTTACTTTTTGTATGGCTGCGATTTATATTTATAATCAGTCCAAATCAGATCCTTGGTTCTCATTCAGAAAGCCACTGCACCGTCTCTGGGGTTGATCTATGGATGTCCATCCAGTCTCCCTCGTACCTTTTTCCTGGACACTTCTTCACCAGATGTTGGATTGTTTGGGATATTACTAATACCTGGATATGAAATTTACTACTTAAGCTTCGAAATTCGATAATTCAATTTGACTGCATCATCACATTCATAAAGAATTCTCATCATTTCTAAAAGGTACTAGATACTATTCACAAAAGGTGTGTTAAGTCTGGTGCACATTCGAGTTTGTAGAGTCTTCAATGGAAATCCACGTAGGCTAGGCTAGGCTAGGCTATGCTGTATCTATTATTCTATAGCAATTCTATATCGGTTGTATAATATTATGCGCTATATAAACACCATCAGTCTACTTCATACTATATTATTATTATGGTGTAGATATCTACGTGTCTATGGCTGGCGTGGTATGGTGGTTTAGTTAGTATAATATTATGGTGTAATAATAATAATAATGATCATCATGGTGTTGTATAGCTATGGTGAGGTCATGGACACTGCCTGATTTAATGCTTTGCATACTTCTTTCCTAGTTTACCATTCATACGAGCATTCTCAAAGTTTAACGAAAATGAGCTTATCAGAAGCTTTTTTTAGCTTTCATAGTTATTTTAACACACAAGGTTCTAGTAATTTCAAGGTACCAGCTGGTACTCTAATGGTAATTAGCTAGCTGGTAATCTAAATGCTCTACACTGTCATTGAAATTTAAGATGTCAAGCTGCCGTGGACATTGATAAAATATTTTGAATTGTCTACTAGTCAAAACAGTCGACATAAAAGATAAGATATAAGCCATTAGAACAAACAAGGTTTAGTAGGTAAGGTAAGTAGAACTTTTTTCACAAATGTACACAAAACCATCCCATGATGTTATGGTATTTGTATGAGTAATTCGCCAACTTATTGATCTTTACATTTTAGTTCGTCGCTAGCCTGGAGGTAGAGTCTCGGCCTCGTGAACAGGTAGTCCGTGGTTCAGTCCCAAGTGCCGGCAAAACTCCCCTTTCACGACACAAGCTTTAAGCTTACTGTGAAAGATGTTTAAGGTTGTATTTGGGTTCATAACAAAATCCAGATATATCTTTAAAAAAATCAGTAGTTCTATGCATATTTTTGTACTCCTCTTAGACGATTTGATTAAATTAAAGTTTGAGGGCAATAGCTTTCCGGGACAGACACTGCCTTAATGTTTCGATCTACAAGTATCAATACAACCTATATAATACAATTATAATAATATACATGCATACAACTTCAAAGTGTCTATACTATCAACTACAGAAGGTAAAAATCACTATGTGATACCTATGTACATATTATATTATATTAAACTATGTAGTTATTCACTCCTATTCAGTAGATATTCTTTATTCCCATATACCTACGTAGTTGTGACTTTGTGTTGGCAGGATATATTATAGAATGAAGAATCTTCCACCTGCCGATGCCTTGAGGACGAATAAAATTCCAGATTTAAATACATCCATAATATTATTCTTAACTTATGTAAAATGTATACATGTTTTTATAGACAGATACAGTAGGCATTACATGTAGCATTTATTTTAATAATTTATGAGAAGAAAGAAACTCATGTTTAAGACGATAGCTAATACCGTGATTTCAGCAATGATGTATGCTACACACCCTGAACATCTTATCATTGTGGTACAAAGAAGTGGATCTGCATATTCATCAATGCATCTACAGTGAATCCACTTATAACCCGATTTGTGGGAAATGTCGTGAGGTTATTATTCTTCTTCTTCTACCTGTGCCATGTCGGGTCCCCCCGACGTCGGCGATCATTTCGGCGAAAACCTCCCTGTACTGTGTTTCCCTGAACAGGTCATCCACCCTCCTCATTCCAGTCCATTCTATAATGTTGCGCAGCCAGGACATCTGCTTTCCTCCAACTCCCCGTCTTCCCTCTATCATGCCTTCCAATATAAGCCGGAGGAGACGGTACTTTTTATTAGGTAAATTAATTGATGTTTTAAATAATGAAGTAATTATTTTATATAAATTGGAGGTATATAAGTAGGGTAGCCATTGGATAACCGTATGTTATAAATATGCAAGTTGTCTTCATCGTACCAGTAAATTAAGATTTTCAGGATGGCTGGCACACCTCATCGTTCAATTAAAGATATTGATTGTCTTATATCTGGTGTTTATGAATATCTTCCTATTACAGGACACTCGGAAACTTAGACGAACGGATATAAGATGATTAATCTACATAATTATAAATATTTTTAAAAGACATAAGTTTCTGCATCATCAAAACATACTTTTTAATTTAATTAGGTGCCGCATAAAAATGGCAGGATTCTTTTTATTAAAATATTAGTAGGTAATTTACGCAAATAGGTTACGTGAAAATTTGCATTTTATAATCTCAAATATTTATTGATTTTTTTAAAAACAACAACAAAGTTTTTCCATAATATCTATGCTCGCAACATCAAAAAAAAAGAAATTGAGATATTATAAAATATCATAAATATATGTATACTTGGAGTCAGGATCAAATGATTACCACTACCAATGGCATAATAGTGTATAAATATAAAACAGAACAGGTTTTCTAGGATTTATCTTCGTCTATAATAGCCATTTCCATGCATTTTATATACCTACATCAGAGACCAATCAACCGAACTCCGAAGGATAGAAGTTGAAATAAATAGTACAAGTGCTTATACGAATATAATATACACTTACCTACATAGTTGTGACTGACTCTCGACAGACCATCTTTGGAATATGTAATATTATTTGCAATATTGATGATGGCGTAGACATCTGACAGAAACCGCATCAGAATGAGAAAATTGTAAAGTCACTATTATTTTCAACTCAATTAAGCTCATGAGACGACTTGCATGTTTATTATTTGCAATTCGTCTATTGGCTACCCCTATGGTATTAATGGAAAAAGCTCATTAATTGATATACATACTAGTCAGATTAGAGTGTTGTTTAGTGTGAGCTTATGTTGGCCTGACAAGATAAAAAAAAAAAAAAAAATTTTTTTATTTATTTATTCATTCTTTACTGTACATTGATAAAAAACAATTACATAAAAGGTATACATTCAAATTAAATACAATCAATATACAGAGGGCGAGTTTATCGCAAAGGCGCGATCTCTTCCAACTAACCCAAAATTTCTTCTTCTTTTATGAATGTTTTGTCAACTCTCTGTGTGTGTCTCTAAATAAAATAAATAAATAAATTAATAACGTTAATATGTCGTGTTTATACATTTGTCATATAATTGTTGCCATCTTCATGGTAAAATTTGTACTAAATCTACATTTTTTCTAACACGGCATTTTCTAATAAACCAAAGTTGAGGATTATGCAGTGTGCCGCAGAGATTTCAGATTTCGATTATTTATTAATTTGAGAGACAAAAAAAAAATTCACTAGAAATAATAATTAATCTAATATTTAATGGTTTCACTAGTGCCAAAATAATTAGTGGTGACAATGAAAATTTTTGTTTCATTTCGTTTGTTAAACTCTCGTTTTCTGTTAATCTAATTGTTTGTGTCTTTTTTTAAAAGTGATCATACCTTTGTATACATGTATTGTAAGTATACAAGGGTTTAACATGTAAATGGCTCTGGCCGTGAATATATGTAAATAAAATAAAAATATTATTCGATCCCGAAGAAACATATTATTTTTACACTAATTGGCACTATATAAGTCTTCGAGTTATTACTATCGTGCAACGGATACCCTCGGCTAAGAATTAATGTCCCACTGTTTCCAGTAAGTTTTAGGGTGTTCTGTAAAAGACTGATATTCGAAAAAGTAAAGTCATCTTACATCTTAACTTCAGCGATGAAATTTACCACCCAACGTCTTAATTTTTGGTTGGCATGGAGAGGACATTATGCATGTGCATTGCATGCAGCTGATCTGCTGGTTACTCCACTTGATATTAGTAATAGTAGTAGTATGATTTTACAAGTCACTGTGATACGACTGTTACTTTATCACCCTCTCTTTACAAATTACTATGTAGAGGAACGACGCTATTTACCATTTAGTTACAAGCCATAAAATGCATGTAACCATGTTCACAATGCTACATTGCTAATGTTAATGACAGTCTAGAGGGAGGCAGATAGATAGAGTAAAAGGGAGAGAATGATAAAGAGAATATTATTTACTTACCTTTTTACTTACCCGTCCAGTTTAAACCTAACTACATTTACAGATAGGTACTTAACTAACAAAACTTGTATTGCAAATAAACATGGGAATAATGTGAGATTGTTCAGAAATAATAATTACCCACATACACACAATATAATGCGTATTGCAGAGGCGATTTCAGCGATGAGACATGTCGAACCTTTTGAATATTTGTTTTTCTTACTTTTATTACGTTAAAAAAGGTATTGAAGTCTCAGACTTTAAATCAATATACCTATTCCTAGTTGAATTTTCATAGCGGATAGCTACACGGATTAAACTTTTGCAATATAACCATAATCGTTAGTATAGAGATAATTTTGTGTTTTTCGATCGATTTATAAATCGTTTTTGATACATATATTTATACGTATCAATATTTATTTATTAATATTTGTATACAAATTGTTAGACATGCTCCGTTTCTATTACAACTACAAACATTAGGAATTAGTGCAGGAACGAATAATTCACTTGAAGTAACATTGAGAAGTGGGACTGTTTTCATCTTCTGTCACCGAAACACTGAAAGGAAAAGAAAAAAAAATCATATGGACTATCTTGTATTACCAGTAATTAGTTTATATTAATAAATCTATTATCGTGATATTTTGATATTATTGTATAATTAACTCTCTTAGGATAGGTTGCCTAAAAAAATATCTTAAAAAACATATATGAGAATATTCGTACTCTGTAAAATATTTTGTTTGCTGTTTGATTTGTAATAAATAATAAAATATTTTATTTGATTTTTGTCTCCACCAAAGACACCTCTGTTCATCAGAGACATTTTAATATCCTTGTATTTCCAAGTCCAGCATCCTCATCGCATATCCTTTCATTCCACATTCCATCTTTTCAACTGTCGTCCATCCAGAAAGCTAACTATTCCATCAATCCTACTGCAAACTTGTCATTTCCTTTTTTATATTATTCTTATCTTTCTACAATCTTGGGAGTACAAGAAGTAATAGACCTTTTCCTATTAAGGCTATCGGGATTCATTATACCCATCTTCGGATGATCAACTTCTTTTTGTATTAAATAGATATTTACGAACTTTAAAGCTGGCTTCCCTCAGAGAATAAACATCAAAGTGACTAAAGACAGTGACAGAGGTTTCTGGCTAGAATACTTCCGCTGTCGGCAAACCTACTCCACTCCACGATATAAGCGTATTACTACTGAAAAGTCGTTATGGGCATTATTGAGTTTTCTGCAAATTCGACGTACATACATATTAGGTATACAAGAAATAACAAAGTACCTACTCTGTTAAGGTGTACGTATACAAAAAAGGTCTCCAAATGAAATGTTACTTGGTTTGCAAATGGCTTAGAAGCTTTCAATATAGATAACGATAAAATCTCGTTTTTCAATTCCTTCATGATTTTATTTCCTTATCGGGGTGTGAGGAAGCGAGGGCGTCCGAGAACTACATGGCTTGAACATGTAGATCAAATTCTCAAAGACGGCTGTGTTTTGAGTAAAAAAAACCGACGTGCGTGCATGAGAAATTGTATGACTGTGGAGGAAGCGAAAGAAGTATGTAAGGACAGATCTAATTGGCGTTCCGTTCTCTCTGCCTACCCCACATGGGATACGGCGTGAGGGAATAGATAGATAGGTTTATCTAATTTATAAAATTATCAAGTCACGGTGTTTGTTATCATACTCCTCCGAAACGGCTGAACCGATTTTGATGAAATTTTGTGTGTTTATCGGATAGGTCTGAGAATCGGTCAACATCTATTTTTCATTCTCCTAAAAGTTAAGGGTGGTCCACCCCGATTTTTTTTTGATTTTTTGGACAAATTTTTTATTTTTTATTGTTTATTTTTTTATGGTGAGGCATTAAAAAATACATACATCACTACATTTTCATCCTTATACCATCAACCCCTATTTTTAATAGCGATATTAGTAACCTAGAAATAATGTTTATTATGGCAGAACAACGTTTGTTTTTTATAGTACGTAGTCTTTTTTATAATAACAAGAAATACAATATTCTAGTATTGAGTAACACACCAAGGGATGTGAGTTTGAACTCTGATTTTCAAATAGCTTGCTTGTCGAAAGTGACTAGAAAAATATACCTACGCACAAATATAAACAAATACATATTAACAAACGAACTCAGATATTTATATGAAGATTATTGACCATTAATAATCGCTATTAGAAGAATTTTTGTATCGCAATTTATGTAATTTATGTATTCAAACAATCAGCGTTCAATAAAAGAGAAATGAAAACAAATGTCTTTTTAAAAAGTATAAAATTATTTTCTTCTCTTCGAGGCTTTTTCTGAAGAACGCTTAGATGTTAGTAATTCATATAAGGATTTTTAGAATTGTAGTAGGTACCTCTACCTAATAAGACTTAATACATTTTATTGAATCATTCCATTTTAATCATGTATTTTTGTATGTCAAAATATCCTATTTTCTCTTATAAATTTTATCGTATTCTATATACCTAAGCTTTTGATCGTACAGTCCTGTCGCAAATTTATTTTTTTACACTGAGTCCACTGGTTACCTTTGGTTACCTCATATTTGGTAGATACTATGATGGTACACATAATATATATAGGTAGGTATGAAGGTAGATAGACCAATTAATAATTAATTCTCTTAATAAATGTAGGTGTATTTAGGTGCAGAGTAATTTTACGATTATAGATCTACTATCCCATCACGGCATATCCCACAAGTGAGGTAGTCAGTCAGCAGACGAGCCGCATGCGGTAAACATGATTATAGATAAATTCGAAAAAAGTCATACTGCATGCAAATATGCAGTTATTCATTTGCTGTCGTGTTTGAAGGAAATGCTATAGACAGATTTATAAATTAAAAAGATAGTTTAATTAATTCAAAAACATATAAATAAAAATAATAGCCGATTATTTATTATTTAAATGTACGTTTGATTTCCTTCTCACGTTACCATCTCTTATCATTTGATAGGTGATCCTACAGATTGTTCTTATAGATCATTCCTTGTACAGGAAATCTAGAAAATAAAATCATCATTATCGACTTCCTTTCATGCAGTAATCTCATATAATATAACTATAATAGATTGATCATCATTAGTGATGCAGAATCTATATACATGGATCTAGAATTAGCTATTCATTTTTTTATTTATTTATCGATCGTGTTGCGTCTAGATGCTATTATGGATCATTGATCTATAAGGATCTATAGTTATATGTTGTATTCGCCAGTTAAAAGATGCCTATATTATCAGCTATTTCGTAAAAAATGTCTGTATAATTATATCGTTTGATTTTTAATATCGTTTTTATATCCTATGCCATAAGCGTATTTATATCATAGACTATATAATATCATAGATAGAGGGTTCAGTTACAGATAGGGAATGCAATCTCGACTCGAGATTGACGAATCGAGATCTCGTCTCAAAATTTGAATTCGAGATTGAGTCATTCGAGATAATTCGACGGGATTTCGCGAGATCTCGATTTAATTGAGAGTAGACTACTTTTTAAAAATACCATAATAGACTACTTTTTAAAAATACCATTATAAATAAAAAAAAAACATACCTATGTGACTGTTATAATTTTTGTAAATAAAACACAATAATAATTGAGCAAAAATTTAAAAAACCAACTTTTATTAAAGAAAAGGTATGTGTTGAGTCCCCATGACATTCTTCAAATTTTAGTGCACTAGATATCTTAAAATGCTGAGTTTGTAAATGCAGATATGCGTTTACACCATACAAACTCAGCAAGCTACTATAGCTCAGATCAATCAGCGCGCTGTTGCGCATCGATGAACACGTATATTTTTCTAAGCGCACAATCTCGATCTTGATCGATTTGGTCGAGATTTCGAACGATATTTTAAAAACGAGAAATCTCGCAAGAATCGAGATCGAGATTGCATTCCTTAGTTACATATTTATCTTTTGAACTAATGAAAACTTATATCGCACGTTATAGAATTTCGGAAAATAATAAGAAGGTCTCCTGAAATATCCTTAAAGGAAGATCGCGAATAAGATATTAAAAAAATTTAATTCAGAGATTAAGTGTTCTACTTGTCCATCCTGGATATCTGATATTTTATTGGCACGCTGATGATGACTTACTGCATGAAGTTAGTTTACTGGTAGCTCCACTTGTGGGAGGTGTAGTGGGCGGTACTTCATGGAATCACGGTATGTCCCATGTGGCTAGCGGGCCAACTCACATTTTGTCAAAAATTTGACATAATTTTTTTTTTATTTATCGATATTTCAAAATATAACTCGTTTTCAAGATAGATAAAAATGTCATTTGAAAGAGCATAACAAGAACTACAGTAATATGTTTATTAGTCACATCGGCCGAAATTTGACATGGTGTAGTTGCGCCCCACGTACAGAATTATAAAACTGAGTTTTCTAAAACAGTGAAATCTTATGAAATTTATACGAAAAAAGGAGAAAATTTCGAAATTTGCATTGAAAACATTAAAATTTCGGTTAGCTATTTGGACTGCCATTTTACTACAAACAGATTATGAATGTCCGATTTCAATCCTATGCCACTCATATTATGATATTCTTAAACCATTTTCTTCTACGAATTCCAAGAGATTAACAAAAATTATTAATTCAAATTAATACGAAGGTATGTTCCGTTTAATAATTATGATGTTCTGAATATAATCATGTGAAACAAGAATCTCTGTACAAGTTCAATTTAATTTTTATAGGACAACATTTCGTACTAATTTTCATGTCGTGGCTACTGATAATATTTTGTTTAGGTGTAGTGTAAGCAAGGGCGTACTGAGGAGAGGAGCAAAGTGGGGCAGCTGCCCACCGTGTATTTTTGTAAATCCATAATTAAGTAAAAGGAGAGTGTTTTCTAACAAATTTTTGCTACCTTAATGCAGAACTATCCTATGTATTTTAGGGTGATTTTTCAAAGGAGCAGTTTGAAGTTATGTTTTTGTAATAAAAATATTAAAAATATCTAAAGCAAATTTTGACATGCCTTATTATATACGAATCTTATAACTCTCATTCATTAAATAATCTCGTATTTTCTGATTCCTTAATACTTAACTCCAGTTTGACCAAAATTTGAACTAAGGAATGTTCTGCATTAAGGTAACGAATGATGAAAGATTGGAGCTTCAAAAATTATATATATAATTTTTTTAAGTCAATAACTTTGATGGGGATATTGAAAGGACCAGCCATACACCCAGATATCTCAGGAGTCAAGGACTCATATTTATCTGCAATTGCGAACAAATAAAAAGCGTGGACAACCGATTTTTTAGTGAGTAAGGTTTATATATTTTTTTAAAGTTATAAGGAGCCAAAGCCCAAAAACCAACGAGGATTTCATTGCTGAACAAACAATTTTTTTTTAGTTTTTTCCCCCCTCCTAGAAAAAATTGGATCCGTCCTTAATTCATGAAGCATTAAGTCTAGGTGTAGTTTTGTAGGTATTATTAAATGCAAAGTTTATCAAATAATATCATTATAATTATTATGAGGATGGGTGCGAATATAGTTGCGAAACCGGTCACGGAATAAGTATGCAAGTAATTTCATTATTACAGATGATTATACCTCAATAACAAAACTATGAAAGCAAATTATTTATCATATCTCCTTTGATGTGGCTTTATAGCATTAATGATCTATGTCATTTCAGTAGAATTTAATTTCTTAAGTCAAAATGCATTTAGAATGTGGGTTGATCATCATAGAAATATAAAGATCTCAAGAATTTAAATATAAGTTAGTCAGATTTTGTTAACATACTTACAACTAGTCTTCATCTCTCCTTCGGTGGATATTCGATTTTCGATGTCGAGTAACATGAATCCACTGTTTCTCTCTTTTTTTAGGTTTTTGTATCTCATTATTGTTTATTTTTATTAGTTTATTGTCATTTTTGTTTGGTGTGTCTGTGACAGCATTTTATCCACCAAAGTGGAGTATTGAACAAGTTCGTCGGTAGCCTGGAGGTAGAGTCTCGGCCTTCAGAACGAGGGGCCCGTGGTTTGATCCCAGGTGCCGACAAACTCCCCTTTCACAGCACAAGCTTTTAGCTTAGTGTGAAAGGTTTATAAGGTTGTATTTGGGTTTATAATAAAACCCAGATTTATCTTTTTAAAAAAAAAAGTGGTATAAAAGATTCCCACCTTCAAATCCCCTCAGGCTGGCTACTGAGCCCCACACGTGAAGACAAAAGTTTTCGCTTAAAAGAGCGAATAAATAGAAGTCCCCCGATTTCTGAAATATGCGGGTGAGGCAACGAGTTTTCAATATTTTTTTTATAACTTTACCCATCTTTTTTTAAGATCTTTCAAAACACATAGATCTTTCACTCTTAATCTGTCCCATAAAATTTTCATATATCCTATAAAAAGCAGGCATTCGTAAAACGTCACGTATAAGACGATTTACATCTACCATTCAGCGATGAAGCATGTCACCCATTTTTAATGTTTTATTTTTTATTGCCTCAGAGTACAATCTACATATTTCTTACAAGCAGTTAGTCCGCTGGCTACCCGACTTGTGGGATATGCCGTGATGATATTGTATTAGTAAATAATTTCTAACTTATTCCTAAATTTTGTAGTTAGAACATTGACGTACCTACCAAAATTGTCAAAGACATTTGAATAATTTGTCGTATCTAATGACCGGTTACATACAATGTACTGTTACAAAAATTGCAAACATCATATTTTATGAAATTATGTATTGACTTATCACAACTATTTTTATATTATTTTTAAATGACAGTTATTATACAAACCGGTTATACTGTACCTTTGGACGGAAATTTATTATAACGATTTATATTTGGCCAATTTGATATTCATGAACATAGGGTCATAGTTCTTGCTGTGTTCTTTCTGAAGGCATTTCACATGCAATGAACTTTTTTTCTGTGATATCCATGTGTGATATTTGGCGGGGAAGGTGCAGAGTGCCAAGAAGATGGAGCGACCAAATTAAGGAGGCCACACAGGGTTCACTACAAGGGATTTGCACATGGCGGAGGATCGCTCGAGATGGAGACAGATGGTCTACAGAACGAAGCATGATGGTCACGATCCTCAGGATTAAGGGGCTGACGGAGATGATGATGATGATGATATTCATAAATTATAATCACAGCATTGTTCATGTCATTTACTATTATGTTTATTTTTAATATGTACATATATGTTGGGCCTGTTAGCGTATGTTTGTGATGAATAAATAAATAAATAAAAATTAAACCAAAATTTTGCCTAAGCAAAACTATACCAATTATACCTGCAGGATTACTCTTGACATAACCTAAATACGATCTCAATCTAGTCTTGATCTTGATCATACGACGCACGAAGTGACTATGGTCAAAAACACCGCGCTACCGCTAACGAGCGATCGGTTTGTGTGTATTTTTGGCCAATAGTCACTTCGTGCGTCGTATGATCAAGATCAAGACTATATAGATTAAGATCGTGTTTAGGTTATGTCAAGAGTAGCCCTGCAGGATTACTCTTGACAAAACCTAAATACGATCTTAATCTTGTCTTGATCTTAATCGTACGATGCTCGAAGTAAATATAGTCAAAAGTACGTGCATACCAATCTCGTGGTAGCGTTAGTACAGTATTTTTTAGTAGGTATAGTCGATTAAGATCGTAATTAGATTGTGTCAAGAGTAACCCTGCAAATAACATTTGCACTTCAAAAAAAGGTCACAGTTACAAACAACAGCATAAACTCGCAATCATTTTTTGAATTAATTTCATGCAACAAACATAATTATTAAGTTAGAGAGTGTTGTTGAACTCTTACGTAATAAGATATCATTAAAGATACCGTTTTTTTCATTGTTGAAGTGGAAGAAAGTTTCCAAGCAGCTAATGAATCTAACACTAATGAATCTCAAGATAATATTTTTCAAAAATTATTTCTAATTAAATTGATAATAAATTAAGTAAGTACCTATGCATATAATTTATTTCTTCCCCTTTAGTTCCTCGACTCCCACGCTACGAAGCGATTTCCTATCTAACCATAATATAAGTAGGATGTTTCGATAGTAGTAAATATTTTATTTTTATTAGTGTATTTAATTAGTGTTATTTAATGTGTTCCTATAATTAATAAGGTTTTGGTGCTTTTTATTAATACTCGTAAATAGCTTATTATTAATGCCCCATGTAGGTAGTTCCCGGTATAGAATAGATGTACCTACAACTCTTTTCTCTAAGCTTTCGCGTGTCCTATAAAAAGCAGATGTTCTCTCACTTATAAGACAATTAACATCTTCATCATTCAGCGATGAGAAATGCCATCCATCCTGAATGTCTTACTTTTTTATTGGCACAGAGAAGACAATCTGCATGTTTATTACTAGCAGTTAGTCCCCTGGCTACCCAACTGGGATATGCGCTGATGGTTATAGTAGAGGATTAATACAGTATAATCTCTTTTATAAGGCATTTTACTTATTTGGAATAAAAGTTTTAAAATTAGGTAAACCGTTAGTTACGCGATTTCGACTGCATTTTGTCACTTAAAAACTCGTATCGAGCAGAGATATTGTCCCCAAATAGATTTATAGTATGATATTTTGTATTTTTGAATGTTCATCTTCCAATTTATTGAGTTTACGTATGGATGTTTGTTTTTTGTTTATGTATGGATGTTTGGTTGCATTGTTTGTTTTTGTTATCACATTTCTATGTTCGTATTTAGGAAATATTAATTTTTAGTCATATATAAATGTATGAGTTACTTAATACCAATGTACAAATTTGTATGTTAATCTTGTAAATGGCAATGTAAACCGTAAACTAAATAATAAATAATAAAAGAAAACATTCAAGATGAGTGGCATACTTCATCGCTGAAACGAAAATGTTGACTATCTTATACATCATAACGAAATGCATTTCAATATTAATTGAGGCTTCATCGTACCTACTAACATCTACATACCTATTTGTTAAACATATTTGATATCAATAAAACACTGTTTTACTTTTCACTATTGATTTATTAATACTCTAGATCATTTACCTATTTGTTGTTAATGAGAGATGTTTCATAGTAATTTTCACTGTGAAGTTTAAGGTTACCTATGTTAAATTACACCTGCATCATCGTACATTTATAATTCCTATAAACATAGGTATTAGTTACGTACTTACCTGTCTAAATGTTAATGTATGTAATAATACAAGTTTATTATAATATACAAGTAGAAAAATTAACTATATTATATTCCTCACACCTATTTTCCTCCTCTTACCCCTCACATTTACCTTTTCAAGTCACATTTACCTTAATTCAAAACACATGAATCAGCACCTGTGAGTCACGAGGTATTGGGTTCGATATCTGGCCAAGAAAAAACCGAAAATTATCTTTTTGATTATTTATTTTATTTTCATTTTGATACGGCGTAACCTAGCGTGATATTTAAATATAGGACAGATTATAAAAAAAAAGTACAAGTTCGTACATGATAAAATCAAACATTAAATTGAGAGATTAGAATAATAAAAACATTAGAAAATTATGACAAGGAATTCTGTAAAAGCAATGAAACATGCCACACTTCCTCAAAATCTTATTATATTTTAGAGTAGAAATAATATATACATACATCTATGAAAATATAGATAAATATGTTTAAATATTTTGACAGATAGTTAATTATTAACAAATACATATGTTATAAAAATAATAAATAAATAGATAATAACAATAGCATAACAGGAAAAATAATAAATAAATAGATAATAACAATAGCATTACAGGAAAGTGATAAACATAGGAATAGAATGGGCAAAAATAGACAAGATCAAGGTAAAAAAGATTTTTTTTTTAAAAGGCAGCGCCCGCCACATACCTCGTGCTGTACCTGGAGATATGTTTCTCCATAACGACACACACATGCACAAACAGGATTTAAGGTCGCATTAAAGCGAGAAATGCTGCCCCGAGGGAGCACTCTAGATTTAGTGGCCACACACCAAAAATGTTGGTGCAAAAAGGGAAGGGAAGAAATGGGAAAATGCCTTCTTCTCTATGCAGTATCGTCAGTTACTTGAAGGGGATATTAGGCTACCAAAGAAAGTACAGAAGTTTTTGAAGGCGAAAAAGTTTTTCCTTGTGGCCACCAAGTCTGCATGTTGGATGCTGTAAGGATGCTGTACATCCCTTGTTAGAGAATTAGTTAATGAATAAACAGTCTAAATAACAATAACGAATAAAGAAGCGACAGGATAGCAATGGCCGTATAAAAAAAGAACTGAATCAATTTGTCAAACTACTGATATTTATTAAAACATAATTTATTATTTTAACGTGTTAAATAATATATCATTATTTTGGCCACCTGGATGGAAATCAAGATCACAAATTAAACTTACAAGCAAACTATGTTCACAACATACATTATCTAAACATTATAAATACACATTCCGACACGAATAAAAAGTAAAAACTCAAGGAATTAATGTGGTATTTTGCATGGACGTAAACAGCAATTTCTCTAAAGGAGAGGGGGCGGAAACATAACAAATTGGTAAAGGAATTCGAAATGTTTTTAGGATTTTCCTGCTTTGGTTAGAGAATATTTTAGAACATTTAATCTGATATGTTTATCCATGTTATTTTTACTTTATGAGGTCACAATATGTAAGTTCTATACACGATACTAACATATACCTAAGGGTTTGAAAAGATACCGTCACCTTATTTGGTAGTGCCCCGGACGGGACTTCTATTCTATTCTATTTTCAAAGACCATCCACTCGTTTACGAGTGATCAGGGCCACTATGGTTTCAAATTGTGAAAAAACTTCAACAGCAAATATTATTCAATAAATTCGTTATTATTTTCAAATTAAAAAAGATACACGAATCAATAGCAATATTACTTTTGCATATTTGCATACAGACGAAACAAATATTATTACAGTATATTATTGCATTTAGTAATATTAATTATATTATACGGTTTCAATATTGGGATTGTGTACAGTAAACCTACGTAGGTTCCTATCACTCATCCACAATAGGACGGACGGGACTTAATCTGATAGCTTTCGAATGTATTGACATTTTTTTTTTTTTTTTTATACTTCATTGCCGCCAAATTTTTAAATTGATATACCTAGGAATATGATTTCTCGTTTTCCCCGTACTTGTTAAAAAAATGAGACACCTTATATTTAGTCGCCAAACTTATAGAGGGGGGGGGGTTGAAGATTCTAGGTTCTTACAGACATATAAATAAACTAAAATATTCATTTTTAATACAGTCATGATACTTATGTATTTAACTTTAAAAGTACTTGTTTCATGCAACTTATAAAGGTACCTACCCATCACGGCGGCGTACCTACATAACCTATACGGTCTGGTTGTTTTTCCCGCCTTGAATCGTGGGAATTGAGAATTAAATAAAGATGGAATGATTATTATAAGTCGGAGTTATTCACACAATATGCACAAAACTTAAGCTCCCTACACACGAGTTTGTGGTAGGGGTGATTTAGAAAGCAAATCGACAGAACCAATCTTTGTTTTACTCATTTTTCGAAAGCTTCTACATACGTTTAGCAAAAAGCTTCTGCATGTTTACATCAGATGGATTAAGACTTTGGAAGATAGCAACAAGTGACGTGTACATAAAAGGTTTGAGTACATGGGTAGGTAAAAGCCGAAGGAGATTTAGAAAGCAATATTGAAGAAAATGTATATTTCCTTTTGAAAATTTAAGTCACAATAATATCAAAATGTAAATCTATTCCGTGGAGCACTCGACAAAGAATTGGTCTCCCATCTCTCTTTTCATTTTACATTTTGAATTCATCGATCCATCGATCCTGAATGTCTTAATTTTTTGTTGGTACAGAGAGGACAGCTTGTATGTTTATTGCGTGCGGCTGTGGAATATACCGTGATGTGATGGGTTAGTAGTAATTAAAGGGGTGTTAACATTTGGCGAATATCGCCAGGCGAAAAAACAAAATTTGCCGGACATCCATTGATCGTCACACCTGTTCATACAGTCCACCGATATAGAAACGATCTATCAGATGCGCTTTGATTTTGACACTGTTTTCAAAATGGCGGACGTCGAGATGGAGATCGCGAAGTGTTTATTTTTAGTCGAAAATGTTATAGTAAAGGTTATAAGGCGCCTTTTAATTAAGGAAACAAACGCCACAAACCAACAACAAAGAAAACAGCTGTCACAAAGCGGGAAACATTATAAAATTTATAGGTTATAAAGTTTTTACCATAGATACGAACGCCGCGCACATCTGCGCATGCGCAAATCGTTCAATCGGCCAAAAAAGTTGGAAGGTGGTCAACTCAAGACGATATCGTTTCTACTTGTTTTTTATCGTTTCAGACTAGCTGTCATTTTGTTCACACGGTTCAAATGGCTGACGATATTTTGGTGCCCTGGCGATATTCGCCAAAGTCCAAAGTGAGAACACCACATTAGTTCCGTGTAGATCCGGCAAAGAGAAAGTCTCGTAGTCTTTTCTTTGTTATCAAGTGTCATGTAAGAGGCAGGTATTTACAAAGCATCACGAATTTAATTTAACCATGAGGTATGCCACCCATCCTGAATGTCTTTGTTTTTGTTGGCACACAAATAACAATATGTATGTTCCTTAAATGTAGTTGTTCTACTAATTATCTCGCTTGTGGGATATAGTCGTTGCATACCTATTCAAAAAGGGGTATATGAATTTATAAATGTTTGGACATTTCTAAAATAAACTGCTATTAATGATATCATAACCATTTCATAAAGTGATTCTTAGTATCAAATATTAAAATTCAATACTTAAAGAATAATATCACATGCCAATAAAAAGTCCAAACAACAATTTGAATGCCCTAATGAATAGTTTTTAAAGAGTACCTATGCCTAAATAAAAATAATCGCACATACCTCTTTTTGAATATGCAACAACCATATGCTGTGATGGTATATATTTTTGATCGTCTATCAGTCGAATACCTTCACCAATAAATTTAAAAGTGTAAAAATACTTACAACATTCGTCTTTTCTACACCATTCTTCAATGTGTTGCCCTGCATTTTTACAAGACATGCTCCAATGAATACATTGCCACCTTTAAGTATCTAGACGCTTGTGCGTCTATTTCACATAACATGAACATAACCATACTTTAATTAGACTTTATTAATAGTTAAGAATATTAATTTAATACACTATTAGGTGTTATCATAAGCTAAAAAATTCTGTAGATGTGCATTTATTATATATACAAACTTTAGGGGGGGGGAAGGCTTTCATACGTTTCTACATAAGGTTTACCGGTAGCCTAATGGTAGAGCTTCGCACTTTCAATCAAGAGACCTGAGATCTATTCTCGATTTTCTCCACCTTCACATCACAAGCATATTACTTATTGTCAGAGTGTCTGGGGTGACTTTGAGTTTATTTCAAATCCAGATTCATATTTTTATAAAAAAAAATAAAAACGAAATTTATTTCAACAAAATAAATATGTAATATGCCAAAATAATCAGTATGGTATAGTCATTTTTATAATATTCAGAACGTAGGATATGATACAAAATAAAGATTATTTTTTATTTGTTTAATTTGAAAAAATTGCACATGAAGATTTATACAAAAATCTCAAAATGTATTACTTATAGAAAATCAATGTTTTTTTTTTGTGATTTTGTGACAGTAAGAAAGAAAAAAATAAGCATGCGTTAGATGAATCATAATATCACTCGCTAGTTCGAAAAATTCTTTAGTATATATTGTATAACCTACAGGAGGATTAAATACACAAAAAAATTAAAATATATTCAAGGAAATCGTGGAAGTGGTATTTTATTTGAGAAAATCATGGGTATTTCATATAATTAAGTATCTAAATCCAAATATGCCTACATAAGTTAATTGTAATTTATTAGTTTTACCTTTTTATGTAGACAACAGACTGTATAGGTAGGTACTCTTATTATTATTTCGATTTCCATCCATCCATCCATAATAGAACAAAGAATATGTATGTAAGTAGTAGTATCTACGAAAAAGACTTACATAGGTTGGTATTTATCATTATTATTTCTTAGAGGCAATCTGTCTAACACAGATATTAAAAGATACAATAGGTACCTACTACAAAATAATACTTCCAAAGTTTGTTACCTCATGTGGGGTGAATGACTTGTACAACCGTGTACATACATACATACAATGTACCTGCTATAGATACATAATATTATTATATCTTATATTATTCGATATTACGTAGCACTTATAGCTATATAGATACTGTGGGTTTATATAGCTATATACATTAAGTTTAAGGATAGATACTAGGTTTTAAACCCCACAGCTTTGTGTGAAGCCATCCTTAGAAAGGAGTTTACGTTTTTATAAATGTATATGTATCTGGGTTTACCTAATAGAAGATAAACTATTGTTAAAGAATATATGAAATATTTGGGACTAAAAACGAAAAAATAAACTACTATTTTGTCAAGGAAAATGTGTTGGCATTTCGAGGCCACGCGTGCCCTTGTGGTAAAGACAGAACTGCGCTAGGTACATTGTAGTTTAATTAAAAAAAATCGCTTCCATCGTCAAATAAATTAATTTAAACAAACTGATTTTGTATTACAACCACTTTTTCTCAGTTATCGATGCAACCTTGCATGAGGCGCTGTGAAGAGGTGACGCTCGGGGTGACTGGAAACATTATTTTTATTTACACCTATAATAATAACGGTAATGATACTCAGAACTGACGGAACGACGGTAAAGAAGAAGTAGATATCTGAAGGGAAATGCCTCAAATGCTGCCGACGAACTTTCACAAAACTACTCTGTTACACGAGCAATGAATAAAAGATATGTGCATAGAAAGGTAGAAAAAAATTATCTCCGTACCTGGTAAAAGTGGATACAATTATATATATTTTTTTATTCATCAATATATCCACGGCACGAGCCTCTTACACGATAAACAATACACAAAAAAAAATCTAAATTATTTTTCACAACACAGTTGGAGCAAGACAAGAACAAAAATTAACGAAGAATAAAGTATAAATATGAATCTAATTATAACATTTTTATAACATTGGTCAAGTCAAATAATTCTATTATGGAAGACAAATGAAAATATTAGAGTGTCAGTTATAAAACGTCAGTAAAATGTTTGGTAATATGTCAAGAATATAAAATTATAATTTAGTAAGGAGATATCAAGTAGACGGAACAGAAAGATATTTACATTTATAAGAAATGTAGGTAATATATAATATATTTAAACGTCAAAAGAATGAATTAGATTAAAATGTCAATAAATAAAATAGAAAAGAGTGTCAATTACAGTACAAATTACCAAACATACCTATATTACCCTAATTAACAAACGTATGTTCATACAAGCGGATTAAAATAATATTAATGAAAAATTCTTTTACCTATAGGTTATCATTTTATGTAGGTACTTACCTATAACCAATAATATTATAAAACTTGCATAACTCAACAAATCTTGAAGTGATCAAGTTTGGTTTATTTCATCAACCACTCTGCAAGAAAATATTATATAGGTACTTACAATATATTGCAATATTATAGATTGATAATTAAAAGACCACAAACTATGGCGCTAGTGTATATGAAGCAACTCAGTAGTTCTTTTTTGTATCGTATCTGTATCTACCATTGCGGTATCCTGCACAAGTGGGGGTAGTCAACGAATTCACTGCGTGTAATAACCATTCGAATCGTCAGTACCTTATCACAAACAAATATAACATTCAACAGGCATATCTACTACTACTATACCATCACGGCATATCCTACAAGTGGGGTAGCCAACAGATCAGCTGCATAGAATAAACATGCAAGTTATCCTCTCCGTGCCAATATAAAATCTTAACATTCAGGATGGGTGGCAAACCTCATCGCTGAATGTAAAATGTCTTAATTTTTTCGAACACCTGCCTTAAAAGTCAGGCATAATAATATCTAATTACGTCTAATAAAAGATTGATAATGATTTGCTTAATTCTCCAACAATTTTCTATTGTCTAGGTATACCTAGGTATGTGTAGAAATATTGGGATTATAAAATATGTGTTCTATTAGCGTATTTGAACTTGAAAACCATAGATAATTTTTGTTTTATATTGCAGTTTTCAAAATAAACATTTTGTAGGTTTGGTCCTTTCTGTGTAGCCAAGTTTAAAGTTTTTTTTCCGCCTATCATTATATAAAACAAATAATATGTTTCTTAATTAATCAGAGAATTTAGAAATCCATGAATTGGAATAATTACTAGAATGTAGATTCTAGGTGTAGAACACGTAGGTGTTGGAAGACCGCTGAAAACTAGGTCTTCAGTCCGTCTCAGAGGTTTTGAAAGGAGTAATGGACAGATATTTCCGGAAAAAGTGTGTGTGCGTACGCGTTTGTATATGTTTAGGTACGCAAGTAGTAGGTATGTCTGAACAAGTTTTGCGTGTAATTTTCCTTCTCTGCCGACAGCAAGATATGTTTGTAGTATTAACATTAGTCACGTATTAATTTTATCAATAGTATAAGGTATAATAATATAACCTATACAAAACAGCACGTTGATGCATTAGACTTGTCATTAGTCTATAGAGGAAGATAACGACCCCAGACAGACACGTTTGGCACATTACAACTTAAAATAAAACAAACTCCTCGTGTTATTTAGTTCCATCATTTCAAAAGTAAGTACCTACTCGCCAACTGTTTTCGAACTCACAAACTTTTGAAATTATCCAATCCGATTCAGTTGTCCTTCAGCAGGCTTTCCCGGGAACAGGAACTTTCTTCTGCAAGTCTTTTCTCTGAGTCATCTTTTCATGCGACATTCAAACGTCATTTTTACCTTCTAAATTGTGTCTTGATACATAAAAGTAATTACAAATTTGGGATTTTTATTGTTTTGTTCAATGACGAGGGAATCTTGAATGGCGTATTTTTTATAATACATATAAATAAGACAATCTCCACAATCCTTACATGCACTTAGCTCACTGTCGACCCCAAAGTTTGATAAAAGAAAATACGGGAAAACATAAATATTTCGCTTGGAAAGTTTGAAAAATGGTTTTTCAACAATTGAGCGACGTTACCGCCATCTATGAAAATATTTAGAAAGCTTCTAATACAATTTATCTAATATTCAAATGTATCTCATAAAAGATCCGATATGTATCTAAACATGATCTAACCACAGAGTAAATAATTAAACTACGTACTCAATTACTCTTTGTTTCAAAGACATATTTCATAATCTACAGAATTCTGTTTTCTTTTTTATGTCAATAGTATTTTCTATTTCAAATTAAATGTAAAAACATGAATAGTATTGTTCTTTGGCAATTTTGTTTAATCATTTATGAGCATAATCTTGGTTTACCTTTAAGTAGATATTTTTATAAGGTAGGTACCTAGGTACTTTTTACATCGCCTGCGGTTTCGCAGAGATTTCTTTCAGAGGGTACCTACCTGTTTATAACTTTATACTTGAATAGCTTTTGTACTGTCATAACTTTATTACATAGGTAGGTACGTTATAAAACCTTCAAGTATTTAAATTGCATTTTCATTACGGCTCGGTATGAAGTCCAACAATCTTAAGTCGAATTTATTTATTTATTTTACTCTTCACTGTAGGTACACCGGCTACAATATTTCAAATCAATAATTCAAAGTATCATAAAAATATCAGCTATTCAATTCAATGTACAGAGGGCGAGTTCATAGCTAGTAGCTAAAATGCAATGTCTTCCAAATAGCCCGGTTATTAAAATTAAAAAATATATATTATACTATAGGTACTCTCATGCCGTGTCCCAAAAGTGGGGTAGGCAGAGAGAACGTAACGCCAGATAGATCTATCTTTACACACTTCCTTCGCTTCCTCCACATTCATACAGTTTCTCATGCACACAAGTCGGTTCCTTTTACTCAACACACGGCCATCTTTGAGAATTTGATCTACGTGATCAAGCCACGTGGTTCTCAGAGGGCCGCGCTTCCTCACACCCTTTCTTTCAGACAAGCATATCCTCTTTGTCATTCTTAATTAGATATCTTAAAGAAATAAACATAATTAGGTATATAAAAAACTATTGGTTCAGTCTTTATTTCATCCCTTATTTGACTATGCGGATGTCTGTTATTTGGATCTCTCGGTGGAAGGCTTGAATAAGTTGGAACGTCTTCAGAATACTTGCATTCGATATGTGTTCGGGCTCAAGAAGTACGATCATATATCTGAATATCGTGAACGCCTTGGCTGGCAAACTATTCCTCAACGCAGAAATGTTCACACTCTTTGTCTTCTTTATAAGGTTTTATTTGATTCCAACACTCCGTTGTATCTTAAGGAAAGGTTTGAGTTTTTACACTCCCATGGACTACCACTACGATCGGCCTCCAATAATCTTCTGGTTATCCCATCCCATCATTCGAGCTGTTACACCGATTCTTTTTCAGTTCATGGTGCTAGGTTGTGGAACCAGCTGCCGCAAAAAATTCGCACTTGTTCTTCTTTTTATATCTTCAAGAAGGAGGTTAATGGTCGCTAGTCTTCTGTTGCATTTACATATAAAAATTCCTAAGGTTTTCAATATTTTTCTATATTTTTTTTTTTTCGTGTATCCAAACACGACGAGCAGTCCTACCCCATCCCTTCCACTTTATCCCATCCGTCCCTACTCAACGTCTGTGTCGAGTCGCCTATCCGATGTTATTTCTTTTGATTATATATTTGAGTAGCTTATTTTATTTGTAAATTTATCTTGGTATACATATGTGTTTATTTATATATTTATCTATATATATCTTAAATTATTTTATTTTGTTTTACTTATTTATTTATATATTATTATTATTATTTGTTTTTGTTTAATGGGTTAGTTGGAAGATATTGCGCTTCAGCAATAAACTCGCCCATTGCACAAAATTATTAATTCTATTGTTGTGATACCATGTATTTTGTTCTTCTTTACATATTGATTTTGTGCAATAAAGTTTATTATTATTATTATTATATATCAACAGAAATAGTAGAAATTAAAATAAAACAAACACACACATTAAGGCTATAAATAAGAATTTATTGTGGCTAATTGTGCTATATTGAGCTGTTCTAAAGGTATTTGAAGTTAACTTCTGAAGCTCTGTTACAAGACTTAAAAAAAAAAACCGACAGAGATATTAGAGCTTCTCGTGAAATATCTGTAGCTCTAACAAAACTTCCATCTTGTTGAAAATATATGAAGGTATATAATAGATAGATATATAGTTATCTTATTGGCTTTACCTAGTATTGCCATCAATCTGTTAAAATTGATATAATATAGAATATGTGTAAAATATGTAAACTGGAGATTTTATGTTTTAAATATCAAAACTATGTCGTAATACAAAGATCTGCGAAGATAGGTAGGACGAAGATAGGGAGGATTGAAAAAGGATATTAATATTACACTTGTTGTAATTCGATCGATTAGATAAGATTCCAGCGATGAGGTTTGCCACCTATCCTGAGTGTATTTATTTTATATTGGCACGGAAAGGACAACGTGCATGTTGATTATATGCAACTAGTCTGCTGGCTACCCCACTTGAGGGATATGCCGTGATGGATTAGTAGTAGTAGTAGTATGAACTAGAGTTATAAAAGTTGAGCTTTGAATATGTAAATAAGTAACATACCAATATAAATGCGACTTTATATATATCTTTACATTACAACACAAAGTAAGTTGTCTGAACGAAGACAGCAATATTGTGTATGGAAATAATAGTTGTAAAATATTATTGATTGAGTGTCTGTGGCTCAAGTTCAAGTCATTCTATAATCTAGACATCTATTTTTGTCGATGTCTACTATGTAAGATACATTGCATTTTGATCAATGATAATATTTTGAAATGATAATAAAGCTAGCAATATATAACTGAATTTATGATCTCTTTTTGACAGTAATAATATATGCATCCAATCATTTGATATTATGATCTATTTATCCTATCACTGCTTTTCCCAGAGTTACATACGTGGGAACACGTCATATTTGTGTTAAGGAAATAAAATTATGAGATGAAATGATAGCCTATTCATACTTATTACTAGAACTCTTCTTTCATTGCTGAATATATAGACCTCATCTAAACAGCGTAATTTTTTCTGCCTCGTGACACGTGAATCCACTTTCTTGTAACTTTAGGCTTGTAATTGATTATTGTGCCTTTTAATTTGTATCTTCACTTCAAAGTCTTAAGCGTTCTTTTGCTATCCTTTCTTCTTACTTTAAGATTATTTGGAATGTCATACAATACATACCTACCAACCTATCTAATTATTCGAAGTAAATATTACCTATAATGAATATCCGTTCTCGTCTTTTCGATTTCTTCTTAATTCCATATCATCATAGCATATCCCACAAGTGGGGTAGCCAGGAGACCAACTGCATGTAATAAACATACAGGCTTTCCTCTCCGTGCCAACAGAAATTGAGACAATCAGGGTTGGTTCAGAAATTTGTCATTTAACTTGAGAATATTACATACATACATACCATCACACTGCTTCACTCGTGGAGTAGGTAGAAATGATCATGCGCTACTTCCTCCTATCCTTGCACTCCTTTTGCAACCATCAATGTCAAACAATTCCTCATACATGCTCTCCTATTCAACATGCTCAACACGTCTCCGTCCTGCAAGAACTCTGGTTTATAATTATGATCTTGCCATTTGATCCTCGGACGGACACGTCTCCAAGCACCATTCCTCTCAATATTTCCTTGGTCATTCATTAATTTTTTCCACATGTCCAAACTATCGTATTTTATACGTTCGTCTTGGTTACTGCACCAACTTCCATTCCACATTCCTCCTTGTCTGATATATCTATATAGTTTACAATATATAGATATATCAGACAAACTTCTTCACTTTGCTAATTTGCAAATTTGCTTAGAGCTAACGGTGCAGAAACCAATAAACGTAAATAGATTTTCATCCATTCATCAATGTTTTAAATATTTACATAATTATGTATAACTACTTGTGAGAAAACCTTCTTTTGATATGGATGGCTGATATCTTTTTCTTTTATAAGATTCCACAGAGTAATCCAGGTGTTTATAATGAATATTTTATTATCTTTATACAGGTATGCATGTATTTACAATGTTGCATGTAAATGAATATTATATGTGTGCGTAAAGACAAAAGGAAAAGGGGGATAAGTCGACTCATCTACAAATCGATTTTAACACATTTATCGCAATTTATTGATCATAAGCGTTGTAATAAAGGATGAGTCGACATTTGCACAAAAGACATCATATTTTAATGTAGAACAAATATTAAATTAGTCATATAGGTAGTACAGTATTGTTCCGCCGCGCGGATTTGTTTCAGCTCTTTTGTGAAGGTAGTTTTTTTTTCGATTTATTCCCTTTTACCTTTCGCTCGCCAAAGATATATGTACGTGCAATGTAATTATTAATAATATTTATTGATTCATACCATCACGGCTTTTTCCACAAGTAGGGTAGCCAGCAGATCATCTGCTTTTAATAAACATGCAAGCTGTCCTCTCTATGCCAAAAACAAAAAAAAATCAGGATGGGTGACAAATCTCATCGCTAAATTTAAGATGACTTTATTTTCTGTCATCGTGCAATTCTGACAGATTACTAGCTTTCACTTTATTTTTTTGAAAGAGGATATACCCAATGCAATGAAAATGCTCAGATGGGCTGGTGGTGTAACAAGGATGGATAGGGTGAGAAATTTCCATATCCGTGATAGTTTCAAAGTCGCTCTCAACGGTGAAAAAATAACAGAAAACCGATTAAGATGGTACGGGCACATCTTGAGACTACCACAGGATAACATGATCAAAAAGACAATGGATGTAGAAGTAGGACCCAGAAGACCAGGCAGACCAGTGACCACCTGGATGTCCACAATTGCCAGGGACATGAAGGAGGCAGTTTTGCGCTCGGAGGATGCAGGGGACCGGAAAACTTGGAAGATGAGGACTAGGAGAGCCGACCCCAAGTAAATGGGATAAAGGTGAGGGCGAAGAAGATATACCTAATGCTTTCGGATGAACCGCATTTTTCCGTCTCAATTCTTCATTTTTTCTTTCATCTTCATCGTTTTGATCTCTCTCTAGGACCATACTTCTTTGAAAAATGGTTCTAGCAAAGAGGCTAATATTTATGATTTGTTTACGAAACATCGTTTTTTCTTATTTACTTGTTGTGTTGAAACTAGTAGACACATTTCCGATATTTATTTATTTTATTCTTCACTGTACATTGGTTACAATATTACAAAATAAAACAGTATCATAAAAATAACAGTTATACCTACAATACTGGATGGACAATGGATATTGGCTGTGTATTTGATTGGGCTTTGTGACTCATACTGGATGGGTGATTTTGTTTATTTGTTTTGTTTTGATTTCTGGTATTTTGGGATTTTATATTTTTAGATTTACTTTGACTTTTTTCAGAAAATTTTAACTTTACCTTCTATCTCAAGACTAATGTGACTGAAGGACTGATTTCTAGTATTTTAGGATTTTTTGCTTTTATATTTATGTTTTTGTATTGTTTTAAGTATTGTATTATCGTTGTTTTTAAATTAACTTGACTTTTTAGAGAATT
Organism: Athripsodes cinereus; assembly: GCA_947579605.1. NCBI lineage: Eukaryota > Metazoa > Arthropoda > Insecta > Trichoptera > Leptoceridae > Athripsodes > Athripsodes cinereus. The sequence goes on along the minus strand of OX388316.1, from coordinate 5,369,637 downwards.
TTAATTTTTACTTATTTTTCCTCAAGACTGAGACATTTCTGGTAAGAGTGGAATCTTCGCTGGTCTACATGTTAAATGTATTAATTGTCAACATATTGTGTAACGACTGTTTGATTCTAAATATTGTGAAAAAAAAAAAAAATACAATGTACAGAGGGCGAGATTATCGCTAAAATGCGATGTCTTCCAACTAACCCGGTTATTGAGCCAATTAAACAGCATTGCAGCTGAAGAAGTGGCACAAATAATATCTTCTGTTGTCCGTGAATTGTGACTAGACATCGAGAAACTCCAGTAGGTATAGGATGACATGAATTCCTTACATTGCCACTTGTTCTACAAGAAAATCCATTTCATCCCGTTTTTTTTCCATTTGATCGAAAAAAGTTGCATCGTAACAATAAAAAAAAATACCATCTGCTGGTAGTGACATCTTTATAAACCAGATATAATAATAAAACAAAACTTTGAGGTAGGTACTACAATATTATTTCTAAAATAGATATACCTAGTTATAGCTGCAAAGATACATAATATTATCTAATCTTAATCACGGGCGTACCCAGGGGTAGGGAGGAAAGGGTGCAGCTGCAATTTTTTTTAATTTTATTTATTAGCCAAGCAAAACATACAGTCATTTGGTACATATTACAAATTAAAACATTAAATCAATATTTGACCAGTGAAGTTTGCGGATATTACAAATAAATCAGTACGTTTACAAATCCACAAAAAGAAAAAAAAACATGAAATGTGTCAATCATATTCACTTTACATAACATTCTAAAACAGAAAAAGAACATGAACATACAGTGGGCCATTGGGAAAAACAAAAAATATGATAGCGCTTTTTGAAAGGAATTTGGGAAATCGCAGTCGTAAACCAAACAGTGCAGAAACCAGCTACTGTGAGTTACACAGATCTCGAAAAAAGACAAAATTAATATTAAAGTATAGACAATTAATATTAAAGCATGGGCCCTTGCTGTGGTTTTTCCACAAAATGACGAATCTTAAAAAGAATTGTCTAGTTATTATTATTATTATCAGCTGTCATCGAGGTGGAAAGCTGCCTGACCCCTTCTCGCTTAAAATCGAACTAAATATAAGATGGTTCTAAAATATTAATCTACAAAAAACGAAAAGATTGTAAAAAATTTCAAATTTCTATACTAAATTGAAAATCTGGCCACGTGGGGTAGAAAATTTGACAAAAAAGGTTCACACATTTGAGAGTTTTGACAGTAAAAAGTTGCGAAGTTCTTGCCCACTCCTTAGAGAAAATATTTGGGTACGCCCATGATCTAAATTCTAATGATTATTAAAATTTTTTTGCCTATAAGCACCACCGATTCAAACGAGTAAGAATTGCCGTGGCAATGACCTGCAAAGTCTAGCAACATTTTATTATTAATTCTACCTGGTCTAGAATAGGAGATTATCACATTGTTTCTACAATATAGCAACTAGCAACGTAAATATACCTTCCCATAATAGGTATTATTTTCACACCAGTGGTTCCCAAACTTTCTACTACTAGGTACCTGAGAAAAAATAAACTGTGACTTTTATTTTAAATCAATAGTGCCACACAAGTCAAGTCAAAGTTTGTGTTCACAATACGTCATGTTCCAGGCATGGAAACTTATAGTACAGCGCTTATTTTATTACAGAGTCCCCATTAATTTTTTTATGACTGTAGATTTTTAATATATAGTATAGTTATCAATTGTTCATTAAAACCCGATTACTGACATAATCCCTACCATTTTTCTCCATAACAACATGTATTTGAATATAATTTAATTACTTTACGTTAGTTAGCCTGATATGAGAGCGGAAGCTCTTGAAAGCCGGTTCATGATCAATAAAGTCACTGTGGAAGTTGCTTTAAATAGATGTGTTATATTTTTAATGATTATTATAGTTTATGAAAATATGCACCACAGGTTCAATAAGGCCTCATTTTTATCAGGTGTAGGTACCTACGTGGTAAAATTATCTAAACCATTACGGCATATCCTACATGTTCGGTGGAAGCCAGCAGATCAGCTGCATGTAATAAACATGCAAGCTGCCCACTTCGTTCCAACAAAAAATTAAGACATTTAGGATGGGTGGCAAATATCATTGCTGAATTTAAGATGTAAAATGTCTTTATTCTTTTAAACACTTGCATTTTACAGGACACTCGATAACTTAGAGAAAAGAGCGGGAAACTTATTCTATACCGTGTGCTCCACGGTTTAAAGGCACTTGAAATTTTCGCATTATTTACTACTGGGGGTACCTGCATGTGCCCTATGTTGGGAGCCACTTTTTCACACCATCTCATTGTATTCTATATACGTTAAATTCGTTTTAAGATTAATTTTCGCAAACTAAAGGTCACATAAAAGCTATCTAGCTATTTTTGTTATTTGGCACTGTCAACGGGCGTTCCCAAAGAGGACATTCACATTTGGAATGAAGTATGTTATACCTAATTACCTAATACAGTATATATTTGGTAAAACATAATATTGTTTATCTCAAAATTGTTATTCTCAAAACATGACCCAGCCAGAGCATGTATCACGGTGATTGCAGATTCTTTTACAGAGTCTAATAATATACAGTCACTGTTCTGTACTTTTTGCTGAAATGCTTATCGCAGACATCTTTTTCACATTACACGGTTTTTTTTTTTTTTTTAAGTTTTGACAGTGCTATCGAAATTATTGGTATACTGTGAAAAAAAGAGAGGTATATTTCTTTTTTGTATTCCAATAAAAGTTTATTTAAGTCGATCATTGTTCAAATAAATAGCAAAAGTAGAGGAAAAAGGAAATATGCTGGACATAATAAATATGCAGAGAGAGAGAGAGATTTATGCCAATAAAAAAATAATCCATTCAGTATGGGTGGTATGCCACATCACTGAATTGCAGATGATAATCGAAAACTCACAGAAAATATTGGGAGACGTATTTTTTACTCCACAAGTTTTTTTGACAATTCTAGAACCATCTTACAATAATTAGTCTGACTTCTAAGGGGACAGCTTCTCACTTCGATGCCAATTTTCAATACTATTTCCATACTTTTATTCTAATTTCAACTAACTACTTTCCTACTATTTTCGAGTTAAAGGGCAGCTGTGATAAGCACATGGGACGTACCACTTATCATGATATCAAACCTACATTTAAACTACTAGTTTCCTCATTTGTAGGAGATGTTGTGACATTCAATAATATTATTCAACAATATTAAATTTCTCACAGTAAATATTTACATATATATTTATAGTCTGTTCAAGATCAGAGGCATCAAGGATAGTAAGAAAATGTTAAAATGTTGCTAATTTACATTCAGAATGGAAACCAGTTCGATAATAATGATATAGGTACGTTATAATAATTATCCTTATTGAAACATTATTTATATTATATTTAAGGACATCCATCCTCAATGCACGAGAGTCATCAAGAACTCTGTCCAATAAGTAGGTAGAAAAGTACTTCTTCAATGTTGAATGTTGCTCACCTCACACGAGTATTATGTATGGCTTGGCTTGTTCAATAATATTTATTATAATATATACTGTATGTATTGAAGGAGCATGTAGGCATCTTTACCAGTGCTGACACAGAGAGAAGTTTAATGGAATACCGATAGGAATCTAAACAGTAGGGTTACTCTTGACAAAATCTAAATACGATCTTAATCTTAATCGACGCACGAAGTGACTATTAGTCAAAAATACGTGCATACCAATCTCGCAGTAGCGGTAGCGCGGTATTTTTGGCCATAGTCCCTTCGCGTGTCGTATGATTAAGATCAAGACTAGATTAAGATCGTATTTAGATTTTATCAAGAGTAGCCCTGCAGGATCCACCAATGTCGTGACTTATTCGGAAGGTCGGCTGCCCTAATTGAAAAGGAACTTGGCGAGATAAATATTTTGCAAGCTGCTCAGAATCAAGATAAACAAAAAATGGTCTGAAGTAGCAACTGAGTTATCGTCAGCCGGGTCCCCCGCCCACTGACGTGGTAGGGTCAGAGATGCCAACACTGACATAGTGCTACTAGACTAGAGAGAGTTGAAATATAAATAAATTGTCACCTAAACGGATAAATAGGAGTCCTTGGACTCCTGAAATATCCGACAAATAAAGTTATTTCAACAACTGAGTTATCTATCCTATATGAGCACATTTTTATGAATAGAAAAATCTTCATGAACAGCAGGTAGTATAAGTCTGAACCAACTACTACTATACTATCACGACATATTATCCCACAAGTGGGGTAGCTAGCGGATTAATTGAATGTAATCGTTTTTTTTTTTAATTAATTTATTTATTAAAATACTTATAAATATTATACAAATGTGACATTATATATTATCTATACATATATTTTAATCAACCTCGAAAAGAGTGTGACTCGTGCTTCGAGGAGGGTTGCATTATTTCTATTTATTACTTTAATTACTTTACAATATATTTAAACTAGTTAGATTCTAACTTAAATTAAGTTATAAGTTATTTACAACATTTGTTCATGACATATATTATTAAGCTTACACTACAAGATTCTTATTAATATTTTTAATCTGATTAACATGTTATATTTTATCTTATAAACCTATTGTATTTTTATTTACATAAAAAGCATTTAGTTTTATTTACAATAATCAACTTGCAGATTGTCCTCTCCGTGCAAATAAAAAATAAGGCATTCAGGGTGGATGGCATATCGCTGAATTAAGTATTCGTGAGGATTTACGAAAACTTGTCTTTTAATATATAAAAGGATATAATATTTATTTATTTTACACAACAAACGGCTACATCAGCCTTTACAAAAATAATACAATAAAAACAAATCAAGCAAGTGAAACAATGCATCCTAGATAAATAAAACAATATAAAAATAAATATAATAAACAGAAATAAAATTCTACCTATTAATTTCAAATGGGGTAAAAGAAAATACAATTAAAATAAAAAGTAGGTACATAAGTACAAGTATACTGAATATAATTATTATATATTTATAAAATATATGTAATTATAGTTAAATAGTAATTAATACCTTATAACTATGACTTACCATAAATTGTAAACATTCTTTAAAAATATTTAAGCATTATTTCATGAATAATAATGTTTTTACATAAATACATAACTAATCAAATAAGCAATCCAAAGAACAATTCATTTCGATCTACCTGTGTGCTGCATTTTTAAATTTGATACCAAGGAACAAAATCCACTGGTAGGTAGCATTTTGTGTTATATTCCAAAGGACAAAATCCATTGACTAATAAACAAGATTGGCTTTGAACCTTTGAATCCCGTGGAGCATCCGGTAAAGAATTGGTCTCCCACTCTTCTCCATAAGTTTTCGAGTGTCCTGTAAAAGGCAGGTGTTCGAAAAAATAAGACATTTTACATCTTAAATTCGGCGATGAGGTTTGCCACCCATCCTGAATGTCTTGATTTTATGTTGGCACGGAGAAGACAGCTTGCATGTTTTATATGCAGCTGGTCTGCTGGCTACCCCACTTGTGGGATATGCCGTGATGGTATAGTAGTAGTAGTAGGCTTTGAACCTTGCTTTGAAAGAATTATTAGTAACAAGTTGTGCAAATACTGCAAATAATTTCCTTTCAGTCCAAATAAATCTCTGCTAGCCCCATTTGTTGTTCATTCTAATATGACCCGTTTTAGCATCTCGTAATTCTGCACATAAATCGATCAAAATACAAATTTATAATATTATAAATACAGATAATAAAATACCTGCTCACTAACTTGTATATTTCTCATAAAACATAACTTCTTCGTACTCTCAAATAAAGAAGAACTGTTATTCTAACTATATATTTCCAATCAAAGATTAGCAAGGTTCCAAATGTATGCCTGATATTTCCTTACAAATAAATCAATGTTTATTCCAATATGTTATACCTATATGAATTTTCCGTAATATGGAGTCACCATAGAAGAAATAATACCTACTACGATATTTTAATTAAACCAGAGAACAAATTGATTTGTGAGTAAGTTTCTCACTTACTTACTTACTTACGAATTTTACGATGGCCGAACAGACCTTGTAGGACCTTTGCCTCCGAAACAATAGATCTCCAAGCCTTTCTGAGCAAAGTTTCTCATTTAGTTAGGATTAACTAAACACACCTAGCTAGGCAAGTATAAGTATTAAAGTAGGTGCAAATTTTATTTATACAAGTGAATATTATCAATTTTAAAAGCAACAGCAATCAATGTTTTAGATAAAACCACCAATTTTTGCAATTCGTTTAGTTTTGATAGAGTATAAATTAATGAAATTAAATAAGATGTTATTAAAAGTGTTTAATTTCCCGTTCATGCCAATTGGACACGCTGTAAAGTCGACAAAATGGACGACGATAGTTGGATAGTGGTCACCAATTGGGCCGACATGGTAGTGTCCTACGTCAAGTTAAACTAAAGATCTATCAAGAGTGCAGAAGTGGAATGGGGTATACTTGTAACAACTTCGTAATAAAACAACGCAACTCGTCATCGCAACGATCGGTGTCATTGGGAAATAGTTGCATTACGTCTTGAATTGTATTAGGAGAACAGCAAATGGAGAGGCAAAAGAAAAACGCGATCTGTGTGGGTGTCGTACATCGTTGCCGCGAGATTTGAATGTAGTAGAACAGTGCGAAGAGCTTTCAAATTAATTCGATAGAGAGCGGTTTATTTAAACTCATAATTATAATTATTATTTATTTATTTATTTATTCTTTTTGCACATCATCATTACATAACAGTGTTAACAAAATAATATAAAGTTTTAAAAACTAGGACGATGTGCAGTGGCGAGATTATCACTATAAAGTGATTTCTTCCATCTAACCACTGATGAACGTCTGATTATATTTTATTTATTCGATCGTGTCCCTTATATTTAATTAGGGATATGAGTTTTTTTTATTCTAAATGTTCTATACGTTTTAGAAAATAATAAATAAATCAATATTACGGTACCGACACCTATAAAAAAACGTTAAAAGTTTCTTGTAATTTGTTATGTCAAAGATCTACGAAACCACACTCTATCGAAAAATGTTGTAACATTCTTGGACTACAATAATTATATACTTTCAACATTGTTATGTTCTCCCGATAGTCATAGAGTTACGAGTGACTTAACTCCATCGCAAATCGTGTTAAAATGTCGTCGGGTTGGCATTGTCGCATCACGTAACGAAATTCCCGCGAGAGAAGTGTTGTTACGTAGGCGGTAAGAATCAAAATAGAGGTTCGTAAACAAAACGATCCATTTTAACTTCTGTTCTCCTAATATCTAGGATCAAAATTGTTGTGCAAACTTTGCCTTAAAACTCGTTTTATGAGCTTCAGTTTCAACCGTGGTTCAACCGCCGGTTGGCGAAGTAATGAAGGAAAATGACAACATTCGTTTCATATAAAATAATTTTTATTCGTTCATACGACGCGACGTTCGATGCGCTACGCTGATCGGATTCTATGTAGGTACATATTCTTCTCGCGTTTTTACTGTCGAACAACAACGAAGAAGCTCTTTAAATTCTTCAAGATTTGACTTTGAAAGAAGAAGAAGATAATCCTGGAAAAGAAACATGAAGTATTAAATTAATTTAACATGGGAGTGTGCACACTACTGTGCTACTATATATTTTTTTTAATTATGTATGCGAGTTATTCTTTTCTGTATTTTCCTCAGAGCTGAGGTTCTTAGTCCTCTGGCTAAGAACCTCAGCTCTGAGGACTAGTACGATCATTCATAAATATGCGTTTCCCAGCGATTCCGGTCCTCAAGTCATCCGTAACACGACTGCAGAAGTAAATAGGGCACGACAAAATTGAAAATGTTAAAGAAAAATGCTTTAAATTATAGATACGTCTTCATTATGATTTCCTGATATATGTGTGACGTACATGTTTGGCAGTGATACGAAAATGGATTTAGTGCCAATGGGACACACGCAGTCACAACGTATTTCAGCAGCGCCAGCGTTTCTAATTTTCTTCATCTGGATCAGATAGAACAAGCGCTGCGAACGAACCTTCAAAGTACTTCAAACAACTACTTTTTTATTGGAGAAACTAAACAAAAATGCAATTCAGACCGTTTACCGATACTGAAAACTAGACAGTGACCGTGTTTGAATATGAACATGGAATTATTGCTCTTTCTCACAATTATTTTCTATAGTTCACCTAACATTTACTAAAAATTCAAAATTTATGAAAATTATAGCCAGATTTCAGTCGGAAAATGCTAATTTCTGTGGGTAATTTTTTCGGTACAGGAGATCTACAAAAACAGCTATGATCATCCTCATATAGTCATGGCCGTCCGAGGATCAAAATGACAAGATCATAATGAAATAAACCAGTTCCTGTAGGACGGGTATGTGTTGAGCTCATTGAATAGGAGAGCATGCTTAAAGAATGACAGAGACGAAAGCAAAAAGTCTGTACAAGGAAAAAAGAGTGAATGGCGCTCGACCTTTTTTCCTACCTCACGAGGAAAGCCACGTGATGGTGTGAATGGATGATCATGGCCTGCCTTTTACAAAATCACGTATTTCTTGATAAATTTCAAAAACCATTGATGGTATTTCCTAAATCCTTAAATCACTAGCAAACGAGTGGGGTGGTCTTGAGAAATATAAAACATTAATATTATAGAATAGGTATTTCCAAACTGTACTTCTCATCGATTAGAAGTTTTTTTTCAAACGAGTGTCTCATAAAATATTATCTGTTGCATGTACAACGTCAATCAGTACAGTACAAGATCATGAAGGAAATTGTGATACCCTTTCATAGCTCATGTTCCCCTAATACTTTTGATCACCGCCACTTGGGATTCTTGTGATACTTGGTATTCATGACACATTCTTTAGATTACATAAACACTCGCTGTGTGGTGTTGGTGTCGAATAACGCGCGATTTTTCTTTAATTCAAAATCAAAAATATTTTCATACCAAAAATTGCCCACTAAAGTTGCCATGACACATTTAGGATTGTTTTACAGTCTTGAAATAAATACCTAAATAAATTATCGTTTTACACAAAAAAAGGAACTATTTATTTATCCATCCATCAAGAAATTCTGTATAACCATTATGTCAGCATGCTAAATGAATATTATTTCCTCTTCCCTAAGCCTTAAAAATATGAAATTCATAATAGATACCATAACTCATCGCTGCTGTGTTGTAGATATTGGAAATGTATTTTTTTTATTAATAATAGCTAGAGTATTTAGTTTGAGTATGCAGTTTACTTATTTAAATGCCTTATAGATATGTGATAGAACTGATAGATCTGTTATGTGTTCACAAGGCGCTTGAAAACTTACAGAGAAAATAATAATAAACTTGATTTTTTTTAAGCTGCGCCTTTTTGTGGAAAAACTACCGCAAGGGCCCATTCAAGAATCATAACATATCCTGAACAAGGGTCTTTAACCTTGCCTTGAACACCTCAACACTCGGAAAAGTAAGAGATCTAATCTGTTTTGGGGATTTCATAGAGAAATAATAATAAAAGTTCTAATATAATTTGTATTATGGTTATTTATTATTTAAAAGTTACAACAAATAATAATAATAATATTAAAACATTCTATAACATTAATCCATTACAGTAATATTAATTAAATACAGTGTTTTGGTATGTGGCTCATTACTAGATTCATACACAATATATTATAATATAACTAAATAAAATGCTATAGTAAAATAAATAAATAAAATAAATATGCCATACACATTAAAGTGTAAGAATTGTAGAAGATAGACTTAGAACATAAAAAAATATTGTACATTTTGTAAGGAAGAGTTGGTACGTTTTGCTTCCACATAAATTTTATTTTTGCACATAAATATGATTCACCTATCTTGAACAGAACTACGATAAATGAAGCATGCGTAAGGATAAAATTTATAAAATTGTACCAGGGTAAAAAATTATTACATATTTTTATCTCTTTTATCTATGATATTTTTAATCTATTTTCAAATAAAGAATCACAATTTTCAAAATGTTCTGCCATGTTTAGAGTATCTATAAACAAAAAGATTTAAAAATGGAACATTTTTGACAAAAACATGAAAGTGACAGCTAAAAATTAAAATGACATTTCGTTTTTGAAAACTGTAACACGCAAAATGTTGTTTAAAGTATATTTGGAAAAACTTCAATTATGTATTAAAAAAAACTGAAATGTAAGAGATTAAAACATAAATTCAAAATTACCTCTCTCGAAGGTTTTTTTTCCTTTTTTTCATCTCAAAAAATGTACACAAGATGCTACAGATACATATAAAAATATTTTAATATCCTGAACCAAATTCATTTGAAGAATTTATAATATAAAATGATAAAAGATTATAAAAGACGGAGATACTTTGTTCATGATCTACCGAGATAACTGTCAGGTTTCAAATTATGATTTTTAATACACAAAATAACAAAAAATGATATGCTATATTACGAAATGTAAGAATATATTGATATAACACTTATCAATAATAGACTACAGTGAAAAAATGTGCATTTTTGGATATGTACACATCTATCAGATTAGCATTTTGGATAATGTCCTGATTAACATCAAAGATTTGAACAAACTAACGAATGTTATTTCCCTTTTTTCCTACCACTATAAATTAATTTACAAAATAATTTATAAATAATCAAAACACTGTTATATTTTCACTATATTTATTTAAACTCTAACGTTTTCGCCCACTTCAATGGGCGGAGTACAAGAGTACAAAGAAAACGTTAAGAGTTTAAATAAATATAGTAAAAATATAACGGTGACAGGAAAATTATTCGAATCACAATTATTCGAATTGACAATTCTTCGAAAAAACATTTGTACGAATTCACTTTTTTTCGAATGACAATTATTCGAATCCACAATTATCAGAAAACACAATTGTTCGAATTTTCATACGTTATATTGGTAACAACAATTATTCGAAACACAATTCTTCGAATTTTTATTATCAAAACAGATAATTTTGCTCCTATTTTCGGCGAAAAGTGACTCGCTTAGCGAAGTAATATTATATAATACGACTCAATCGATTTATATAAATAGTGTCAAACGTTTGGAAAAATAATTTAAATATATTTATAATTAGGTATGAACGCAATAGCCTCATTTTCTTAAGAAACTAAAATAACATTAAATTTGTTGTTTATGAACTCGTCCACAGTTGGATGAGGTATGGCTGGGGTTTCATATGAAACGTAATATAATCGTGTCAATATGATCTGCTTCTGAACATCAAAATAAAATGAATTTAGATTAATATAATATAGTTTGAAGAATGAGGTTTTCAAACAAATGTTAGTCGAACAATTCACTTTCCATTAATTGTAATTCGAATAATTGATAGTCGAACAAATGTTATTCGAAGATTTGTTCAATCGAATAATAATTTTTCGAACAATTGTATTTCGAAGAATTTTCATGTAATCATTATAACAGTGTTTTGATTATTTATAAATTATTAAATATGAATTTTCACAGTGTGAACACAGACATCCTTCAACAATTAATTTACAAAAAGTAAATTTATAATGAGAGGAATAAAAGAGAAAGATTTATTTCTTACATTTGCTTTCTAATTTTACAAAGAGAAGAAAAGATTTATTCATTAGTTCGCAGTTTGATGTGGACGCAGTTAAAATGTAATTCTCAATTTAAATTATTTTGTCTATACCTTGTTGATTGAAACAATTTGCGCCAAATAATATGCATATTGTTAAAAATTTTGTTGAAATAAATTAAGACAATTAAAATCTTGCTTGTGATAAAAATCATATTAAGTAAGTGAAAATAAGATAATTTAATGGCAGTACATACTTGACTTTGGACAATTATAAACAAAATTTATTGTTATTTTTTTATTGAGATAATAACCAAATACCATGTTCAAAGAGTAGAATAAGTTTGAAAATTGAACCTTCTATTCAGAAGCCAAAGAGAATGTTATTAGATTACCAGCTACCTTTTTGTATCTATACCACTATGGCATTTGTTACTAATTATTTATTTATTTATTTTATTTTTCTTGCACATCATCATTCATATAACAAATTAAATAAAGCAGTATACATATGAAAAAATGTGATGATATGCAGTGGCGAGATAATCACTTTATAATGATTTCTTCCATCTAACCACGCTACTAGCAAAGTATTTAGCAAAAAAAACTTCATGTTATGATAGCATCTTTCATTTCTGTTTTGATTAATTATTTCTGGAGACGCCTATACACTTGTTTTATATGAAACTTTAAGGATACCCATTTTCAACAGAATACTCAGATATTTCTACAAAAAAGGGTTGAAAGACTTTGTTTTATTTCGGATAGTGCATTCATTCAATTTCCTCGCTAATCATGTATAGAATGGCAAACATGCAAGCAAATCAACTAGTTTCCACTTACAAAATATGCATTATTGTAAGCAATATGATAAATGTGTATTCATCAATGTGTTGCATATTATTTTTTTAAAAACAGTTGCACATATATTTTATTTTATTTTACGAAGTACAAATTTTGTTTGCGGTATAAAACATAGCAAATTATATACCACCTAGCTTCATTGCAAGGCACAATATACAGTCAACAGCAGATTACCATTTAATAATTTAATTTATTTAAGTATATTTATAATTTTATGTATGTAGGTACCATCAATATTTTATTAAGTAGCATTTTTTTATAAATGTCACTTTAAAATTAATTCAAAATCCCCTAATGATAAATTATATAAATGGAAACAGAAAATAACATTTTATTCTATTTTATTTCATTATATTATTCTTCTTCATTCCATTAAAGGCAAAGAAAGCACTTGATTTTGATTGAATGAAATTCTGACAAGGTAAAAAGGTTGAAGAAAAGAATGTATAAATGCATATACAAATATAATTATATGTTAATGAGTTTTTTGTGATGAGGGATACGTGAATCTGCAGTTTTTGCGATAATTTCATGTAGGCGACACGAGTCAAACCAAGTGTTTTTTGGTTGGTTTGGCAATGGATACCCATGTGTTTCTGTAAGCTCACCAAAGAAACTCGAGTGTGTGGTATAATTGCAAAAACTGTTGAAGAAGTTTTAAATAAATTAGCATTCTTCCATTTTTCTTTTGACACTTCTAAACATTTCTTAGAAGAATAAGGTAGAAACAAATTCCCTCTTTTCGGTGTGATTCTGTTCTTATTTATTTTTATTTATCTATTTTATTCTTCAGAGATGAAAAATATTTATATATAATACAACCTACAGAGGGCGAGTTTATCGCTGTTATGAGATATCTTCCGGCTAAACCAGGACAATAAAATATGAACAGACAAAATAGAATCAACTGGTGATTTTGTTTCTATTTATATGAATCATCATTAACCATTGCATTCCACAAAATTTCATTCCAAAATCCATAAATAATATTATCCCATAGTAATCAAATGCATTATGTACTTCTTAAATATTATTTCCAATGTATTAATTGTTTATTTTTATTTATTTATAATAACCATCAAATGAAATCACAAAATTACATGTATTAAAGTTTTTTTGTGCTGGCAATATAAGTGTGTTTCCTATTCGAATTTTGAAATATATTATAAAGAAAGAAAATCATGGATAAAAATCAAATTAGAACACTCCATTTTGTCAATTTTTTTCATCTCTGCTGTCAACTATCAAATCTTTACAATTCCTTACTTAGTGAAACACAAAAAAGATTACTTTATTTATATTAATACCACAATACCATATAATGATATATTTACACGATTTTGTAGAACAAAAAAACTGAATCATTGAGTTATTAAGTTGCAAAACATGCTCCTGGCATCATCTGAATTTTTGTTATATTTATATCATAACATATTATGTACAATTTACACAGATTAAGATAGTCCTAAACAAAGATAATATGATTTTGATTTAATGAACAAACAAGTCATATTTTCATTTATATCAAGTAAATGTTTTATCTGTTCTTATTGCGTAGCATGTTTTGCCACTAAACGACTCACATAATCAAAATATAAACAGAATTTAAAATAACAAAAAATAAAGATGTTTTTGGTAACAGCCATTTATTTTAATTAAAAAACAAACTAAAGGGACTACATCAATCATCAGTTAATCAATACACAATAATATCAAATAGTAAAGATAGTTTATACAAATATATAATAATATAATATGATAATACATTGATATAGAGTAGTATGTTATGATTATATATTATGTTAGACAATTATAGATTATTTATCGTCTGCTCAGAAGTAAAACTCATTATCTGTACTTTGAATAAATTGCAATATTACCACCGACTATTGGCCGGTTTCAATTATCTATCTATCCGCTACTGTCGATTAAAATCTATTGTGTAATATATTTTATACAATAGATTTCAATCGACAATCACGGATAGATAGGTTATTGAAACCAGCCATATATAAGTGCTAATATCCCAAGTTCAGCTAAGTGCAGATAATGATTTTAATCTCTAAGCAGACGTTATACCACGGTTAGTTATCAGTAGATTAAGTATGAATAATACTATATATTGTATAATACACAGAGCACCTATACGTAGATATGAATATCATTGATAATTCAATTGGATATCAGTTATTTTTAATCTATATGTTTATCTATCTACAGTTTCAGTTAATAAAACAATAAAAAACAACATTTATTTATAATCGTATTTAAACGGAATTGTGATGTGGTTATTCTGATTAAATAAAACTAACAAAAATACCCGTCAAAAAGAGAAGAAATAATATTATATTATATTTAAATATATAAAAAAAGATAACAAATATCTATGATAAATTAATAACATTTAAATAAGTTTAAATATATTTTAAAATGACAATACTTTGCAATATGTATATAAATTCAGATATATTTTGAAAGCGTGTTACAAATTTCAATATTTTTTTTTGTACCAAGGTAAAAACTCTACAACTCCAGTTTGAATAAACATTTTTAAAGTTTCGATCACTAACTTTGAAATTGGTTGATAATAGACAAGATATATCTGCAAACATACCTGTACACAAAATATTTAGTTTTGACAATAGACATATAATATAATGATTTTAAATCATCAATTTCAAATAATAAATATCTACTTAAACAATTTTAATACAAACAAAGTACACCAGATCTTAATTTAATGTAAATTATCAATAAAACAATAAATATATTCTACAATACTTTGGACAATTTCATTGCCTTCTCTAGAAAATTCTACAACGAAACAAAAATAAATGATAATATAGGCACTAGAAAATTTTCAACATATAAACATAATATATTATACTTCATTAACATTATATTTAACATAAACAATGCTAACAAAAACGTATAAATATATTTTGTTAATAAAAATTATGGTAACATATAATTTGAAAAACAATTCATGTTAAAAATTGATACATTGCATTGATTATGATTGAATCATATTATGTATATGAAATGTATTGCTACGCAATGCCTGAATTTCTCAAAACCAACACAAATATACATTTTTAAACAACCACTTTTTATAATTCCAGTAAATATTCAGCAATTTAACAGTTGTTGAAAAATGTTATTATGAAAAAAACAATTAATCCTTCATGTTTAACATTGAAGAAGAGTTATTTTATTTCACTTTGGCTTGTAACCAGGCCCTGGGTTACAGTGAAAGACGTCCTGGAAAAAAATCTCTACTGGCACCCTTTATCGCACTTAAATTGTTTAATAACATAAAATTTTATGTCTTGGAGAATTTGACATGCACTCAAAATTTGAAATGTTTCACAGTCTTCTGGGTTTCATTAAAGAATATTTAGTCAGATTCCCATTTTGGTATTGTTGGGTTGGTTAATTTTCACAAATTTGTGGTCTTTTGACTTAAGTGTAAAAATTTTACCCCCCCCCCCCCCCTTTGTTGCCAGATTTTTGTTCTAGTATAGAAATTAAGAATATTTCACGATTTCCCCAGTTTTGTTAATGAATAGTTCACAAATTTGTCAGAAGACGATTGGTCACCTTTAATAGGTTTTCCAGAATTGGACAAATGCACAGTCTGCCCATTTATAACCTAGTGCCTGATTGCAACCGAATATATTTTTCATCTTTGTGAAACACAACAGCTTAATTTACATATTTTTAAGCGATTTTACACAACGCAATATTTTGCAAGCCTAACTAACAAATTCCTCGTTTAATTTGCACTTTATCAAACTACACAAAAAATAAATAAATACCACCATCAAGTGCATTATATCTAACTGCACAAATAAAATATTGAGCATAATGACATCAGACATGATTAATTGCAATAATATTATGTAAGCGATATATTCCATTACATTTAATGTGATAAGTTACATACGGTAACAAATACATTGCATTAAAATGATAAGTTTATGATTTGAATACTTGCATAATTATATTAATTTTATGTCTAATATGATATTTTTTAATGATATATAAAATTTATACAAATGCATTACATAGTAGGTATGGATTAAGGTAATAATATATTTATGTTTAATACTCATAATGGTCACAAACCTTGTATACAGTATTTTATATATTAGTAATTTGTATAAATTATGTACATTTTATTTATAAAGTGATATTAAATCGGAGACTTATTGAGCTTAAGACACAGCTTTATTCTCAACAAAAAATATGTTAAATTGATGGCTAAATGTCAAAAATACAGTCATGTCTTCCAAATGTTTTACTGAAAGCAAAAAGATTTCCTTTAAGATTGTCGAAACTCTAGAAGTTTCTCGTTGAAACACAGAATAGAAACGAATTTGTCACATTTACTATGTTTTTGTACTTATACTTATTACTTCTTTTGACAATATTCGTACTAATAATAAATTTCTCATGTTTTTTTGCTTTATTTTTATTTATAGAAAACCCTGGTAAAATAAGACATTTTCATGATAAGAATTATTACAAAAAATAAAAAAAACTGTTTATAAAGAAATTTCCCTTAAGAATCAATACTGAATCAACCACAGAAGCACAATAAAACTAATAATTTAATATCCCTTCATAAATCAATACTACATTGTGTTCAATTAGTTCTATGGTGAGAAAACTCTCAAACTTCGAAGCAAAGTGGCTAAAACATTTGCCAAACACTCGGCTCTCAATGCCAACTGTCCTTCTAAAGAACTGGGTCCATCATTTTTCTGTGGATCGGCCATTTTCTGGTTGTGTTCACGAACAACCTTTGCCATGTCAGCTCCAGACAGTTCTTTGAACGCAGCCGCAACATCGTGAACTCGAAGAACAAGGTTTCTGGTTTGTAGAGGAGCTGAAGTGTGTTTTCCAAGAGCCTGAAAACAATAAATAGAAATTTATTTACTGAACAAATCATGATCATCACCTCTCGAAATACTGAAATAGAAAATAAAATATAAATTCACCAATTTAGAAGTAATGTTAATGAATTAATTTAATAATTTAAGTAAACTAATTATCAATTTTGAGGAAAGTTTACGTTATAACGACATTGCCTTAAAGGTGGTTTGTTGTGAAGTTATCATCTATAACTCCTCGAAAATGGATGTGTTTCAGCTTTTTTATGCTTGAGGTTTTTATTCATTTCTTTTTTCAACTTGGCAGTTTGTTTCAGCATTTGGATCCCACTATATCACTTGCATAGTATTTCAAATGTTAGAAATTACAGTTTGATAGGAGATATTGCAGAATTATTTGAATATGGACATTTTACAGCATGGGTAATGGATTTTCGGAAATGCAACGTCTTTTTGAAGGCCCATACAATACTTCACACTTACACATCGCATGCATTCATCCTCAAGATTATGGCACCTGCAAGAGCGCTGAAACATCGAGAACCTTCAAGATGACATGCCGTGGCCGAAAGCCCATCACTTGCAGAAGATGGCCATGAAACTTCCAATCAACAACTATTAAATTTTACATGACAAGTATATTATCTTTGTTTCTCACCTGAGATAAATCAGCCAATCTCCTAAGAGGATTTAGACATTCTGCTAGTGGACCAGCCACTCCTCTAGGTACTCCAGCTGCTAGGGCTGCCACCAGGGATCTACTTCCTGTCACTAAAGCCACAGCTTCATTGGTCAACTCATCACGGGCAGCCTATAAAATGTAAAACAAATTGATGATATAAAATTATGTATGTTCTTGGCACAGAGAGGACAACTTGCTTTTGTTTATTTATATCCAGCTAGTCTACTGGCTATCCCACTTAAGGGATATGCCACAATGTCAAGATACGAGGGAGGATATGGAGCCATTTTGTGAAATAATAAGTAAAAAAGGAAAAAAAAATGATGACATTTTCATCCTTTAATCACTATAATAGTATTTCATGTGTTTGTTTAGCTAATTTTATCTTCAAATATATAAAATAAACTTTTATCTTTCATTTGGCACTACTTGGAAGAAGTTACGACTTGCAATTCAAGAGCTATAGCAAAAAGATGAATTTTTTTTTAATAATATTCTTTAGATATAAACGCGAGGTTGTGAAGCAAGACATGAGAGACTGCGGAGCTTCCCCGGAGGACGCACAGAATAGAGCCGAGTGGCGGCGAAAGACAAAAATGGCAGACCCCACCATCATGTGGGATTAATAATTGCCCAGGGAGAGAGAGAGAGAGATATAAACTGAATGAAAGATTGCAGTCCACATGTTGATAGATTTTCACAATGATTTTTTTCTCTATTTACACACGGGAGGTTGAATTAAATACCAGACTGAGTAAAAATATAAATTAACCTGAAATTTCCTTTCATCAATATCTTCTCCACCTCCATGAGCATGTTGATGAGTGCAATTCTGTGCCACTTGATGTAACCTCACCAATAAACCTTCAACAGCTACTTCAGTCTTCTCCAATAAAGTTTCCACACTAATCACATGTCCATTAGCACCAGCCAAACACTCTCCTGTCATTTTGTGTCTCATAGAAGGAGACGGTAAAGTATTTGTTTTCAAATCATCCAAATTATCTTTGAAACGAACGTGATTTGTCTTTGCTTGAGAACTACTACCTTGTTCTGGGCGTAATGTTAAACTTCTATAATTTGTTTTTGATCTACTATCTGAATTGAATTGTAAAGTATTATATCCTGACGATGCTATCATTTCATTTGGCATCATTTTCCTATTCATCTGTGGGGAGCACAATGAAAATATTGTACTCATTTCTTTATTTTTTAATATTGTATTTTTGGTTTCTGAATGTGATCTCACGTGACCAGCTTTATTTAAATCATTTGGTGTTATGGGTAAACTTAAATTATGTGATGTACACTCTGGTTGAGAGTGTGTCCTACTTCTCATTGCTACTGGAGGAGGTTCGGAACTTGCAAAGTTTGCTTGATGTTCCAACTCAATATCTCTGTATAAATTTGGATTCCGTTGAAAATGTGGTGATCCTATACTAGCTACTCTAGGTTCGGTACCATTTTTTTGAGTTGGTGATGAATTTTTCAAAGCTGCTTTCATGCGGAGAACTTCTAAACTTGGTACAGGTGGAAGTGGAGGTTTCTTAGGTGGCAATAGAATGTGCGGAGGAATGGTGTTAGGTACATTACTATCTCCTCTAGGTGGAATTATAGGAGGAGTACTATCATCAAACCCATTCATCATTCTATTATTCTGATCACATACAATATTATAATTCAATTTCCTACTATTGAGAGTGTTAAATCTATTTTCCAATGGTTCAGTCAAAGGCATTCCATTAAAACTGTAGCTAAATGAATTTGATCGAGGTCTAGTATTATTAGTAACTTCTAGACTTTTTGGAGGCCTTTCTGGAGGTTCTACTTTAGTGACTCTCGGCGGAGGCGATATATCACATCCCGTTGCTTCATCCATATTATCACTATCTTCTGTTTTTTGTTTACAATCTTTCGTACAGCATGAGAAGACGCCTTTACGGTCTACAGTTGGATATTCTATGACTTGTCCATTAGCTGTAGCACCCTTGGAGTTAGTATTTTTGTTATTAGTTTCCACATTTAAATAGGGAACATCAAAAGGTTTATTTTTATCAATATGCTTTTCATTCAATGTGAGACTGTTTCTAGCTTGACTAAGACTTTTTGCATTAAACATATCTCTGATTTCACTAACTCTTACACCACCTTTAGCCACTTGATTCCTGTCAGCCTTTGGAGAATTAGTTATGTTTGTTTGGTGTTGTTGTATTTGAGATTGATTCGAGTAAATACTTTCTTGTTTATTGACAACATTTCCATTAGTGACAGGAGGAGGTGGGATGATATAAGACATAATTTCTTCTGGAGTTAATTCAACAGCTGGTGTAATCTTTGACGTTGGAGGATCAATAGTAACAGTTGCCAGAAACTCTTCAAAATCATCCTTGTTCTCTGCACCGTTTGTTTTCTTTGCTTGATTGTCCCCTTCGGTCTTATCAGCAAAAGAGGAAGGTACACTTGGAATAACATGAGGTACTTGTGAAGAACCATCCAATTCATCTGGAGTTTGTGGAGGAGGTAAAAGAGTCAAATCAATAAGATCTGGATCCATTTCAATCATATTGATTATATCTCCATTAAATAATCCACTGTCACGGTTTTCAGAAGACACATCTCCTGTCATTTCACTTGCTATTCCGCTGCTCTGAGAATTGTTGGCATTTTCTCGTAACTGATGTAAATATTCTCTAAGATTCTGCTCTCTTCCACTTTGTACATAATTAGGATTATCAGGACTATGCAGACCAAAGCTAGTTCTTATGACTTTGCTTTGTAAATTGTTACCTTTGTTTTGATGCCTGTGAATAGGACTGTTGGTCGGAGTGTATAAGGAATCATTATCACTTTCCGACTGGGACAAGTCAGTGTTTAGAGCTATCATGGCATCAGTCAATCCACAACTATTCAAAATGGCACTTAATCCTTGGGTTTGACGATTTTTCAATGCATCGTCTGGTTTTTCTTTAGTTACAGGTGGAATAATTGCATTAAGACCTGTATTGATTCCATTTAAACCCTGATTTATAGTTTCAGTGAGAAGAATTAGAGAATCGCTGTGTTTCAATGTACCAGGTGTATCATCTAATGAAGACATTCTACTATGATTAGACTCTGTATCACTTTCCAGTCTATCCACACTGGATTCTAACCATGACTTTTCACTACCATTTGTAGCATTCTTATAAACAATTTCACCCTGTTCAGTTAAGTACTGTTCTGAATTTTCAACTAGTTTCTGCATTTCACTTACACGTTTAAGTATTTCTTCATTTCTCGCTTCAACAAGCTTAGAATCAGACACAGCTTCTAATATTTCCATGGATAATATGCTCTGGAAATCAAAGCCTAAATTGTCATCAATCCACATGCAGTCTGTCTTGCCAAACTCGTCGTTCTCATTGTAATTTTCGTACACAGAATTTGTCAGCTTAGATCCTGACTTGTTGCCATCATATCCTATAACAGGGCTATTTGTTGCATTATTTGTATGATTCTTATTTGCAATTGCAGAGTTCATGTTTGTATCAAAGCCATTGACATTCATCTTGGGAGTGGAATGATATGGAGGTGGCATAGAGAATGTGACATAGTGTGATCTCGATAAGACATTTGGATCTTCGCTGTTTACATAACTCCATCTCGCTGGAACAACATTGTGTTGGGAGAGGTAAGGTGGAGCTGAAAACACAAAATAGAAGTTTAAAAACAGAAATATAAAAAAACATTCAAAATCCAACATTAAAAAAACAAGAACTATCTGCTTTCCCTAACAAAGTATTATTTTAAACAAAATGCACATGCAATCAATAATAGTAATTTAAATATAATTTTATCAAAATCAGATCAAGTTCGTCGGTAGCCTGGAGGTAGAGTCTCGGCCTTCAAAACAAGGGGTCCGTGGTTCGATCGGTGCCGGCCATGGAGTTTGCCAGGTGCCGGCAAACTCCCCTTTCACGACACAAGCTTTTAGCTTACTGTGAAAGGTGTATAAGGTTGAATTTGGGTTTATAATAAAACTCAGATAGGTATATATTTTTTTAAAAAAATAAAAAAATAATAATAAATAAAGAGACGTTCCTACTAACCAATGTCATCTGGAATTGGTTCTCGCTCTTGGTCTATCTCCAATTCTCTGCCAGTCGTAAGGCGGTAATATCTAAAATACACACCAAAAGAATGTTCAAACAAAGACAGACGTTCAAATGTGCAGATGAGGTGTCTATTGAGTAATATTCTTAAAACACATCACTTCATAACATTTTAAATTCTACTAGAATGGTTAATTTTTAATACAGTTATATTATTGATAAAGTTTGAATTTTAGTTATCTTGTAATTTTTGACTGGAAAAGTATATTTCAATTTGTACACCAAGTTTCTGGCTGTCTTCTATTTTCTTAACTAAAGCTCAGTGCACACTACATAGCATATCTTAGGATGATATTGAATTGCAAGTGGTATGAATGTGAGATAAATGATGTTGAACATATCCAACAAAGATCTGTAGTCTCTGTAATATAGAAGAGACAATGGTGTTAGCCAGGTCATGCTTTAAAAATGTCCCATGGTATTTGGCCAAAAAGAGTAGGTAATTATTCTTCCAATCACAAGGCTTCTGGCAGCCTGGACAACCCTCATACACAATGAAATAAGAACTTCAGGAAAGTTATGAAAAAGGTGACTTAATTTGTGCAAAATCACTCTCAATGGAGGGAGCTGTTTGGATAAGCTGTGCTTTCAAGAAATGTGCTAAAGTGATGAACTATTAAACAACAACATGAAGAAACAATTTACCCATTAAGTACAAGTGCTAGTTCTGCTCCATCTCTGTCCTCCATACTGAATGAAAGAACCTTCTCTCTCACCAGGTAAATGGTGACATTGTAAGACAGCTCATCTTCCCTCATCAGTCTTAGGGCAACTAAATCTTCTAAATTACAAATCAGTGTAGGCTGAAATAAAATCATAAGAAAAATGTTGAAACAATATATAAAGTCCAAGCAATACAGACAATTTACATGACAAAAGAAATTCAAATACTTATGGACAAGTCAATCGCCCAGTTCCATAGTCCAACAATTTGAAATTTTTCAAAATTGAATTCTTTTAAAAGAAGAAAGTGATATTTTTTCAATTACCTACACAAACAAAAAGTAACTAGTTTTTATATAAACAGTACACATTTATTTCTGGCTTTAATCCACGGCCAGAACTTTGTTCAGCAGTATTTCAGAATTTCGAGTTATTGGTTTATGAAACTAGTCAATCGGAGTACATTGTCATTTGTATACAGAAAAAAGTCCGTGGACCTAAGTAATCAACTCAAATATTTTTGGTTTTTACATGGTAAATATTTTTTTAAAGGCAATTATCTCATGACTAGGATTATAAAGTTAGTAGGTTTCTCTTGTAAACCAAAGAAATTATATAAATTTCTATCCAATGATTCAATTTGGTCAATGTATATAAACACGCAAGTGTGATCCGCAATGATTGTCGATATAATGAATTCCCCTGAATTGATTAATATCTATCTGTTGGTGATATTGGTTCTAAAATATCAAATACTTACAATAGAATTCCTGATCCCAGATATTTGACTGAGTCCAAACCTGGGGCTAACTAAGAGGACCCTTTCTGGCTGGTTACTGCTGAAGCACTTGGCTCCGTAACTTGGCAACCCTGATATAATATCTAAGTAATGGAGCTTCGCCTGGAAAGGAAAACAGTAATATTGATTATTTTTTTGTTGTTGTTAGAAAGCAGTCAGAAATAGTTGAATGTCAATATGTCTGTCATTTATACAAGAATGAAAAAAATCCTTTCTGGTTTAAAATCATTCCTTAAAACCCAGGGTGGAAATATTCCTTTTCTATTCAGAGTTGTTTTGTTTCCACAGTTTTTCCCAAGAAATTCTCTCTTTTTCAGTCCACTGTTGGATATAGGCCTCTTCTTGACCACTTAACTACGTCCTCTACCAACGCCTTTCACCTGGACCCCTATCTTATTGACTTTGTCTTATTATTAACATTCCTAATTTACTTTCAATGCTCTAATATATTATGTAATAAAATAAATACTGATAGAACATACTCAATTTACATCTCCAAACATTTTATACTAATAATACAAGAGTTAAATTATAAAAGATCAAATAGGTGAGTCAGTACTTAAAATTAAAGAATAATTTAGACAAGCTACCACTGTTATTTTAATAATTAAGGTAATTAAAAGGGATATCTTTATACAAATACAAATGATCTTCATTATAATACATTATTGTAGAACTATTAAAAGTATGTACCAAGAGGGTAGAAAAGACTAATGCAAAGTAAGCATTAGCATAATTCCCTTTTTACATACAAGATATAATTATGTATAAGACCCCAATCGACACTCTTATTCAGTATCTTTGTAATTTCGTCAATACATTTCTGAAAGCATTTCCATACATAGGTTACGTAATGTTCGTTCGTGAAATTAAGTAGATTTTATTAAATTATTTTCTATCTGAAAATGGCATCTTTATTTATTGGTTATGGTTGGCATGATTTTGTTTATTAATTAGTAAAAAAAAACAGAAATATGATGGATCTTGCTTGTACATGTTTCGAGAAAAGCCAATACTATACTATACCCTCACCCCACATCCCAAGTGGTGTAGACAGAGAGAACAGAATGCTATATAGATCTGTCTTAACATTCTTCTTCATTTCTTCTACATTCATGCAATTTCACAAGCACGCATGTCAATTTCTCTTACTCAACACATAGTTGTACCTACTTGAGAATTTGATCCACGTGATCAAGCCACGTAGTTTTTGAATGCCCGCGTTTCTTTATATTCCTTCTTTCAGACAAGTATTCACACTCCTTCTTTCACAAACTTTTCTGCCACAAAGAGGATGATGGTGGACAATGCATACAGTCAGTCCACTGATCAGCCTAGGAGGTGACATGATGGTATGGATAGATTTCATCAATTTTTTTTTTATTATTTAGGCATTCCACCCAATACTGAATTTTTTTGCATTTCACCAATTTAAAACAATAGAAAATATTCATATGAAAATGTACCCAAGTAATTAGGTATCTATTTTATTATTTGATTGTATGATATTGAAAATCCTATCTTCTGCTAGTCGGATACTAATTGATGTAAATTTTGCCTTGTGAAAAGGCTGTAGTAGGTTGTTACCTGTAATTGTGACAGATATTTCTGTTGGTTTCCTGTCATTTGTAGATTTAATTTGAGAAAGTGCGCTATTAATCTTCTTAATTCTTTCCTTTTCATGGTTTCCAATAAACCACAAGGCACGAACCTTTCTAAACCAAATTCCCTTCTGAAAAAAAGAAAAATTATTCAATTAGACATAAAATAAATTTCTTTTAAATTTAAAATTAAAAGACATTACACACTATATAATTATTATTTGACAGAAAAAACAAAGAAATTTAATAAAAGGTATTTGTAATTTAGCTGATTTGAATTTAAAACTAATTAAAAATAAGAAGGTTCAAGAATTTAATTATTAGAAATAAAATGATTTTCATTTCCAATAATGTAATATGAACTTTCACTAAGAACCATCCATCGACAACAAATGACGATGGCAATATTGATTAGTTAAGTAGTCCATATAAAAAAACACTAAAAGGGCTAAAAAAAAGAGAACACACATTTAAAAGGGTGGGAGTTTTTTAGGAGAATATTTTATTGACAATCTTGAAATTTTTGTTTTTTTAATTCGAGTGATAAAAAAATCTATACTCACTCCACTGCCTTGACTGTCAATTTGGCTGGTGACATGTTATGAGCCAAAGCATGCTGATGCATGTGGAGAGCTGCCAGTCTTAAAGCCACATCTGGCTGAAGTTCAGGAGCAAACCTCTCTTGTGCCACATCATTACAACATTGCATGTAAAGGTAGTCCATAGCATTCAGATCTTTCTGAGCCAGTTCAGCTGCTGAAGTTGGAACAAAGGATACTCTGAAGAGACACCGGAGCTTATGGGCACCTGGTCTTGCGGCAATCTGAAACAAAACAAGTTATCAGAAAGAAATTCAATGTAGAAAAAATCTTCAATATGGGTTTGCAACTCTTTGTTTCAAAGGTAGGGCCTTTTAGGGTAAACACTGTAAATTAGGAATGGGTAGGCATCAAATTCAATTCTATCATTATTGCTGAACAGTTTTAGAGTTGAATTCCTAATTCTCAAAATCTACATACAAGTAAAAATACATACCCTTGCTAAAGATTCTTTTGGATCCAACAATGTCAATTTGTTTCTTCTTAAACTTTTGACATGTTCAACCACAAGGCTAAAGTGTTCTCCCGCTGTTATGCAGAGTTTATCCTTTAAACTGGTGACCACATCATGGACTGTCGTCGTGGCGTCGTATTTAAAAGATTTTGTTTGGCCATTTTCCAGAAAAACCTTCAGGACATTGGCCATTGGTGGAAGGCAGAGGTCACCGAGAGAGAACGCAGATGGCTAAAATATAAATTTAATACATTAATATCGATTTATGAATCAAAATACAGTTTTCACAATATCATCATGCGATGTATGGTTAATCTGGCAAAACCACATATCGAACAGATGGAAACATTGTTAAAGACTCCTAGAAGAATGATTAATACAGGAAAATTTTGGTTTTCAATTTTTAACATAGATTTTGTCTAAATTATTGGACTTCACAAATCACTCGAATCGGGTGGATTGCCGCAACCGATTAAATTATTGGAGTTACTAAAATTTCATACGAATAGAATTCATACATAGATTGAAAGTTCAACAGCCGGGAATCAAAATGGTCCAATTAAAAGTATAAAACAAAATGGATCTGAAATAAAAAAAAGTGGAAAATAAATACTTACCGGAAACAATGGGGACCCATTAACACACACACTTTCAGCAAATCTAACCCGTCCTGGTCTGGCACGAAGCCTCGCTTTTCTGGCTCTACTGAGAAGAGCTGATCTTCTTCCAGCAGCGCTGGATCCAGCAGCCGGTTGACATACCACAAGACTGACTCTGGTTGTGCAAGCTCGCACCAAGCCAATGACATGATCTCTGGGTGCTTGTTCCACATCTTCACCATTTACAAATAGAATTTGGTCCCCAGGTTCAAGCTGAAAAAAAAAACAAGAAAATTTAAATTGGAATTTCATTTGGAAATATATTGTCAATCGTGTTTTCAATATAAATGCTAGTACAGTATCCGTGAATGTATTTTTGTATTATAAAATTTAAGTCAACATTTTGAGTTCAGGTCTTCTGGTGACTAATTTTCTTATGCCTATTCCATAGTTGGCTAGCCAGCTGGATAATAAAGATACAAATGATATGGATACATTGATTCTCCAACTAAAAGGTCCATTTTTGAACACTCTTTTGCTCGTCCAATTACCTATTCTTCGACTGGTAATTCAGTCTTTCATGTTCTTTCCAGATATCTTCAATCAGTGAACTATTTAAATTGAGAGCAATATTTACAGACATCGTATACGAGAGAATTGGAAAACTGCTTAATGTTACACTGTAGGTACATGAAGCTTGAAATATCGAACATGTTTACTGTTACGGTATTCAAAAATATATTTTTGGGCTAGTAGGTATCAACAACTTTGGTAATTTCAACACCTTTTCTTTTTGCAACTAAGAAGAGTTAAAAACGAGGTTTAAATATTTGCGAAATAAGAAAATTTTCATGCATCCCTTGTACATAATTTTATATATTAAATTGTAAACGCTAAGTGCACAAAGCAACTAAGTCTTGTTTATTTTATTTTACCTTATTCACGTTTTCTTTTCAAATGTGAAAAAAATGTACTTCTGCTATTTTTTTTTGTTGTATACGCCAATGTACAATTCTAATATCTGTACATGATATGGCATGTATTTCGCCAGCCTTATTTACGCCCAATGAGATCAAAATCAATAAAATGTTCTTTACCACATCTTTTGATACTAAAAATTATTCACGTAAAATATGTAATATGTTTGAATAAAATAGTTTTTTTTTGTAGAAAAGGACGGTTGCAGCTGCTTAAAAACAACACAGCCTAAAGATACTGCGTACGTACCAGAGTTTGCAATACAAAATCCGAAAAATGTGTGAATTCAGTGACAAAATCAGACCGGGAAAATTAAAATAGGTTATGCAGCACTTTGTTTAATCTTACATAGGTTTATTCTTGGTTTAAATAATTATTTTGTTAATCCTGTCTGTGTGTCTTTCATTTTATTTCTTTTTTACCCATACAGTATAATTAATTGTTTTTGTACAATATTCCAACGGGTCGCCTTTCATCGGTATGTCTTTTGGGCCACCCATGAGGAAAAGAAGTATCTAGGAATGCGAATAAATAAGTAGTCCTCGATATCTGAGATTTCAGATTGTGTAGAAGTTATTTCAATGATTATGGCAAAAATAATTATTACTTTCAGAGAAATTATTCCCGATGCCGTCTTAGTCTAGTATTTTATAAAAAAAATCTATGAAACGTCTTATCGGCTCTTTAGGAAATATACTGTTTTATTAGAAATTGAGACCACGTCGAGAATAATTCTTCCTTCACATTTTGCTCTAAGGTATTGATGAAAAATTCACAAAACATTATTTCATTGTGAGACCACTCAAGAGACATTATATGTATGTGTAGGCAGCTAGAAATGCGTGTTCTTCTTTTTATAAACAATAATATATCTGGCGTATAAACTCAGGCGGAAAAGGGCCAACACAAGGTGTTATTCTCAGCGCAGTGTAAGCGAGAAAAATCCATAGTGGTAACACTCTGATTCGGTAGACTGTAGAATATTCAGAGTGAAACGGTATTAGTGTATAACAATAGATGTGGAAATCTTGTAAATCCAAGCTTTTTCAGCGGGACAATTGAAATGAGATTATTTATGATGCTTTGCTGTGGAAATAACAAGCCGGGCTGACTCCGGTCGGATAAAAGGGAACTCACTGTTGCATTGTTGTGTTCTCTGCAGGAGGTATTATTAACTACTTTTTGAAAGTTATAATCTTTTTGGTAAATTATATGAGCAAATAATATTTTTATTATGCAAAGCACGAGCTACACTCAATTTTGGGGAGTGATTGTATTAGGAAAAAAAATGTATTATTTTATTGTTAAATTATTGTAAATGATATTATTGTGTTTAATAAACTATTATTATTATATGAGAATATATTATTCTCTCTTTATAGACCAAATTTATTTTGTATTTTATAAATGTTTTAATTAAATAATTTGAAACATATCAAGAGATAAGACAGATTTACCAAAATAGAATAGGTCCCCTATATTTTAAATATTGGAATGTTCTGTAAAAGACAGTAGTTTGATTTGACATTTTAGATTCAATGATGATGAATGGTTCCCATTTTTTATGTTTAAGAATGCCAATTGTTTTATGCCACAGAGAGAACGGACACCAAATGAATGTCTAATTAATGCAGTTAGTTCATTGGCTACCCCCCCCCCCTCCACACCTTGAGATGCCGTGATACAATGTTGATAGATATATAGATTCGGTAGATTGTTGGTAGTATCACGGATTTTTAATCTAAAGATCCCAGGTTCGATTCCTACTCCCACTGCCAATCTACTCCACTTTTATGATACAAACATATTCTTTACTGTAAGAGTGTTTATTTTGTAGGTATTTGAGTTTATCACAAACACAGAAGTGTGTGTTTAAACATTAAATTTGTATAATATGAATGTCTCGAAAGGATAATATCCAAAAATAAATAAATGTCATAGTTTTTTATCCTTTATTTTACTAAATGTAAATTTGTTTTTGATTAAAGAAAAAAAGATTTAAAAAATAATAATAATTAAAACCTTCTGGGCAATTGTTAAACAAAAGTGTGTAGAGATTGAAAAAAAAAAACACTAAATCCGTCACGTGAGAATTGCTTTATTTAGTTTATTGGCAACACTGTGTAATAATTTATTTATATATTTATTATTTTTATGTGTATATATGTCCGCATATATTCTATTATTTTTCTTATTCTCTATGAATTTGTATTGAAAGTCAGAATCATGTACAAAATTATCATGCTGTCAAGAATTATATTAATTTGTTTTAAACTTTAATATTTTTTTTTACGAAAATACGTCAAACTATTTACAACATGACCGTGAGGGTTGACATGGCAGTGAAAGCATAGGATGAACAAGTGTGAACAGACTTGTTCACTTTCGATGAACAGCTTTGATCCTGATACTCTGGATGATCATCCAAAGTAAAGCGAAGTGAATGCTACTTTAGTCATTCAGAATTTTTAGCATCTACGAATTAATGGTGTTGATCCCTGGTGAAGAACAGGCCTCCCTATTTTTTCTGTAAATGTTTGAGAATCTGTAGAATGCAGGTATTTGTAAGAACATCACGATTAAGACATTTATCATCTTCAACGTGATGAGGCAGGCAACTCATCCTGAATGTCTCAACTTTTATTGGAACGAAGAGGATGATTTGCATGATCATAACATACAGCTAGTCCGCTTGCTACCCTATAACTGATTATATGTGTGAAGTAATGAACTGCATGCTAACATGTATTAAAAGATTCTTACAATATCGAGTACATGTTCTAGTTTAAAAATAAACGAACGTCGAAATGGCAGAACATTTGAAATTCAATCAATTCATTTATAGAACGTTTCTGTTCTCTTTTGTTAATCCCGTGGGAAACACATTGTGTTATATTACATTACAGTAGTACACCACCGTATAGGAATATAAATGCTATTCCCTAAACGCCACAGGGTCGACAAGGTTTATTTTCCTTTATATTACATACCGCGTAGGGATTGAAAAACAGTTATACCGAAAAAAAACTCAGATTTTCTTTCGCTTTCACCAATAATATAATTGCATTTAATGATTGTCAGGACAGCTAGTATGTTTATTATATGAAGCTATTCTACTGGCTACCCCAATATTGTAATAAACCTGCCGTGATGGAATAGAAGTTTATTGTATGTATATTTTAATTTCTATCGGTAGGTATATAAAATATTTGTTAAATGTATACAAAAATTAAACATATTGCAAGGCAGGTGTTCGAAAAAATATAGTAATTTTTCATCTCAAATTCAGCGATGAGGCTTGCCACCCGTCCTGAATATCTTAATTTTTTATTGGAACAGAGAAGACGGCCTCTGTGTTAATTGCATGCAACTGTTCTCCTGACTACCCCACTTGTGGAATATGCCGTGATAGTGTAGTAGTAGTAGTAGTAGATATTGCAAATGCGGTGGGTGTGAGTGAGATAGCGGCATTGTAATGCATTATTAGTACTGCTTTAATGTAAATACTTTGTGAGAATAATAAAAATAAGTCATTTTATTGGCAGGTACTGTACTCAACTGCATTTAATTGCGCGTGTATAAGTATGTGTGATAAAGATGTGATTGTAGTTAAAAAAAATAGTTTTGTAATACATGAAATGAATTGTATTTTTTCTATATTTAATGGCCTTGTGCCGTGTGAAATTATGAATTAATAAAAACAAGAGATAAATAAAATAAATAAATAATTGCTATTCTTTCGCATCTTCTACATTCAAGCAATTTCTCATGCACGCACGTCTATTTCTCTTACTCAATACACGGCTGTCCTTGATCATTTGATCAACGTAATTAAGCCACGTAGTTCTTAGACACCCGCGCTACCTCACAGCCCATCTTTCAGACAACTTGTCTGAAACACATGAAAAATAACTTTTTCCATATATATGTATTTTTTTTAAGAGTTTTGCATTCCCTGCTCCTCCGAGATAATATTACTTCTTCTTACAGAGAGGAATAAAAATGTGAAGTCTTCTCACAAGGGAAATGAATTTGATATACACGAAAAATGTGAACCGAAATAAAATTACACTTATGAACTTCAGGTTCTGAAATATCATTTTTTGTTTTGTGGACGGAAGAACGAACGCAATAACCAAAATTATTATGTGTTTATTTCATTATTTTTTTTTATTTGGATTATTAAACATTTCAAGATACATTTAAATAGTAATAATTTACAAATCACAAAATACAAACAATGCATTATTCTATTCAACTTGTACATTTGCTATATTTACAATAAGCCCAATTACTGATTGATTCATACCATCACGGCCTTTCCGACAAGTGGATTAATCAGTGGAACAAACGCATGCACAGGAAACAGGAAAATTATTCGAATCACAATTATTCGAATGGACAATTCTTCGAAAAAACATTTGTACGAACAAACTTTTTTTCGAATGACAATTATTCGAATGGCAGTTATTCGAATCCACAATTATCAGAAAACACAATTGTTCGAATTTTTTTACGTTATATTGATAACAACAATTATCCGAGACACAATTCTTCGAATTTTTATTATCAAGACAGATAATATTGCTCCTATTTTCGGCGAAAAGTGACGTACTTAGCGAAGTTATATTATATAATTTGACTCAGTTTGCAATCGATTTATCTAAATAGTGTCAAACGTTTGGAAAAATAATTTAAATATATTTATAATTAGGTATGAACGCAATTGCCTCATTTTCTTAAGAAACTAAAATAACGTTAAAGTTGGATGAGGTATGGCTGGAGTTTTATATGAAACGTAATATAATTGCGTCAATATGACCTGCTTCTGAAGATCAAAATAAAATGAATTTAAATTAATATAAAATAATTCGAATAATAGGATTTTCTAACAAATGTTAGTCGAACAATTCACTTTCCATTAATTGTAATTCGAATAATTGATAGTCGAACAAATGTTATTCGAAGATTTGTTAATTCGCATAATTATTTTTTCGAACAATTGTGAATTCGAACAATTGTATTTCGAAGAATTTTCATGTAATCCAATTAACATGCAAGTCTTCCTCACCATGTTGATAAAAGTTAAGAATCACGATAGGTTATATACCTTATTGTTAAACTGAAATTATACCATATATATATTTTAATAATAAGTAATAATGGTATAAAATGAATGAATAAATAAACAAATGCAATGCCTGTACGATATATTATTTAAAAAAAAAGTAAAAAAAAAATGCAAAACAATTTATTAAAACAACGCGCCAAGTTATTTTTCACACTGAAAAAAAGTTGGAACTCAATTTAACTTTATGAATAATTTATTTACGGGGTCAATGATTATGTAGATCTAAAAAGCTTACTCGTGTTATGAAATCACCTTAGTATCATTAACGAGTAGGTAGTTCGATTATAATAAAGCTGAAAATGATCTTGAGAGCTTTCTATGATCAAAGACTTACGAGAAAAGCTCAATGGATTGGAAGTTCAAATGAAAATGATAGTGGAAATCGAAGGCTGTGTTCTGTGACATGATTAAATAAAATATTATGAATAAAGCTTCGTATAGGTAGGTAGGTATATATTAATAACTGATTTAAATTGAAATAGACACATTGGTTCTTTTCTTTGGAAATCCTGACAAAAATAAATATTTATTATATTTATCTCACATTTTTTAAAGGTTTCGATTATCACGTAAAAGGTAGGTGTTCGAAAACTTTTGATATAACACATTGAATATACGCAATTTAGCGGTGAGATTTGCCACCCATTCTGAATGTCTTATTAATTATTTGCACGGATAGAACAACTGTTTATTATATGCGGTTTGGGATTAGCTTTTTCGATAGATAGCGATGCTTACTACCCCGTGGGCTCCCTGGTAAGAAATGCATCTCCAACTATTTTATAAAAGTTTTCAAGTGTCCCTCAAAATGCACGTAAAATCCACATAAAACATCACAATAAGACATTAAATATTTTCAATTCAGCGATGAGCAACGCCATCCATCCTGAATGTGTAAACGTTTAATTGGCACAGAAAGGACGATTTTAATATTTCATATATGCATTTATTCTGATGGCTACCTCATTTGGTGTGGTATACCGTGGTAGTATACGTCAGTATATAATCATGATGTCTCTTTTGTGATTTTTATTCATTCTTGTTTTTTTTTTTGTTTTGATTTGTTTTCTTTCTAATGCTGAGATCGCATTGGCCAAAAACTGTTATGATCTCTGTGCAGGATGACATTTTTAAGATGATAATAATAATAATAATAATAATAGATTGATAAGATGGCTATTACTGTCTGAGTTTAAATCTACTGTAAAATAATGCAACAATTTACGTGAGGCGGTAATTTAGAATTCAACTACTGACATTAGATGGACGATATCAAACTTTGTTTTAGTGTCTTTCCCACCCTGTCCCAGATTGTCCCATTCTATCCTACATTGTATCCCATCTTCCTTCTTACTTTTACTGTTGTAATAATAATAATAATAATAGTAGCAAACCCTTAAAGTCAAGTTAAAACACTTAATCAATGTCGCCCCATGTCCACGAATAGAGAAAATTAAGTGGTACAGTAATTTATTGTTAAAGAAATTTCACTCATACCCACAAGAATAGAGTACACGAACAACTTTTTAACTAAATGTACTGAAGGTATGCCAACATAGCGATACCAACAGAGTAAACGAACTATCTTCTAATTTATTTTATGTACTTTAACCTGTTATAGAAATAATTAAATATTCATGATTTTTGAAACAGAATCCATGAAGATTATACAAGATTTAGATTAATTGAAAAAGATCGCTACTTTGCGATAAACTTGCCCTCTGTATATTGATTGTAGGTATTTAATATGAATGAACTTACTTCTTAATAAAATTGTTTTAATCATCAATGTACACATTGAAGAAAAACCAACGTCGACCAATTGATACCGCAGAAGTCTGGGGACATCCATTTACCGAAAATTCTACACTCAACAAATCTTGTCCATACCGGAAGTGTCATAGTGGGCAGCCTGAATGGCTGGCCGGCAAAAAATATCTCTTTTTACTACTCTCGTTCCATGTCTCTTCAGCTGAGAGAAGTAAACACAGTAATCATAATAACAATAATAATTTTAATTTTACTGAGCACAACAAACATTACAGATATAACAAATACATAGACTATTTTATAAAAACTTAAATCTAAATATCCTCCTAATAAAGAGCCAAATCTCGTGTAAAGGAGGGAGAGAAAAATAATAAAATAAATTATGTTCTGTAGAGAATGAATAAATAAGGTAACTTGGTTCAAAATAATACACCTGAGGGTATTTAATTGAGAAGGCAGGAGATGTTAGGTAGGTCAAGGAATAGACTATCAACCTGAATCTGGAAGAGCTAATGACGACTACTACGAAGACGAGTTACGAGTGGTTGACGTTGGGGGAAGATGGTGCTTATTGAAGAAGATGACATGTTTTGTGAGAACTGGAATAGAGTACCCATCAGTAATTTTATTACTTTCTGAGGTGATAGTATCATCAATGGAAGAATAGATTTATAAATTTATTAAATAAAAGTCATCATCATCATCATCATCATCGCCCTCAACGCTCCTCTCTGGAGCACAGGGCAGAAACCAGCCTCCTCCATTCAGAGCGTCTCTGTGCCAATTGCGTCACCTCTTTCCACGACATTCCTTGCGCTCTGATATCGTTGTCATAGGAACGGTGTATTGTGAAAGAGGAAAGAAAATTCGTCCGACCGTCGACCAAGAGACGCGTATATGGTCCAACTGAAGAGGGACATGAACTGTGGCTCATACGTAGAGCTGAAAAGACTAGCTGAGAATAGAGACGAATGGAGAAGAAAAACCAAACTCGTTGCAGACCAATCCAATGGATTGTAACTCATTATATATATAAATTCGGTGATGAGGTTTGTCACCCATCTTGAATGTCTTAATTTTTTGTTGGCACGGAGAGGACGGCTTCAACGTCTGCTGAATACCCCATTTATGGGACATGCCGCGATGGTGAAGTAGTAGCAGTAGTGAAATAGTAAAATATTGTATTTAAAGTAGCTATATCAGAATAAAAAGTTTAAAATATTTAAGATAAATAATTTTTTTGAATTTATTGATTAAAATAAATCATTGCAATGTGAAACAATCTAGCTATTCTATTACGGCATCTTCCACAAATGGAGAAGTCAGTGACTATCCGTATATAATAAACAATCAGATCGTCCTATCTGTGTCTGTAAAACAACCCTTCATAATTATTTATAATGACAAATGTATATTTGAAAATAAAATTTTAATTGTAGCCATATTTTGATTAATGTAATTTTACTTCGCAGTTTGTTGGCTTCTTAGACGCTTTACTTATAATTTATTTAATTCCTTATGAATATTTATATCAAAAGGGAAGTTGATGGGAAGATGGGAAGGAAAGAAAATTCATAACGTGAATTTATAATAATAAATTATACACTGCTAAGAAAATTCATTATGCAGTTTGTGTAACTTGCAATTACCACGGGAGACTTGAATTCATAAGAATTAAAACTAGTTCGTATTTCATGAGAGTCACTGCCAGTTCCATAAAGATAAAGTCCCTTTTATTTTAAGTCCGAGGTATCAAAATTCTATTAGTTACTAAGATTTATATCACAGTAAAATTACTTTTATTCGTTATAGATCTCTCAATATCTTTAAAATAAAGCTTGCTTATTTACATACTTAGATCTTTACTAAACTGAGCCCGAAGTCGAAACACATTTTAACGTTGCGTTTTCGTTCGAATAAATAGACGACGTTACGAGAAAGTGTAAATTTTCGTAGCTACTTTTGTATTTTAGCTACGAAAATTGACACTTTCTCGCAACGTCGTCTATTTATTCGAACGAAAATGTAACGCTAAAATTTGTTTTCACTACGGACCAAGGAGTATCAATATATTTTGCATCAGCAGTTATAATGACAACGATGGACTCGAGGGAGATATGAACGTTTCTTTTTTAATCAACGCTCCTTTGAGACTGATCGATACGAAATTATATTGGTCGCAAAGTTTAATTGGTCGCTTTACCAATTTTTCCATTGAATTTCTGTGTTTAGAAAAGGTCATTGTTATTTATGTAAATAAACTTACCAAGGTTTCCACTTTAATTCTTGTTATTTACCAATCATTTCATGGGCGTACGCTGGATTTTCTTTGAGAGAGGGCAGCAGCAGCTTTTAATCATTACAACTTTCGAGTGTGTAGACGTATTTTTTAGTTTAATTTTTCACGATTTGGTAATTTGGTTTGCACACAAAAGTCTACGACCCGTTCATCAAATTTACACTTTGAAATACGAATTTGAAATGTTTTACGTTTTTCTAGTTTTTATTTATCATTTTTAGGCACCTTATGTTAAGTCTGACTTCTAGGTGAAAGTGGCAGCTGCCCCCCGCCCATGAATCATTCTATCTCCGTTCAAAAACTTGATTTTACCTTTACTAATGGGGTGTTCACATTTGGCGAATATCGCCAGACGAATTTAAAAATATATCGCCAGGCGAAAAAACTAAATTCGCCGGACATCCATTGATCGTCACACCTGTTCACACAGTCCACCAATATAGAAACGATCTGTCAGATGCGCTTTGATTTTGACACTGTTTTCAAAATGGCGGACGTCGAGATGGAGATCGCGAAGTGTTTATTTATAGTCGAAAATGTTATAGTATAGTAGAGGTTATAAGGTGCCTTTTAATTAAGGAAACAAACGCCACAAACCAACAACAAAGATAACAGCTGTCACGAAGCGGGAAACATTATAAAATTTATAGGATATAAAGTTTTTACCATAGATACGAACGCCGCGCACATCTGCGCATGTGCGAATCGTTCAATCGGACGAAAAAGTTGGAAGGTGGTCAACTCGAGACGATATCGTTTATACTGGTTTTTATCGTTTCAGACTAGTTGTCATTTTGTTCACACGGTTCAAATGGCTGGCGATATTTTGGTGCCCTGGCGATATTTTGGTGCCCTGGCGATATTCGCCAAAGTGAGAACACCACATAACACAAAATAAACGCAGGCGCTAGTAATTCAAGTACTATGTTATTTCAAAAAAGTATTTTGATTTTGATTAACTCCTATAAGATGCTTTGTATGAAGTTAACAAAAATAAATTATTCGAAGTGTTCAAAATCGTAAGATATTACATAATAGAATGATAAACTCGCCTTCTGTACATTGTGTATAAATACAAAATATACATTTTTATTGGTATTCAATTTTTAAACATCATCAATTCAGCAATGAGGTATGCCTCTCATTCTGAATTTCAAAACATTTTTTGGCGTGGAGAGTACTACTTGCAGGTTTATTACAAGCAGTTGGTTCGCTTGCTACCCCACTGTGGGAGATTCCGGGATGGGATGGCTGGAAGGATTTTTTTTCGATACCAATGTAAGATGAAGAATATAATAAAAATAGTTTATTGTTAGGTTTTTTACTAATAAAATAGTGATGAAACCTCAAATATCTCAAAGAACTATTGGATCCAACAATTTTGTTTTCGACATCAGAATATGAAGTACTTACATATCTGTCAAGTTAAACGAATATTAAACTTAAAAATTATAATATTTATGCTAAATCAAAAAAGTTCTCGGATACTATAAGTAGTATAAGTCTACATATTATTTATGTAGTAAATAGGTACTTCATTGTATGAAAAGTACTCAGATCCTATAAGTCTACTAACTTTAAATAATAGCACTTTTCCATTTTTAAAATTTATATTATATGTCAACTAAAAACTTGTAATATTACTGCAAACTGTTTTGGTTTACTTATTATGTAACTTATATCTTGTAATGTATTCTGTTTAACTGTTTGTTTGCTTAAAATAAAATAAAATAAAATAAAAAAATAATATTACGTGTAGCAAATAGGTACTTCATTGTATAAAAAAGGTACTTGAATTTCTATTGCGTTTCATTACAAAAGAGAAGATAATTATTTGTGACATTAAAGTACTTAAGTTAAGTCTTTTCTAAGGATTTTGTGTATTTGTCATTTCATTTTCAATTTTTTCAACGTATATAATTATTTCAAAAGTTGAGATAAAATACAAAAATATTGTTAAATCGATCGCATAAAAGATACGACAGTGTTTCAAACGCACATACATTGACAAAATTTTTGAAAAATGGCAGTATATTTTTTAATGATTCATAGTTTAAGAATTGACTTAGTCTACGAATCACATTGTCTTATAGACTGAAACTTGCTTATGTTGCTTGCATTTCACTTGACATCTATGTATTGTTAAATATAAGAAAATATTTATCTGCAAAGTTCCCAGGATAGAAAAAAGTTTCTTACTCCTTTCTTTTAGTTCTCAAGTATTCTGTAAAAGTAAAATGCTCAGAAAACATCACAAATAAAATATTATTGGCATCTTCCATTCAGCAATCAGGCAGATACACCGCTCATTTTAAAAACCTACCTTCCTTTTTTTATGGCACAGAAAAGACAACCGATAACATGTCAGCCCAATAGACAATTCGTCCTCTGGCTACTTCATTTGTAAAGATACGTTAATGGAAAAGAATTTAAAATGTTTAGAAATTTCAGAATCAAACAACATTTATGTATGCAAAGAGGTGAACTACGAAAAAAAGAATATAAATTATGAAAAGTTTTTGTTTCTAATATATAAATCTAATTTATTCCTAACACGGATGAATTACAAAAGTAAAAGAAAATAAAGTTTAATTAGTAAATTAACATAGTAGTAAATCTGACAGTTGTGGAGGGGTAGTAGAGAAGTATAGGGGGATGATTAGTTGGAAGAAACAAACAACTTTAGATAACTTAATCATTTTTAGTACCTGCTTTACAGTAAGTTGATGAAAGCGCTTGTTTCTTACATAAAAAACACATTTAAAATAATATTACTTGAAAAATATGTATTCGAGACACGGTAGGAGCTTTCTAATTAATAAACAAGTGACATCAAAATTAATTCATTTTATAAATGACAATTTTATATAATACTTATTCGTCTATCTACGGTATCAAGACACCTTGCAAGTTTGTATTATGGATTAATCAACATTCGCCTTTTACAGGACACTCGAAAACTAACAGAAAAGAATGGAAGATTTATTACAAACAATATTATTAAGTTCATTCATATTAAATACAATTAATAAACAGAGGGCGAGTTTATCGCAAAGGCGAGATCTCTTTCAACTTATCCAGATATCTCGAAGATGCGTTTTAAATTTGTATTCAATATAGGTATAAAGGTTAGGTATAAATAATAGTATCGAGAGAATAATATTATTATCAAACTCGTATTGCTTGTACTCCTTAGTAGGTACTGAAATAGCATATAGCATAGCAATGTAGTAGCATGCAATTAGCATGGAAATAGCAACAACATAGTACCTAATATTTGTAATTTATCTTGCTTCTGCAGATATCTGCAGTGTCATAATCTTCATTATCATTAAAATATTCGTGATTTATTTATGTGTATGTCAGATAAACAACATGATAAATTAAGTTAGTTCGAAGATATCGTAAAATAATCATAAATTTTTCTTCTGAACATCATTTTGCATCCACTGTTGACCTTCTTCCCCAGATCAACAGTCTTGGGCAAACTGCCTCTGAACATTGCTGACCATACATAGCAAACAATCAGACCATCTTGCCAGTGGCTTGCCAATATACATCTCTTTCCCATACTTGACCTCGATTCTTAGTTCTTCTTGGTCGGTTTGGGGTCACCAATTCTAGCTATGTGACCAACTCAGCTCCACTTCAAATTGGTGACCCTTTGAACTATATTACTAAGAGACAGAAAACTTCATACGTTGAAATGTAAAAATATATATCCCGATTATTATGTAAAATGACATATACCTATGTTCCAATGCACAGTGGTAAAGTAAAAATAGGTAGCCTTAAATTTTAGCCATTTTTGTTTGCTCAGTAGTTCGACATAACTTGAAATTAATAATAATTCATTAATTATATAGAAAGTAGCTGGACTTCTTGCTTATTATCTTCCTGCCAACCTTTCGACATTCAAATATTATAATTGATAAAAATCAACCGTGTATCTACATAACAAGCGGAATAAAAATATTTTTTATTAATATATTTGTAATGTACCATCGGGTAAATTTAGCTAGTACAGTGCTATTAATGCGAATCTCTATCTCAGACAAAGCAACTATACATAAACAATACACAAACATCATAATATAACATTTCATAATGTCATTATATTATATATATCATTATTATAAAACTATATAGCAGAATAGCTATACGAAATATATCTAAGCTACTATTATTCTCATAATCCATGTACTAGACATAATTATTCATAAAATGATTTAAGTTACTTTAGGATTAAACATAAGAAAGATCAGCTAAGATCATAAGTATTAACCTGTATTAAGATATTTGATAAACGGAGGAATATAAAGTAAATTAACGAAATTAATTATATTTCATTTAAATTGTGCAAAAAACCACATCTCATACTTTCATCAGCCTGAGGGTGAAATTATAGACTTTTGAACGGAAAAACTTGGTTCCAATCATACTCCGATATTGAAGGCGACGCCCTTAGTCGGGAAGGATGCGGCCGGAACTTTCGTTGCAGCCCAATCTCGACCTGCGCCTTCCAATAGAGCAGCAACCAATTCCAGCGGACCGTTGCCTTTGGAGTAAGCCACCCGCCCCCTAGTGCAGAGCTTCAAACAATAGGGATTCAAGGCGGGGCGAAGTACTCCGGACTTAAGGAACACGTCCACTTGACGTGTCGTCCGCTGAAAGGGGTAGCCACAAGCTCCTTTACTCTTTAACAGCACGAGACTGTATGGGTAGATGGAGGGAGGGCCAAAAAATAAAACCACTTTCAAAGTTTAAGGCTTTGAAAGACGAACAACATGCCTACTGCAGGGTCTCTGGGTGAGAGGTGAAGGAACACGGAGGGGGTCGGAGAGGAAGGGTGGTGCCTCAATACAGTAACTCCGCCTCAGTACACTGTACGTCCCAAGAACGCCAGGTAAGGAGACTGAAAGCTAAGGTAGGGAGACTTGGCACAGCAACTTCGCCTCAGTAGACTGT
Organism: Athripsodes cinereus; assembly: GCA_947579605.1. Classification (NCBI taxonomy): domain Eukaryota; kingdom Metazoa; phylum Arthropoda; class Insecta; order Trichoptera; family Leptoceridae; genus Athripsodes; species Athripsodes cinereus. The sequence goes on along the minus strand of OX388316.1, from coordinate 5,327,520 downwards.
ACACACAAGGGCCATAATCCCGAGTATGCCAGCTAAGGAGGTTCAGAAGCTAAAAGGTAGGAAGTCTAGGTACAGCAACTTCACCTCAGTAGACTTCGCACACAAGGGCCATAATCCCGAGCGCGCCAGCTAAAGAGGTTCAGAAACTAAAGGATACGATATTGCTATACGGAGGAATAACCCCGCTATCGACTATGGATGGGAATTATGCCTTCAACACACTGGCTGTACGGAGGAATCACCCCACAATACAACGCGCGGTAGAAGAAGGCAGGAAAGGTAGGTGAGGGGTACGTCTTCAACACACTGGCTGTACGGAGGAATAACCCCACAATACAACGCGCGGTAGAAGAAGACTAGGGAAGAGAGGAAGGTTTGCTAACTAAGGAGGAAAGGGGAATTGGGAAGGAAACCTATCAAAGAGTGGTTGATGCCTAGTGCACTGGCTGCAAGGAGAAATGTCAACACATGCAGCGCGCGGCTCTAGGTACCTACCTCTCACTACTAAGCTCCACTTGAGCTACCAGTTGGAGGAGACCCTATCAGTCCAGTATTCTCGTCTAAGCGAGGATACCTCCCTATGCTATGGCCACAAGGGCCACAGGATTCTGAAGAGACGAACATTTAATCAAGAATATAAAGAATTTAAAACATCGTTCATACGTGGTTTCAATTCCATACTATCACCATCTATCGTTCGTCCTCCAAAGCACTATTTATTAATACAACTACTATGCCACAAAGTTGGCGCTTTAAATATTCTACGTTACAATATTATTGAGACAATTTTACAATACAATTATAATACAATTTTAGAGTTATATTATCGCGTTGCCAACAGATATGCTCCAGCTTTATAAGAAAAGACATGTAGATATCTATATAGAAAATTCGTTCAGAATGTGATGAAGAAAAAGGAATCAATTTGCGAAAATATAAGGCGTTTGGACTGTATTCATATTGTTCTTGCAAGTAAACACGTCATATATGATGAGTTAAATTTAATGATTTGATGTATATATTTACTGAGACTATTGGGTTTTTGTTCAGTTGTGGCTGTTGGGTCGCCTCTCTGGCATATTCTGACATATTCTGTTTTTTCATTCGTCTTGCTCTTTCGTTGGCTCAGGTGCGGGCTCACCCACTGACTCACTCTTTCACTGACTAAATTGCTAGCTCGCTCACTGACTCACTCACTCATGACATAACTCATTTTAACTATCTGCACAGACTGACTCACTTGTTGTTTATTTTTGTTATTGTTTAACATGATAAATTTATTGTTTCTCTGCCACGACACAGCCTTATGGCTAGTGTGACTGTCATATTATTATGTATCTTTCATTGTCTTTTGTTGTAAATTTATGTAATTGTAAACAATATTATTTGAATAAAGAATTATTATTATTATTATATTATTGTTCGACGTTCGATTCTCTATGTCAAGCTTAAAAGAAATCTTATTTAAAAGGATATTTGTTAAATAACGTTCGTTGTCACATTTTAGTGAAATGAGTAATTTAAACTTTGGCAGATAAATTCTATCTCTTATAGAAAAAGGAAGTATAGTTTGAATAATTTAATTATAAAATTTCAGATTTTCAGCAATGCATCATACTGGTACAATGATCCACTTTCTATGAACATCACGACAACCGTCTCTTAATACAATTCACATAATGCAATGTCCACTAGCATTCAATCTTCAATTTAATCCCCCGAACTACTACTAGAATGCACCCCTTTCTCCTACCCTCTAAATTCTCAAAGCAATCAAATAGCACACTCACACAACTGTTTCATGAATTTCAGTTCTTTGTTTGGGGAAAGTTTTAAGAATGAATATTCAAAATACTTTGAGCGATATGATATTTAACTAACCTCGATTGCAGCTTTTATAAAATTTGTTTTATTTACGTATGGACGTATTACCAGCCTAAACCGATTCGTAAGCATCAAAACAACATTCATGTTTCTTCATATTTTTTTTGCATAATCTACAGAGAGGCACTCGTTAGATCGCAGTAGGTATTTATTTATTCAAATACACACGACAATAAGCCTTTTACGTGTTAACATATTATAAAATTGTTTGAATTTACTTTTATGTGCTTTTTATGTCTGTCATATATTTTATACATGTAAAAGGCTAACGCCGTATGTTGAAATAAATAAAATAAATAAAATAAATAAAATAAATAAAATAAATAAAATAAATAAAATAAATAAAATAAATAAAATAAATAAAATAAATAAAATAAATAAAATAAATAAAATAAATAAAATAAATAAAATAAATAAAATAAATAAAATAAATAAAATAAATAAAATAAATAAAATAAATAAAATAAATAAAATAAATAAAATAAATAAAATAAATAAAATAAATAAAATAAATAAAATAAATAAAATAAATAAAATAAATAAAATAAATAAAATAAATAAAATAAATAAAATAAATAAAATAAATAAAATAAATAAAATAAATAAAATAAATAAAATAAATAAAATAAATAAAATAAATAAAATAAATAAAATAACAAAAATAAATAAAATAAATAAAATAAATAAAATAAATAAAATAAATACATAACAGACATAACAATGACAATAACAACGTGTAAAATGATTTATGCTGTCGAAAATCAAACAGTAACCAGAGAACATTATGATGACAATTATGAAATAATAACAAACAAATAATTTGTAATTAAAAACACTGTATTTTCCACTTTTATTTTTAATGCAAAAGTAAAAAAAATTTTTTTTATGAATTTTGACCAAGTGGTAGATCAGTGGTGGCATTCGGGCAAACCACGGATCTCTCAGGATAAGGTAACCGATAATTTTCTTAATTAATTCATCTTTTAATTAAATCGTTAATTTAGAAATCAAACAATCTTTCAGCAAGTATCTAGTGAAGGTGAGGTTTGTTGGCAAGAAGATGTAAACCACAAAATAACACATTGAAAATACTCAATTCATTTATCAGACTGCTAATTTTCATTTCAATTTGTTATTGGATTTATTAATAGTGTCGGGGCACACGTAGAAAATTGAATAATAAGGTAAATTGAAACAAGTGTATCTTTCTACTATAAATTATTGATCGCGAATGACCTGATAAGTTGAAAGACGTATCTCTCGTGATCATTAATTTATAGTTGAAAGAAACACTTGTACCAATTTATTTGATAAGTCGAAAGACGTCTCTCTCGTGATCAATAGTTTATAGTAGAAAGAAACACTTGTACCAATTTATTTGATAAGTCGAAAGACGTCTCTCTCGTGATCAATAGTTTATTGAAGAAAAAAAACACGTTTTAATTTAGCTAATTGTTACTGTATTTTTGAAGAAGAGTGATAAATAACAAGATTTAATCAAAATCACATGTCCAGAATCCATAATACTACATTCATAAGTTAAAGCAGGACTGTACCTATTATTGAAAACAGAAATAGACCAGTACGAAGGTACTTATATGTATATCAGACAGCAGTCTGTGGATAATGGATATTGCATTAGATTTACCATCAGTACATTTCTAGTACAAACTATGTACTGCTTACATATTATTATTGAGTCTGTGATTCCAGCATAGTTACACTAAATTATATCATATTTTATAGTAATATCGTAACAGCATGTGATTCGGAACATTATGTATGTGTTAGATACATCTCTATCATTTTGAGATTTTGACTGTTAATATATTAGATACATTTTATTTATGAGTCCATATATAGAGAGAAATTTAATGAATATAATAAAAATAATTCTTAAACCACCACCGCAACGTAGAGAACTGGAAAAGATTATGTCCTCCACTCTTTTTGTAATATTTCGATGAATCCGCAAAAGATAGGTATTCCAAAAGCATCACTGATATTATGACATTGAACATTTTCAATTCAGCGATGAAGTTTACCACCCCTCCTGAATTTCAAATTTTTTTATCACGCGGAGAGGACTATCGAACATTTTTTTCATCTTTCATTCATTCTTTTAACTATGTATCTATACCATCAAAGCATTACCAACAAATAAAGCAGTCAATCTACAAAGCGCATATAACTTTAATAATAATAATAAACACTTTATTGTCAAATATACAAATATTTTACAAAAGGCGTACATATTGCCTTGAGGCAATGTCTTCCAGTAAATCTACTACAATGTTTGAGAACTGTTTTAGTATAAAGTGAGTTTAGATCAAAAGATAAACAGAAAATGAAATATATAATATGAAACAAGAATACCTATATAAATATAAAAAAAAGATAAAAATGTAAGCATTTTCCGTATTAAAAATACAACATTTATGACCACTGAATGGAAGATTAAAAGTAGGGAACAATTTATTGACTCTGAAAAAAATAACAATAATTTACTTCAGAAATGACTGCAGTTGCTGAAATTTCTTCCTGAAATAATATTGTAAAGAACTGACTAAATAAGACCACAGAAAAATAAAAAAAAGAGTCCACAGTACCTGCACTTGAATTTGCGGAAAATGCACAACACAGAAAAGTAAACATTTTATTATTTGCACTCTTTGCTTGCTGCTTCTATTTGTGCTTGTGGAAACAGAAATTATTCTGAAAGAATCTGTTCTGTACTGTAATATTGTGTGTATAGACCAAATATGTTGACACGAGAAAACAACTCCTTACTAGATACAAATAAGTCCATTTCAGGGAAGAAAAACTCTCTGAAAAATACACTTAGTTTATGGTGATGTCTTTCCTACATTTTGTGAAAAGATTCTTGTTTTTAGAAGCTAAAAGCATATCATCAAATACTTAGAAAATAAATATTCCATCTATTTTTGTTTTCGCAAATCTCCTACAAGTATTTATAAAAAAAAGAAACAATTTAGGTATGTGATGAATTCGGGATGTTCTAGTATTCCATGATATTGAGAAAATGATCTGTATTTATCATTTTCTTAATAGCACAATTAAAATTATGACATCTAGAATAGATGTCATATAAACATTATATAAAGAAGACTTTAATGTATCAGATAATATGAAAAAAGGAGGGACTATATAAAATATTAAAAACTTTTTTACAATAGAAATAAAAACATGACTTCATTACTACTGAACACATAATTTTATTTATTTATTTTATTCTTCTTGTAAATCATCATTTAGGTACATAACAAAATCAACAAATCAGTTTACATAAGAAAATAAAGTTGATATTTTCAACCGACGGTACTTGGTGGAAATTCATGTTGAATTAATTTAAATAAGTGTTTTATTTAAATTAATTCTACATAAGAAAAAATGTGATGATATGCAGTGCCGAGATTATCACTTTAAAGTGCAATGGGCGAGTTCATCGCAGAAGCGCGATATCTTCCAACTAACCCAAAATATGTTACAGAATGTCACAAAGATAAGTTATATTTTGCATGATTCGCTTGATTTTGGGTGCTTTTCCATGAAAGTATTTTTTTCCATAAATTATTTATAATTCTTTCGAAAATCCATGAAGAGAGTGAGGGTGTTTAATTCTATACCAGTATTCCATAACATTAGAAGGTCTGCTTTCATCACATTGATAAACAGAAAAAAATAATATAGCAGTTCATGTGGTGTTAATAAAATGTTTGTTTATATGAGCTGACATTCCTTTAATTTTAGATCAAAGACGAACGGTAAACATAACATATAATAATATCTATAGATATCTAATGCTATGCATATTAAGGATTTGGTTTAATACTGATATTTTGTTATGTATAGCTGGTGAGTATATTGCACGTCAGATTTAAGCTTAATCGGGCATGGTAGTAACCAGTAGCGCATAGAATTATCACACAACCTTTCGTGCTTGGCCACACAAATACATACTGCGTTGGAATAATAAATAGACATGGTGTATTATAGTATAATATCCAAAGTATTGGATAAATCATGCGGTCACAAGACGAAAATTTTCGAAATCAAAATGGTCAAAGAGCGGATTATATATTTTATTTTTAATTAACAGTCCTAATACGTAAATCAAATCCACAAAACCAGACTATTTTGATGGGAAACAATCTTTAAATTTACAAGACAATATATTTTACATTTTACAAGACAAAAAGAGCAGATTTACAAGTATAGATTTGTTAAGCGTTCGATATTTTCTATTTATTTTGTAAAAGTTAAAAGTTCAATTTTAATGTACAGATATATTCTAAATTATGTATAGTCCAAATTTATGCTGTAGCAATAACTTTTAGGTGATTAGGAAATTTTGGTAAGATAAAGTGACAGAAAAAAAAGATTACATTTATTCGGACATTGGACATTTTTGGTCGGCCAATATTATTACGTTTGGAAGGTTTGAGCGCAACACAAATACTACGTGACGGTATTATGAAGGATTTGACTATATTTAGGGCGTTGACATTCAACCAAACTTTGTTTTAGTGTATCGGGAACAGTTTTATTAAAACATCAAAGTTATATTATGGAAAAAGTTTTTTACATACTACTTCTATTGTTTTGTAATAGGTCTTTGAAAGTATAATCCTTTTGTGCGAACAAGTATGTTATTTAACGCCACGAAATATAGAGAAAGAAAAAACAAGTTAAATTGATCCAAGTTTGTTATGAACCAAAATATATTATTTTCCTCAAGGTAAGCACAATGAATCCACTTCGAATATGAATATACTCGTATGTGTTTGAAACTGTGAATTTTTTATTTTTAAGGGTTGCATAATTTATACATATTTTTTCTTCTATGCTTTTGTTTTTGATAAAGAGTTCAAAATATGCCATAAACAAATGTTGTGTTTTAAACATATATTCTGGACTTTCTGAAATAAATCAGCAAACTATCAATTATGTCATGGATATTATTGTTTATAAAATAATTTACAAAAAGTAACCATGAACCATCATTTACTTGAGAAAATTAAAGATATATGATATGAAAAGCTCCAATCTCTATTGAACCACACAAAATAATAGTTTTTTAAGGATTTGTGGCACTTTCAATACTAAATAAATAATCATTTACAACAAAAACTTGGTTAGTAAGGAATTGTAAAAAAAAATAGTGAATGATATTAAAAGCTCAAATCTCTTTTGTACCACAGAAAATAAAGTTTTTTTTAGGATTCGTGGCACTTTTAAATACTGAATAAATAATTTATTCATAAAAAACTTCGTTTCTGAAAAAAAAACAAAATGTGAAACGAATTGCATGCGGTCAATATTTGGAATTTCCCATCAATAGTAAGTATTAGCCACAGATTCGCACGATTATATTAAGATAATTACTATTGGCAAACTATATGCTTGCTTCGTTAGCTTTTAATCAGGTAGTATTCCAGAGTGCTTCGTACCGCACAGAGGGTAACTCGTTAGATGTAAACTATTTAATCAGAATTACAGGACATGTTACCTAAACTTTCGTGATGTAATCTTGCTTCTATCTATCTATTTATTAATATTATTACAAAAGTCTAACGGCAAGTTCCATTAAAAATGAACAAGTGTAAGCATAGTAACTCAGAGTACCTAATAGAATTTTGACATTTCGGGCTTTAAATACAAAGGACTTTATCTTTATGGAAACGGGAGTACGTCTTAATAGAGCCTATGAGATGAATAATAATAACAAAAATACAATTTTAGTAGAAGGACTTAGATAAACTTCCACAAATAATAAATAAATATTTCACTTATTTTAGAGGCACTGACTATGTAACAAATTCTAGAATTTTAAAAATAATTTAACTTGAATTTCTATGTTTATTTGTTACATGAATTTAAAATACGCTATGACGATTTCAGTGTTCTTACACCATTGACGAGCTTTTCGAATCTTGGAAAATTCGCCAATGGTGTAAGTGCACTGAAATCGCGATAACGTATTTTAAATTCAAGTAACAAATAAACATAGAAGTTTAAGTAATTTTTTTTAATAAATATTTTTAAACATCTTAAAAATCCTCTCATACAAAAGGTAGACAAGTTAAAAGTACCTATGCAATGAAACAGAATTAAATTATTCACAAAACATTTTGTAAACAAAATATAATTGATATTGGTATTGCAGTGGCTAATGGCTATTATTAGTTTCACATACAATAATATATATTACATTCAATACAATTAGATATCCTGATTGGGAAACCATGTTTACAGAACATTGTGCAAAATCTAAACGATTATGAATTAGATCTAGCCTGCTATAAATGATAGCTTTCGGTGTCCATAGACATCGTTCATTAATTCCGTCATTCACACTTTCACGATATACTCGTATCGAGATGTTTCATTGATTTTGTTATCTACGCGTTTTGCCAAATCTTGTAAAACGATAAAAAAAATTAAATATTCTAAAAATCAGTCTCGACCTTGACATCTAGTCTCCCATTCAAAAAGTATCAGGTTGAATTATATGAAACTCTCCATTACTGGACAGGTTTTCTAATAGAAGAAATGATAAAAAAGCTTACCTTATCAACACTTGGTCCTCCTTCCGTGACAGATCGCACAAGTACAGGTTTCTCCGATCCGGCTACAAATCCGAATCCTAGATCTGGATCCCTGATGAGAGTCACAGACCGTGGAGTGGGGACTTCTACATCTTCCCCAGTTCCCGGCGCTTCGTATGTTGTGGTCTTGTTCACATGACTGAAAAGGAAAGGAGAAAAATAGCAATTATTTTGCTGAATACTAAATTCAAGAATATATACGTTTTTCCTATTGAATCTACGTCTTTTGTTTTCTAAGGAAATTATCAGTATAATATTTATACTTCCCAGGTTTTGCATTATTCATTCTTTACTGTATATTGATCATAATGAAAACAATTATATAGAGAAATGCATTTAAATTACAGAGGGCGTGTTAATCGCAGAGAAGCGATCTCGTTCAACTAACCCAAATATACTGATGAAAACATTTATGAATAAAAATATACGAATCATGTTCATGCATATGACATGTTCATCATTATGAAACTGTTTTGTACATGCGCTTGAGGTGACACAAAGGTTGCAACTGTCATGTCACTCATTTTTGAAATAAATATACATTGGTACTAAACGGAAGTATTAAACCTTAAATCAATAATCCAATGGTTATTCATAAAAAAATGTTGAGCTTATAAGTGCAAAACTGCTGACATTATTGAATTTCTGTAGACATGTTTTCAATATCAATTTTCGCATCGGGAAAATCAGACTCTGGTTTTCTCGGACTGGTTTATCTTCTTATAACTCTAAAGGCACATGAAATTGGGCATCGTTTTGCCTGAATTTCATGATACAAATGGAAAACAAACCATGATTTCTTATGGTTTAACTGAACTTAACCTAGATTGACTTCAATTGATACTAAAAGGGCTAACGAAGCGTTAAACATAACAACACGTTAGAGTAAAATTAACTGAACCGCTTTTTAGAGTCGAAAATCTAAAGTATCTATTGAAACGAATAATAATAATATGTGGGTACCAATATGAAAAAGGAAAACCTGGGTTAGGTTAGGGGTTTAAAAATGATTAAAACCGTTGACCCGAATGAAGTGGTTTCGCTTTACTTTAACAAAGATGAAGTCAAACAAATTTCGACTCTACGTAGCAAGTAGATAATAATATTAGCTCTTAGTTCTGCAGTATGGATAATGCCTGATTTACATAAGCTTAGGACTTGTCATTAGATATAATCAATTAACTAAAAAATACTTCATTATATTTTACCTATGTTTGGATGAGTATCTACAACCAACACTTTGACATCATTTTAAATAGTTTTATTGCATAACGTAAACAGGAATGCTATTTTACAGTAAAGTTATGAATAGGTATTCTCAAATTCAGCCCTTTGTGGTTGGATCATTCGGTGAAATACATGTAGGTACTTCTTTTACTAATTACTGTATGAAAATGTTTTTCATTCATTCATTAAATCAATCAATGGTTTATATGTTATAATTTTGCATGGTTGTGTAAATTTTGTATTATGTTATAATTGTACTTAACCAAGAGATTAAAAAAAGTAAATAAATAAATAAATACAAAATATTACTACGTAATTAGTGATATGTGAAATAGTTTTAAAAACATTGAAAATGTCTCGAAATTGTTACATAGTCTATTATTCAAAAATACTATGATTTACCCCGTGGAGTCCCCGATAAAGAATAGGTCTCCCACTCTTTTGTAAGTTTTCGAGTGTCCTGTAAAAGGAAAGTGTTCGTTAAACCTCAGATATAAGACAATTAACACCTACAACATGTGTAAAAAAAATCGACCCCTTCCGGGAATCACTCTATACAAGTGCCAGCGTGAAGTGATCAGTGTATGTCCAGTAGTGTAACAGAGAAGGATAACAACACCGACTACTCGCAACAACACAGCGGGTGAAAGAGACAAAAATACTGTTTTGTCTACCACGATGCCAATCTCAGATATCCGTAAGAAGAAGCTTCTCTATGTGTCCAACGTTTTCTTTGATGTCAACCAAAGTGGAACGCTCGAAAAGAAGGACTTCGAGTCGGCTATTGAGAAAATCTGCACTCTTCGTGGATATCCCCAGAGTCATCCCAAATACGACACCATGACCAAGATATGGGATGGCCTGAAGCAGAGAACTGATGCCAATAAAGATGGAGAGTCCTCTGCAGTGGCAGCAGCGTTACATGAACTTCATGTTTGACCTAGAAGATGCTTCCAACTTAACTAAAAAGCCACGGCGCTCTTGAGATGGTCACGGACCATTAAACAGTGCCAAATTCAAATCATCTTTTTATTATTATTATTATTACAATTCAGTGATGAAGCATGTTGTTTCTCAAAAACTTACAGAAAAAAGTAGGTCTATTCTTAACTCATTTCATGGATTTAATTTTCTCGTAAAGCCGTAAATAGTTAATTGGCAGATTTGATTAACACACGGGTATATTATATAAGTTTATCTATGTTATTTTTCCAATTAACTATTGTATGAGGTTATGTATCGATGGTTTAAAGCACAGAAGACACATGTCCACTTTTTAGGTAAAATGAGTTAATACATGTACAAGATCGGTTGCATCGCCATCTATGTCCTGATTAAATATTACCAACAATCTTAATATCATTATTGAAATATTCAGTAAAAACCAAATGTCACATGTCCACAAATTCACTTTGTTTTGTGCACAGATGTAACATGTCACAAAAGATATGAAGATTCTAAAAAACACATGTTCATTTAGGACGGACATGTGTCATCTGTGCACGCATAAACGCATCCCAAAAGTCGCCGTGAGTGGCACTTCCATCACACTTCCAAACACATGTCCATGACCATCATCTAAAAATGCTAATTCTTGGCATTCTGGTTAAAAATATAGTAAAAAATAAGTAATAAATGGCATTAAAAAAGAACAAAGATTATGATTTTCAACACCTTCTGCATTAATTTGAAGTGAGTGAATTAATTAAGAATCTCAAACTTTCAAAACCTGTTTTCTCTAAACTGTCAAATGTGGACATGTGTCTTCTGTGCTTTAAACCATCGATATGTAAACTTAACACATGAAACTACCATATAAGGCTTAGAAAAGACAACGTCACCTTATTCGGTAGTGTACCGGATGGGACTTGAAACCGCAATCCAGTATTTTCGTGAGGTGTGTTTTTTCTACTGAATAAGAGACGTTGTTTTTTCTAAGCCTTGTATGACAGTTTCATGCGTTAAATTTATATATACGGATTTAAGTTTGAGTGACAAGTACTAGAAGCTCGTACAAAGTATGTATATAATATGTATAGTAAAAGCTCTCTTATAGGCAAGTGGTACAAAAATGCCTGTGTGTTCATGTAATGAAAATATACGTATCCACATTAAGGATCATTTAAAAGGAAGGATTTTATTACCCAACAGGGAGGAATTGAACTAAATGTATCGGTGAACACATCCATTAGCGGTTGTTCAGTGTCGGAACGAGGGATATTAAAATTTAATGGATGGTTTATCTACTTTGTTACAATTTGTACATTTACAAGACAAATGATCCAACACGTTGTAGGTCGTTTATTTTGCTAATGGCCTTATTATCTAATGAGTAGGTATAATATAAAAGCAATGAATGAGGTTTTTTTTGTAAACATTAAGATAAAATGTTCATAAATTCAGTAGATTAATTTGTTTAATAACCCTATCATGGGAAATGAAGGAAAAAGATTGAACAAAATATTGTAATTCGATAAATCTGTGTTAACTTGAAATCTTTTTAATTTATGTAATACTCGCATTCACACTTGAATACTACTATTATTGACATGTTTCTGTCCTGTAAAATGAACAAACTAAACAAAAAAAGACTGTCTTGTTGGAATCCAAATTTCTAAATAGAAATACTTAAGCCCCGTCTAGAAAACTACCCCACAAATTGACGTTGTGTTTTCTAAGCTTTAAATGAAAATATAATGTTTTAAATTTACAAATGTAATAATAGTTTTCGCCCGATGATAGTTAGTGGAAAGTCATGTTAAATTATTATAAATAAAACTCTTTTATATTTAGTATTTCTTCAAAGAATTGGAAGTACCAAATATAAAAGTATTTGATTTATAATATTTTTTTATATTATAAATTAAATACTTTTATAAAATTATTTGGTTACTATTTGTATTGTAGATGTGTGTTTGTTTTTATTATTATTTGGTAAGGGCTATTGTGTGATGTAAACTGTATGAAATATGTTTAAACCCTCAAAGCACGAGCACTGCTCAATTTTGAGTGTCAAATATATAATAAATGTTTTTTTTTTAGTAATAAGGTGTGTATATAGTATTATTAAGTTGTAAATTTTACTTAAATAAAAAATATTTGAATTTGAATATGTAACCTTTACAATTGTTAGTAACAAATATAACTTCGATATCAAATAAAATTTCGTAATGAAAAAAAATTGTGTACGCCACTGCGAATCAAATACCGTGAAAGAGTCTAAAATTGCCAGTGGGTGTATTAAAAATCCAAAACTAACTTCTCTTCGATATCCAGTGACGTATAAACTTGGGAAATAAGAGTAAAAGCGTAGTACGTGTCTAGATTTTATAAGTAAATTGGTTAGTATGAAAAACGAAAACATTATGAACGATATAATCATAAAACATGAAGGTATAGTTTTTTTTAAGACATGCTTTTCTATGCTGAAGAAAATGAGATGACCATATAAAATAAGTAATATTTAGAAATATCTAATAATATGGCGAGGTTATACTGTACCTACTAAGAAGGTGCGGTAAAAAAACAACATTCGAGTGGTTCGAAATGGAAATTGAAAAAACCCAAAATGTCAATCCCGTGGAGCACCCGGTAAAGAATTGGTCTCCCACTCTTCTCCCTAAGTTTTCGAGTGTCCTGTAAAAGGCAGGTGTTCGAAAAATTAAAGACATTTTACATCTTAAATTCAGCGATGAGGTTTGCCACCCATCCTGAATGTCTTGATTTTATATAGGCACGAAGAGGACAGCTTGCATGTTTCTTACATGCAGCTGGTCTCCTGGCTACCCCACTTGTGGGATATGCCGTGATGGTATATTATTTATTATTATTATTAAAATGTCATTTTTTTATGAATATGCAAAAATATTATTCGTGTTGTATGTTGGATGATTTATGCGGCGTCGTTTAATCACGTGGATCAAATATTTAAGAATGGCCACGTGTTGAGTAACAGAAATTGGCGTGCATGTATGAGAAACTGAATGAATGTAGATGATGCGAAAGAAATATGATAAATCTATATGGCGTTCCGTTCTCTCTGCCTACCCCACCTAGCACACGGCGTGAGGGTATAGTATAGTATAGTGTTCACATCATATAAAAATTTTGTGAATAAAAGCGGAGAAAATCAATTTTAAGTATGGGAATCAGTCAAAATCTATTAAGTGTACTGACATTTAATTTCAAATGGATTTGTCCAGTTTCGAACCTAACCACACATCTTAATACATCCTTTAAGGTTGCTCTTGGCAATATTCTAATATACCTCCAATCAAAGATAGTTTGTGCTCTCTGAGAGATTATGTTTATTTCTATATCTGAAAAGAATATCCGGTAATTATCTAAAAGCCGTCCTGATCCTATCCGATTTAATTTTATTGTCTAGCCTGATATCGAATGGTCATTTAGCTAATTCTTCTACAGTAGTAAAAAAAATAGAATCAACGTAAACGAACCGATTTATCCATAGAGTTATACGATAAAATTAATTAAATATTATATTTTTAAATGTAGGGTGTCTGGCTAACTATATTGACCGTGTCTTCTGTGTGGCTGATACGTTGCTGTGGAACAAAATTCCCTATACTTTGCAAACTCTGGAGAGTGTGGAGATGTTCAAGGTAGGGTTAAATACCCTATTGTTATGATTCTTGAATGGGCCCTTGCGGTGTTTTTTTCCACAAACTGGCGCATTTTAAAAAATTGTCTAATTATTATTATTATGTAAATTGTTACATCGTAAAAAAATGTTACATAGAAGAGATCTGTATCATGATAATGTTTTATCTTTGTTGAAGATAAAACATTATCATGTACAGCGTCCTCGAGGTGCTATGGCACAAAGATGGCGCTTTAAATACTCTCCGTTTATTATTATTATTGCACCTTTGCGATATCCTTGCTCTCTGTATATTGATTGTTTAATTTGAACTTATTTTACTATGAAATTATTTGTAATCAACGTACATATAAAAATTTAAGTATTATATTTTACGCATAACACACATTAGACTCTAAGCCAAATGTATCATGACAGTGATCAAATAAACTAATGTTCGATTAAGAATCTTAATCTAGTATCTGGTTTCTAGCCAAATCACAAGCCATTTTATTACCGGTTCCTTTTTGAAATTTCATGAGACTTCTATTAAATTATAATAGTACAAGAAATGGGAGTGGAACATACTTGATGTAATATGGCCTATTCCTGTGATCCGTCGCCTGCTCCCATCCGTATGGTAAATCTTGAGGACCCAAGGCACCAGGAGCCCAGCATTCTGCAGGCGGTAGCCATCCTGCTGTTCTGGTAACATGACTGAAAAGAAGAAAAAAAGAACATAAGAATTTTATCGAAACTTTAGCAAACCAAAAATACATAGATCGCTGAAAATTAAAAAAAAAAAACAGCATAGAATTAACGATGAACCGTGAAGAAAACCATTTCTTAAATAGATTAATTTCAGTTTTGGTGATACAGAATAGAAGAAAAAACTGTACCATGTTTTGAAAATTATATTATTCTCCAAAAACATGTTCTTTATTAAATAAAAGAATTTTGATGGACTGAAAGACGATCTTTCAGGAAAATATTCAGTTTATATAACAACGGTCTTATAAGAAGCAATACTAATACTTTGGAAAAAGGTAGATAACTCATATGTGACAATATCAATCTATCTATCTATACCCTCACACCGCAATCCAAGAAGGGTAGGCAGAGAGAACGGATGCCATATATATGTCTATCTTAACATACTACCTTCACTTCTTCTACAGTCATACAATTTCTCATACACGCACGTTAATTTCTCTGACACAACACAGGGTTGTTCTTGAGAAGTTGATCCACGTGATCAAGCCATGTAGTTTTTGAGTATCCACCTTTCCTCACACTCTCTCTTCATCATCCGTCATCCTTCCTATATCAATATATATTGAAGAGATGTATTTCTTTCTTGTACTCTTCTAAGAAACGCTAAATCAATGAGAATAAGTTAAAAAAGCATTCATTCAACATTCTTCTCATATTGTCAAATAAGCAAGGAAAAATGAACAGCTAAACTCTAGATTAACGTTGAGTGAATATTCGTTAAGCGAAGCAAGTTTTCTAGTTGTTGGAATAATGGAATTTTCATATTCTATCAGATATGGCTTTGGGAGCACAGTGCATACTTTCCCAGCGCAGCCTGAATTCCTTTAAAGATTCCTCCTTTAATAATACCATCACCATACATTCATGCCATGATATAAACAACCTTTCAATAATCGCATAATAATTCTAAGATACCACCACCCTTTCGTTCATTTTTTTTTTTTTTTTAAAAAAAGATATATCTGGGTTTTGTTATAAACCCAAATACAACCTTACACACCTTTCACACTAAGCTAAAAGCTTGTGCCGTGAAAGGGGAGTTTGCCGGCACCTGGGATCGAACCACGGACCTCCTGTTCTGAAGGCCGAGACTCTACCTCCAGGCTACCGACGAACTCTAACTTTTGTTAAGCATGTGTGATATTCTCTTTACGTGTTCCATAGAATATTTTTATGATTAAATATTTTTAATCTATAACCACCTTCTCATGATCTCCTGGTAAGACTATCACAAAATTTAATTGAATGTATTTATAATTTGTACGTATAAAATAGTTTTATTTTATATTTTCAATCGTTTGACATATTATTTCAGAATGTTGACATAAAAACATTAAATTTTATATGTTACTATTTATTATTAAGACGCCATGATGGTATAGATTTACATATTTATCAAAAATTTTACACTAATTTTGGTATGATAAAAGTGCTATTTACTCAACTCCGATGATGCCAATTCGTTGGAGCAAATTGGTGTGTTTGTGTTGTATACGCTATACTTTAAAGGTCTTAAGTTCAAAATACCATGAATAAAATAAAATAATATATTGTTATGTTTCGGAAATATCAGTTAAGCTTTACGATATCCAAAAATGAAATAAATTTATTCATAAAGCTACCAGTTCAAACCTTCCAAGTAATATTAGAATGATATATCCTGAAATTTCTGAAAATCGCTCTGAAAAAGGAGAAAAAGTTCATCTAAAGTATCTAACATCGAACAAAGTGAAATTGAACACGAACTGAATACAAAAAAGTGTAGAGTAGAGGGATGAAGAACTTTCAGGAAGTTATGTAATATTTTTGTAGATAACTTAAAAAGAATATTTTCTAACACCCACCTCTCTCAGAAACCAAATATAATATAACATCTTTATCGCAATTTATCATATTTTTAGGATGAGATTAAAAGTCAATAAATCATTAATAAAAAATATAGAAAAGCTTAGGTATAACCATTTTCGGTAAAAAATAAAACTTTTTCAAGGTTTTGTATTAAACGAAAATTATGTATATGGATGGGTTGGTTTACCTTTTCATATTTTCTGACTACCCCACAAGGGATCCAGCATGTGGAGATAAATAAAGTTATAAAAAAGTTAGTTGGAAAAAATCACGCCTTTGAGATGAACTCGCCCTCTTTATATTGATTGGATTTAATTAGAATGCATTTCTCTATAAAATTGTATTTTGTTTTGTGATCAACGTACAGTAAGGAATAGATAAATGTAATAGAAGAATAATGAGTTCGTCGGTAGCCTCGAGGTAGAGTCTCAGCCTTGTGAAGAAGGGATCTAGGGTTCGATCCCAGGTGCCAGCAAACTCCCTTTTTACGACACAAGCTTTTAGCTTACTGTGAAATATGTATGAGGTATTATACGATTTATAACGAAACCCTGAGATATCTTTTTTTTTAAAAAAAACACTGATATCTCTAAACTTTTATGTGAGGGGTGCAGAAGTAAAATCACATCGATTCTAGAATATTAAAACTGTAATAACGGCACATTCCAATTTCAGTTTTGATACATATTCAGTTTTTATAAATTAATTTACTCGAGGATCGACGCGAATTTTCATTGCATTGAAAGTAAAAACATTTTTGCATTTATTTGCACAAGACAGTTCACATCTTCAGTTCAGTTAAGCGATAAGGCATGCCACCCATTCTGAAATCTTAACTTCTACTGGCACAGAGAAGACAATTTGCATGTTTGTTGCGTGCAGTTGGCTTCTTGACTGCACCATTAATTAGAAAAGCTTAGATGGTACAATTGGGTATTCAGCAATACAAATTAACATAGGCTGACATACTGTACACTTAGGTACTACATATTGAACTACATAGATACACTAAGCAGGCCAGTATACAATCAGTATGTACTAATATAAAAGTTAATGTATATATATTCTCTTGTCCCTGGGATAAAATATGGCCACTACAATAATACCCTTAGTATCCTCAAAAGACCCTAAAACCCCAATCTGAAATATACGGAGACACTTCACAGATTAAAGAGGCCCTTTTTAAATTGCTTATAACAGATGTATACGTAGTTCTATGTTAGTTATTATGTGACCAAGTATGGATTCTTACTGATAATAAATAAAACACAATGTTAATTTTCTCCCAGAATTAAAAAGTAAAGTGGAAGGTGGTACGAAAATCATATTTTGAAAATTGTATTAAAAATATTTAGTAATAAATAAGTAATCAATGAAAAAAATGATGGATGGCTGATTCACCCACCTGCCCATGCGGGGAAACCCAGAGCATGGACCACATCGTGGAGCAGTGCCCCCTATATTCCTTTGACGGGGGACTGAGAGAAATACACGACGCCTCGGAGGCAGCCGTACGATGGTTGAGTGAGCTGGAAGTACGGGTTTAAGGCCATAAGAAGAAGAAGAAGAATGAAAAAAATGTAGACTTGTTACGTTTAAAAAGAGTGATATTGTGCTTCTCTTCAGTTTTATCTGAATATGGTGTAGCGACAGTGTTAGTCTGCTGGCTACCCTACTTCCAGAAAAGTGGTGGTGAATGGACCTGTAAGACATCCATGAGGTAAGACTGGAGGCGGTGGACAGACTGACAGCGCTGGAGCCAAGATTGTAGAGGATACGACGCAGCCCTAACGGGTGAAGATTTAAAACCACACACCAAACTATACGAAAAGTAGAGTAAGCAAGGTAACTTAAAAGTTTCCAAATATCTTTCTAAGCTCTTAATCATGTTTAAAGTTGAAAACCGTGCACATCACAAAAATACTTGAAACTAAATGTCCATATAGATGAAAAAAAAATCAGTGTGAAAAGATTTGAATTGCAAATTGGAAGAACATTTGACGTAAATGTGACGTTTTTTTGTTTTTCATGAAAAATCTGAAATGGACGATACGAAAGATGCACTTTGTCCAATTATTTCAAACAGGAATGAAACAAAAAAAAATAAAAAATAAAATGACATAGAGAAAGTACCTATAGTACGCTGAAAATAAAACAAAGAAATAAAACAGATTTGGGTAATTGAAATCTCGTCTGTCATATACTCGTATTTAGGTACTAAATAATGTGTTTTTCATTTTATTCGCAAGAGGCGATTTGCTCTAAAAATAGGTAGGCGGCGGCGGCGGCGGGACTAGAAATTTTATATTGGCCAAGCTTTTGTAATACAACTTTTCATTGTTTAAACGGAGGCGCGATTTCTTCCCACTAACCCCGAATCTATGTCTAACTTTGTAATCATGTTACAAAATTTTAGTGGTACCGGTACAGTATTGACGTTTTACGTTGCGTGAGCAACGTGATTTAAATGGAGCAACTCGTAATAACTAGCAACAACCAGCAACAACTTATGTGCTGTATGTATGCAATAACAAAATCTCGCGTGATAGCTTACGATTAGTGATGTATAATATTTTGTGAAATAATCACTGTAGCTTACAAAGTTACTAATAACAAAAGTTTTACAAAAAAGTACTTTTAATAATTTTTGTGATTCAAGTACCAAGACTTAGAAAATAGTGTTATTTTATTGTAATTGAAATACAATTGTGTATCAGAGTACACTAATATCAAACCTTCCAAATCCATAAGTTTTTTTTTCATTTATTTATGAATTCTCTACTGTACATTGAGTACAAGCAAATTTTATATTTTCTTTTAAACAACTTTCACGGCCGCTTTTACTAAGCAAGAAGTAGGAAACCTGGTGCATTATATAAAAAAATGTATTCTTTGAGCATTTTTCTGAATAATAAAATAATGTAATAAAATTTTACGTTTATTTTATTAAAATATGAATGTATGTAGCTACAAATCATAAATAATAAATTCGCAAGCAATGAAATTGTACATTACCTTCCCGAGGAAGATCCAACGAGATGACAAAGGTTTGATGATCATTTTGGATGATTGATTTAACTATGAAAGATCTCTGAAAAATTTCTGACTTCGTATTTCTACCGCTATCTATCATATAAATTGTAAAGCTTTTTGATAGTTACAACTCATCTTCTGAGAGTGATAATTCCAAGTAAAAAAAAATATTAATGTTTTTTTCGTGAGAAGCGTTTCAACTAATCTACTCGATAATATATAACAATACCGTTAACACCATAGAGTGACGTAGTTTTTATTTTACGAAAATTCTACGAAATTTTACGAAAGTTCCATCTGATTTTCAGCATATCAGAAAAATACTCCTAAATTAGAATGTTTTAACACTTTTTTCCATGATATTCAAGATATATCCAACATTATCTTCTATTGAAAAATCACTAGAAGATATTAACAAATTGAAAAATATTATAAAATTTATAAGTCTAAGAAACTTTAATCACATTTTTTTCAGCTTTATCTTTTTGACAGATGGAACCTTTTTATTTTCAGGTATTGTATAAGGGCGCAGTATCATTGTATATGATGATGATTTTGGATGATTTTATTTTGACGCCGTTTAACAGGCCCTAGACCGTCTCAAGGGCGCCAGTGAAGAGTTCAGTTTTTAATTTGCTTCTGAAACTGTTGACAGTCTGACTATCTCTCAACGGCACCAGTAGGCGATTTCACCGAACCTTTATCGTGGTGAAGATGGTATAAAAGTACTTCTACAATATTTTTGTTAGAAGTTCTAATACTTCAGCAGGCATACTTTTGATGTATATATATAATATATAGGTACATGTTGTTACAAATTAAATTAGAATACATATTTTTCATACCTACTCCTTAATCCTTTACATTAAATGTTTGAAAATAAATAATATTTCATGTTAATAATATATTCCAAGTATTATTATTGTTTTATGAATAATTTTTGTGAATGTAAATAAAAAAAAATTAATGAAAGAAATAGTTATTACTTTGAAACATAAATCAACATTTAATTTTTACACAGAAAACCTTGAAGACAGATTAGAATTTTTGATCAGTGACAATAAGCAAAAAAGAGTAATTGTACATATAAACAAAAATAATTTAGTTGTTTATTCAGTGTGTCAATACTTTTTACCATAAATTATTTATGTAACATTTTTTTTATACTTTTGTAGTGTAATCTTCTGATATTTTAGTCTTCCACTCTTTTCTGTAAATTTTTGGGTGACCTGTAAAAGCAAGTATTTGTAAACCCTTACGTGTAAGACAATTTACATTTACAATTCAACAATGAACCGTGGCACCCATCTTGAACGTCTTATTTTTTAACTGCATGGAGAGGACAATCTCCGTGTTTATTATTTTTAGTTACCCTGCTGTTATATAGTTTGGTTAGACCTGTTCGAGAACATTTTTTTTATTGCAACGATAGTTACAGCTGAAGACCAACAGAAAATATCTTTGAACGATGAACCCAACTAGACATCCAGACGACAACATAACTAAATTACATATTTTATCAATTTCCTTTACGAATTCCGCATATCGTCCCTCTTCTGACTAACAGTCGTATCTGTCTAAATGTTAATTGTTCAGGAGAGCGTTTTTTTGTGTTTTGTTGTGCATATTTTCGTCTCTCTTAGTTATATGATACAGTGTAAATATATTACATTGCTTTATTTGTATTCTTATACAAATATCTCAGAATCATTTTTGTGATGAAATTTTGAGGAATTAGTAGATACAACACATTTTATTTAGAATAATTCGTTAATACGACAACAAATCAGAAGGCTATTCTAGGATAACGGTAACAGTTACAGGTGTGATCTTCAGTGAGGACATGCAGGGCACATATAAGTACACATTGGTGATCATAACTCGATTTCGCCAAAAATGTCAGATACGACAGTAAGTCAGAGGAGGGACGATATGTCACGTAAAAGAAATCAATACCTCTAGCCAGATTATAGAACATTTGAAAAAACGTTTCTACTGAGGACTCTGCCAGTATATTATTGTTCTGCTTTTAGGACAGTAAAAAGTTCGTGATGCCAAGAAAATCTATATAAATAGGGAACATACTAGTTTATATTGAAAATTTACAGTATTATTGGATTATAATATTACGGTACCACAAAGTCGCTCAAAAAAGTATACATGTGATGCCATATCTTTAACGTGTAGTTTGATAAATATCTTCGTTTTACAAAACACTCTTGCAGAGAAGACTGTGAGTCCTATTCTATTCTAAATACTACAAGGGGTAAGAAATATTTACAATTTATCAAAACGGTTTTGATAATTAAAGTTATAAAGATTATAATTAAATATTTAACACATCAATTAAATTGTATCGTATTTAAGAGCCACGAAATGATACATTTTTAAACATGCCTGCCTAATTGTTGTTACTTGGGGTGAAGGCACCGTTTGGCAAATTGAAAATGTTATAATGACTATGTCGAATGCTCGCACTCGCGTCTCGTTCCTCAATTATACAGAACCCTTATTAAATATTCAGTACATAGAAAACAGCTAGAAGTAGAAGAGAGATAGATACAGAGGGGGAGAAAGAAAATTATATCATCATTTCTTTTCTTCCTATACTCGTTTATCATACTTGTTCTTAAAGAATGGAAACGTTTTTTTTTCTAACTGCTGACTCGAGAAAAAATCTCGATATATCGAAATATTCAACAATAAGATCTATTGACTCGAGAATTATTCTAAAAGACATTTTTGGATTGTTTAATGAAATGAGTAATAATTTTGTGTAGATTACTATTGAGTATATAATTACGTACGATCGGTTTCGCAAATCGCATCGTCAGGTACCGTTTGTTTAATTTAAAATTAAGTGTTGCATAGTCAAAGTCCATACAATTGATGAAAATGATTTTCCGCAGAAAATCCGCCTATTTTTAGTATATTTTTTAACACGATGAATCCATTATTAGATTAAGTTGCAGATACAGCGACGACAGGATATTTTTGTGTTGATATATTGTCCACAATATTCATGGTTTAAAGTAGCTTTATCAAACTCAGTGTCATTCAAATTGATTTCAAAATTGTTTGTAAAAATATTCTTAATTCAAAAAACATAAAAAATTACCATAAACTATCAACCATGGATGTATATAGGTAGGGGATGGAACGTTTATAGTAATTTGTATGAATGACAGCGAAGCCAAAAAGTGAGGAAGGGAAATCGACGGTGGCCATTTTGTATGAAACACTTTATTTAACATTTGTATGGGCACTGTATGGAGATTATTCACACAGTATCAGAAAACATTATATTTACTTCTTAAAATAATTAAAATGCCACATAACTTAATATTTTCATATACATGATGAAATAGGGAATAGGATGAGTTAATAAAATTGAGTATTTCATTTCAAAATCATTATTTATTTTTAAACTTTGTTTTCATATACACACAATATGGAGATAATGAATGACAATTGAAGGAAAATATAAAAAAATGTACAGAAATTATAGCTGGAAATAAAAACAAATTTTGATAGTTTTATTGAATGTATAAAAATAAACAGGAGAAACTGAGTGATTTATAATGATAACAAAATGCATTGTAATTAACATACAACAAACTCAAAGCCCTCTGAAGAGCACTAACTTGTTGAGTGACTGGATGTATGCTATGGTAGGTTGAAGACATGTTGCATAGGTGGATTGATGTACGAACTCACATCTATCCTGTCAACTGCTGGTATTATATTGTCAACTGGAGGTATTGAATATTCAGCTACCGGCACCGAACTCTCAATTGCTGATGTTGTACTCTCAATTGCAGACAATATTCTGCGATCTTTCTCTGAAACATAAAAAAATACCATATAAGTACTTGTATACACTGATGCATAATAGTTTACTTGGTGTCAAATATTGGATAATGTCCAGTTTCTCCTTTCTGGATCCTTTGGAAAACTACAAAAAATGATTTTGTTTATAAACATGCGATAATATCATTAACCTGATCAGATTTGTATGCATGAAACATTTCATTCTAACGGGTAAACAAACCAAACATCAGATTGTAGGTTCTTTGTATTGTCAGATGACAGAATGGAAAACAAGTTACATGTGTAGATATAGGAGAATAAGGACAGATAATTATATAGAACGTTTATAACATTATTATGTTCATTTATAAGTATACGAATTATAATATAAACGACTTTAAAATCGCAATATATTAAGATAAAAACTACAATACAAAACAACTTACCGAAAATATGACAATCCTGTTTCCTGCGAAAGTTGGATTGGATTTATAACCACAACCATTAATTATAGCGCACATCACCATGTTAATCATCAGATGATTTCTATTCTTCTATATATAAAAACAAAAACCGATATGAAAAATTCAACTGATGTGCAAAAACTTGAAACATTTTTAAAACAACTAAACATACAAGGGTTGGTTCACGGGAGCATAAAATGTCACTCGGCATCGATTGGCCTGAACGACCATGAAGTTGCAGTGAGTGGTGAATGTAATCCGGATAATCGTGAATAACTTAGAGCGTTTTATGACCCAATGTTATCGTAATGGCGCCATTATTTTTTACGTCTTTTTATTATTTTTTTTATTGCTTTTATAACTTTAAAAAAAAAATTTTTTTTGGATTTACTTTTTGTTATAATTTCTTAAATTCGCCGACGTGTAAAAGACGTAAATTATGAATACATTTAAATAATTAAGATTTTTATTATTTTTTTCCCTTCCTATACACGAGATATCTCTAATAGGGAGGTAAGTAGAATATTATTGTGATTGTTTTTCATTGTTTATTGAAAATAATATTGTATTGTGTACCTATTTTGGAAATAAATATATTTATTTATTTATTTTTATTTATTATTTGACTGGCGCCTTTTTATAGTAGCATTCAAGTACTTTTGTGTTTCTTTTAAATGATAAAAATATTTTTGTCTCAAACGAAGGAATAAATTATTTTAATAGGTATCTTTAAAATTAACAGTTAAAGTAATAACTACTTGATTAGTTTATAACTAATTGCTTTATACTTTTTTTTTTAATTATTCCATTATCTAACTTTCTGAGCTTGTATACTTCCCAAATACTTGTTACAAGTTTATATCCTAAATTTATCCAAACGAATTCACTGAATCAGCGTCAGAAATTATAAATGACAATTACGCAGAAATCGAGTATATTTTCTGAGACTATAATTCTTATTTTGTTACACATTTTGAAAACATAGTAACATACAGTACATGAACACTATGAATGCGTACTGGCATTGTATAGGTACTTTCAAAATACGCGTCGTCGACTGATCACTCGGTGACTGTCTGAACGCAGCCCAAATGCGACGCACCGAACAAAATTTATTTCTTACAAAATGGTCGTCATTCCCCTCCCCGCGCAGCTACAAAATGTTTACCAAAGTGTCTGTCCATTACTCTATTTAGGTCCATGCTATCAACTACCGTTCTTGAAAAAATATATGAAATAAAATGCGTTTTTTGAGGTTTGAAATTATCAATATTAAATTTTAATTAAGATCAAATTGATACGTCGAAAAATAGCCTGAGTTTTTTTTTAATTGCCTGTTAAATTGAATTGATGCAACGAATAGTCGACAGGATATATAACAAAAAACGGTAAAAGGGTTTCTCAAAAATTCGAGAATAAATTCTGATGCATAGACCTTTAAAGGCAGGGAATTTTCGCAAAATGTTTAATTCATGTAAAAAGGGGTGAAAGAAAATAATGGAGAATTTTCTGAAAATATCTCCTGATTATTTACCGACGTTTATTAAGGGCTATTCTCGAAAGCCTTATGCGGAATGTAAAAATAAAAATAAAAAATAACAAGAGAGCTTTTCAAGAAGCTTTCACTGTAATGCTGAAGAAAGTATCTCATTTCATTTTCACTTATCTTCGATGGTATTTTTAAGTTTTCATGGAAGGCGTTTGTAATGGCCGAGGATTACCCCTTTTAAGAAAAAAAGAAGATCTTAAAATGCAATATAATTCTTTATATTTGTTGAACATTGCCATAAATGGAGTGAGCATCAAACAAGTAAGTGAATTCGTGTACCTGGGCAGCAGAATAAACCAGGATGGACGCTCTAAATCGGAAATTGTAAGCAGAATAAACCAGGCAAGGATTGCCTTTAACAAAAAATCAAAGATATTGGAATCCCCAAATATTGACTTAAGCGTAAGGAAGAACCTTACTAAAGCCTTTGTATGGAGCATTCTGCTTTATGGTTGTGAGACATGGACCATCAGCAAGAGTGAAAGCGGACGGTTGGCGGCCTTTGAGATGTGGTGCTACAGACGCATGCTCAAGATCCATTGGTCGAAGCACGTCGAAAATGAAGAAGTATTAACCAGGGTAGGCGAAAAAAAAGGCAACTCCTTAAGAGAATCAGCCAACAACGAGCTAACTGGATTGGCCACAACATCAGGCATCCAGGACTACTCATCGCCATCGCAGAGGGTAAGACCGAGGGGACAAATGGCAGAGGCCGACCAAGAGACGCATATATGGACCAACTGAAGAGAGACATGAACTGTGGCTCATACGTAGGGCTAAAAAGACTGGCTGAGAATAGAGACGAATGGAGAAGAAAAACCAAACTCGTTGCAGACCAATCCAGTGGATTGTAACTCATTATATATATATATTTGTAAAATGAATATGGATGGCAATATTCATTTCATTTCATAAAATATTTGTTTAAATATTTTTTATAATACATTTTACGTAGTTCTATAAGTAGTTATAAAAAAAAGAATCAGAAAATATATACACTTAGTTTTTTGCTGGTATTTATTTTGTACTACTACTACTTCTACTATACTACACCATTAGGGCATATCTCACAACCAGGGTAGTCAGCAAACCAGCTGCATGTAACAAGCATGCAAGACATTTAGGATAGGTGGCAAAACTCATCGTTGAATTTAAGATGTAAAAACAATACCTCCCTTTTACAGGACACGCGAAAGCTTACGAAAAATAGTGGGAGATAAATTCTTTACCGGGAGCAACACGGAACAGAAAACTTCTTGTTTTAAATTTTAGAATACCAATGAGTACATCAAAAAACATTTTTAAAATATTCGTTTTGAATATTTATCGGTTAAATGCACAATTAGTTGAACATAAAGTATAGATAGAAATAAAAGCTGAAACAACAACAGACCTATGAATAGATGTGAACTGGCCGCACACCGGCCGCTCGTTAAGCGATCAATAAAATATGCTTTCTCGCTAAATTAATTATTATGAATATGAACGAACGCTCGCCGCACTCTGTGGTTAACACCTACATACATACAGCACTCAAACTGTCATCATACATATTATATTCACAACATTTTTTAAATGAAGACTGTAAAACAACTTTATTCAAGTATAATATAATAATATTATTTGGTTGATGGGATACCATGGAACATATCTCCCTTGGAGATTCAAATTCAAATATGTTTATTGAGATAAATATAATTTTTTTTTGAACAATTAAAATTTCTTTATAAATGCACAGTTAACATATTATTTTCCTTAAATTTGAGCAGAGGTCGTGCTTTGAGGGAAAATTTCATTATTATATACCCATATACCTACATGTATGTGTGCTCAATCAATAGTAAGTAAACGAAATATAAAATAAATCAAAGATGCACGCAACTTGTATCTAGTAATAATTGAAGTCCAATACTTACTAAATATGTCATATTCACTGTATATAAGATTGATTTCAATATATTATCTTAAAACCCTTTAGTTCGACAAGCTAACACATTGTAATAAAACAATGTATTTATTTTTTATAATTTATGATCAATAATTCAAAGTTTTTGATTTTTCTATTTTTTTCTCTGCTTCCCGTTGCTGTGTTTGTTTTTTTTTAATGTTTGATAATGTGTATGTGTACAAAGCATGTTTATATAAAATTAAAAAAAGATATATGTCGTTGTGTATGACTAAGTGAATAAAAATGATTCTAGAATGTATTCCTTACAAATTACTAAACCATCTTACACATTATATAACTCATTTACTGCAATAATTTAAACAGTCACGTTTTATATTGCAAAACGCGAAATTAAAAATACTTTAACTGCATGATACATGAGACTTTTAAAGGGTGGGAAAAAATATATTACCGGCGTCAGAGTTCCATAAAGATACAATGCCAAACTTGACTTTATTGGAGAAACACGTTATTTAGATTTGTCACGTAAAACAAATTTTCATAGGGTTGGCAACAGAAGTATTGAGCTTTTGTATTTTAAACTATTGATTTCACATAACTCTACTTGGTAAAAGTCTGAAAGACATATGGTATTTTGAGGATGATTTTTATAAGCACAATCTTTAATAATTATATTCTTGACAAATGTGTTTACAATAATAATAATAATAATAATAATCTTTATTGTGTTTGTGCCATTCAAGACCAAGTAATAGTCACAAACAATTATTCTAAATTTATAATGAAACAAAATATTTCGGATAGATGCAGAGCCTGTTATCGGGAGGGAGAGACATTAAGACATATTTTGTCTGGATGTTCTCTTCTTTCCGGAACAGACTATTTGAAAAGACATGATCAGGTAGCAAAAATATTACATCAAAATTTAGCTTTGAAATTTAAATTAATTGAACCGGAATCAAAATTACCATACTATAATTATTGTCCAGTATCGGTACTTGAAAACAATGACAGTAAACTCTACTGGGATCGACCAATACAAACTGATCGAACTATTCTAGCTAATCGACCAGATATTGTGTTGGTTGATCGCAGATGCCGTAAAGCATACATCATAGACATCACTATACCGCACGATGAAAATTTAAATAAAGCTGAGCAAGATAAGATAATAAAATATCTTGATCTTGCTCACGAAATCAAAGATATGTGGAGAACACCTACCATAATCATCGTGCCTATAGTGTTGTCTGTGAATGGTTTAATACCTAAGAGTCTGTCAAACGATCTCAGAAAACTGGGAGTAGATGACAGGCTCAAATACAGCATGCAGAAGGCCGTACTTCTATCGTCCACCAGGATAGTAAGAAGGTTTTTGTCCCTGTAGCTCTGTAAGTGATCTCCCATGATTATACTATTTCATAGAACATCATGGAAGAATCAACTCGAATAATATTGGGGTTCTACATTTTGAATATACCTACATAAATTTATTTGAATATTTTATGGTTTTTGTTATTTAATGTTATTTTTAAATTTTATTGTTAATCTTATATTGTGTTCAAAATGTAGAATCAAATATTGTTTTGTTTAATAAATGAGATATGAGATAATAATCTTTATTGCACAAAATTAGTATACAAAGAATAAAAAAAAAACATGACAACATTACCACTGAATACATAATTTTGTGCAATGGGCGAGTTTATCGCTGAAGCGCAATATCTTCCAACAAACCATTAAACAAAAAAAAAAACAATGTGAGTGTTATTGTCATATAAAAATAATGTGTATTCATTTTAATTTCGCCTGTGAAACATTTGAATGATTTCGCCTTGTAATTTGCATAGGAAGATCGGAGATAGTTAGGTAGACTGGGGCAAAAGCTATTGGATAACATTAAAAGAGATCTACAGAAGTTAAATTCTAAAGACGGTTCGCAAACTACTGCTCAAGATGTAAATGCTTTGAGTTCCGTTATTTTGGAGGCCAAGGCCTTGTAAATCAGAAGTAAGTAAATTGTAACATAAATACTATATTTTCTTCTTGTTGTCTCAATTGGATTACTTACTATTACTGCTTCCAGAATCTCTTGCCACGCCAAACCAAGTTAATCAATAAATTATTGTCATATTTTATAAAAGTAAATGATTAAATATCAAATCTAACAAATTTGTGACAAATAATTTAACATGTGTCTCTATTGCAGTGACGTTTACAAATATTTCCAAATAATAAAAAAAAACAAACCTTATATCTTTTTACGATGGTTTGGTACGATGTTACATGAACACATGTACTAGGTTCTACTATACACAAATTAAAACTCTCATTTTATCTGTTTTTTTTTCGTCGTATCAACAGGACTCTAGCACGGGTATAAAAATGTAATGCGCCATAAAATAGCGGGAAAAACAGGAATAATCATCTCTATATATGAAAAACAGGAGGCCTTTAAATAGTACTCCTATATTTAGGAATATTTCTTCGTAGGTGTTATTTATGTTCCACTTAGTAATATATGGAGGAAGTCGGATTTATGACAAAGCGTGGACTTGAATTACTCACTAGGTTGTTGTGAAAAATATTTCAGGGTGTTGCACTCTATAACAGTATGTATTTCTAACAAGTGAGGTAAACAGTCAACTGACTGCATGCTATGAATACACAGGTCATCCTTTCCGTGTCATACAATATAAGTATGAAACAAATAATGAGTGACTAATCTACTTGATCGCCGCTAAACTGAAGATTAAAATATCCTCTAAATGATGTTTAAAGAATATCTGCCCTTTACAGGACAACCGAGAATTAATAGAAAAGAGTGAAATATCTATTTTATTTCGAGGACCCCACATATTTTCGTAACTATGTAATTTCTCTCTCTTCTCTTCAGTCGATTCCCCAATTCTGGAAGTCGTGATCTCCAGATAGAGTATCATGGAAAAATATACGATATTTCATGAACTTTAAAAACATAAAATATTAATTAAAAATAAGCATTATATTATACTATACCCTAACGTATTCCAAGAGGGCAGGCAGAGAAAACGGAACGCTATATATGTAGATCTAACCATACAAACTTCTTTCGCTTTCTTTACATTCATACAATAACTCATACATACACCTCCACTTTCAGATAAGAGTTACTTCTTTGTTATCCTTTCATCAGCTATTCATTCTACATGTCCAAACCATTGTAACTTATTTAGAGGCATTCTATCCACAACACTCCCCTTGTATCAGCTCACTCTTCAAACATTCTCCGAACTAACATTATTAAATTATGAAAATGATTAAATGAAAACTGTTGTCTAGGCCTTCATGATACAGGCAGATAAGAGGGAGAAATAAAAATATTTCGGTATATGTACTAGATAACAATATTTTTATGGTTATAGGTGATTTTGAACGTTGATAGGTATCACCAGCAATGAAAATGATGTATCATTTAACCTATCTAATAAACAACACAGTTTTGTAGAGGTTTTATTGGTTTATTTTCTATAAATAGTTTCTTATATTTCCCAATATACTTATTAGTTCTGAAAATTTAATATTACTGTACGAGTGTTTGACTTGATCAGTATTTGTTTAGTGCGGATCAAGTTTGTACTGGACTTGCAGTGATTGGACACTATTTTTAATTGTTTGTTTGTTTTTTTTATTGTTAACTGTACATGCTGTGAAATTGGAGGGTTAACCTGGCATACAATATACTATTTGGTCTGATCAACTTTCTGCTTGCATTTTTGATAAATAAATAAATATGTTTTATGTTTATAATCAACATATTTATTTATTTATTCACTGTTCGACAAAATTAAATATATTCCACAAAAAGGGTTGACATTGGACTAACTGTATGTAACTAAAATATGCACAGGTTGTTCTTTCAACGTGATATCGTCCGTCCTTTTTACAGGACACTCGTCTAAGCCTTACAGAAAACAGTAGAATACATACTTTCTGTAACTTTAGGGATATTTTTGATTTAAAGTTTATTCCTGGTTTTAAGTTGACTTGTACTTATCCTTAATATTTAGAATTTTGATATACCACTGTAATGTCCGTGAATTTCCTTTCATCTAAATGCAGGTAATTCTAAATGAAAACTTAATTCAAATTCTTGTACAAAAATTAAAAACTCTAAATAATTTCCTTTCTAAATAAATTCTTAATTTAAAATGAGGTCAAGTTTTTTCCCCTAAGGGTAGTTAAATAAGAATTTTTACGTATCACGCTAGGAGCTCCCCTATTAGAAAAATAAGGGTAAAAAATGCCACCGCTAGCTGTACGAGAAATTTATTTAAGAAAATAATCAGCTTACCTGTTAAAGGATGGGTTCATTACAACTAGAAATCGCAGCGATTTTACGATATCCAAAAATTCTTATAACTCTTCGTTTGTTCCTTCGCGGTCTACTTCAGAACACAAAAAAGAAGAAAAAGAGGAGCCTCTTCCACGCACATCCAACTCATCACTTTTCAAGACCAGAAATGTGTCTGTCGAAGAATCTCTTCATGGCCATTAAAAGATCATTTTTTTAACCAATTAAAATGTTATTGGATGAATATAAGTATAGGAGTCACCTTTTATAGGTGTCTGTAGCTCTCTTGGAGATAAAGGAAATCTTTTAGTTCATAATTCCATTCACATACAGTGAATATGAAATTAGACTATTGCCAAAAGATTTGCTACTTCCTATATTTTAAATTATTATATTTTTACTTACAGTGTGTTTTGAATAAAAGAATCGATTATATTTAACACTTGTTTTAATTTATAAATAGAATTACAGAAAAATAAAATATTGTAACAATGATAATGAAAAGTTAAAAGAGAATATTAATTTGTTAAACTATTACAATGCCTTGCCGAAAGTGAACTCATTTCATTTCTATCTGCTACTCTAAGGTGGCATTTGTGTGAGACATTAGCGCCCTCTATAACAGACATCTACATTTTATTTGGTCAACCTGAAGGTTTGCATCTTGGTAAATCTTGGTGCTTCTTCGCTTCTTTCTGACTTCCATAGATGGCGGTGCTATGCCCATTTTCTACTGAAACACATTATGAATTTTCATCTACAATAACATATATAATTGAACAATAAATTTTGGCAAGCTTCGCTGGTTGCCACACAGCCCCCTTGGCAGTGTAAAAACGCCGGTTTTTTCACGAATTTGGCTTGTATATTGGTCTTCCACTTCTAGTAATGTATACAGGTTCTCTTGATGTTGAAGCCGTCTGTTCTGGTTCATTTCTTGCTTCACAAAAATATGGTTTACACCTGTCCAATGATATTGTTTTCTGTTCTCCTCCTATCAACAAAGTTGCAGTCTTGTCATCTCTTCTGCATACTTGGTAAGGGCCTTGATATGCTGGAAAAAGCGGTTTATACACCCTATCATCTCTAACGAACAAATATTTTGCAAGTTTTAATTCAGGATGGACAAATATGTTATTTTTATTATGATGTTCCACAGGACGTGGTTTAATTTGTTTCATATACCATATCAGTTGTTGAGTGTAGTAATTTGGTTCAGGAATTTCATCTGTATCACAAAAAATATCATTTGGTAATCTTATTGGATTTCCGTATAACATCTCTGAAACAGAATAATCAGTATTTTCTCTAATAATGGTTCTTAAACCTAATAATATGGTTGACAACGATTGAGTCCATGGGATAGGATGATGTGTTTTAAAACTATTCTTAAGTGTACGATGAAATCGTTCTACCATTCCATTGGTCTCTGGGTGATAAGGAGAAGAAATAGAATGTTTAGTGCCTAATTTAGAACAAAACATTTTAAATTCCGTTGACATAAATTGTCTACCTTGATCAGTAATAAATTTCTTAGGTGTTCCATACCTCGTAATCCAATGGTCCCAAATAGTTCTCACTACTGTCTTGGCAGTGATATCTTTTATAGGTATTGCCTCACTCCATCGTGAATACCTATCCACAAAAGTAATCAAATATTTCATACCTTCTGATTCCAAGAGCGGTCCGACTATATCAATGTGTACTGTCTGGAATTTTGCATCAGGCAGTTTCATGTTCATAACCATCGTTTTAGTGTGTCTTGTTACCTTAGCTTTTTGGCATTTAATACATGTTTTACTCCAAAGATTACAGTCAGCTCTCATGTTCTTCCAAACTCCTCTTTTGGAAATTGTTTTCAAAGTATCCTTGGCGCCTGGATGAGTTAAGTTGTGAATACTGTCAAAAAATCTTCTCTGTAATGTTTTAGGTATGTACGGTCTTAGATTTCCCTCATGAAGATCAAAGATGAGCTGTAAACCTTGTAAGTTGTTTTTGATTAGATTTAATGAATGATCTTTATTTACAAGCAATTTTTCCAATTCCAAATCAAGATTTTGTTGTTTGGAAATATCTTCTAACGAGATATCATTATGTAACTCGATCATATCGATTCTAGAAAAAGCGTCTGCAATAACATTTGAATTACCAGTAACATATCTAATATCGGTACTGTACTGTCCAATTAAATCCAATTGCCTCTGCTGACGTGGACTTTCTTTTTCAAAATTTTTCTTTTTGAAAGCATATTGAAGTGGCTTGTGATCTGTGTATATACAGAACTCTCTGCCTTGCAAATGATGTTTGAAATATCTAATGGCTTCAAATATAGCTAGCAATTCTCTGTCATATGTGCTATATGAACACTGAGCTTTATTTAACTTCTTTGAAAAAAAACTAATAGGTTCATAATTACCATCTTCTCCTGCCTGTTGTAGAACTCCTCCGATTGCAAAATCTGAAGCATCCGTCCACAATGACAATTGTTTAGTACTATCGGGATACTTAAGTTTAGTGCAAGTTATTAAAGATTGTTTTACCTCCTCGAAGTCATTCGTCGTAATATCGTTCCATTGTACCGGTCGCTTATCATTCTTCTTAGCTCCTTTTAAGTATTCATTTAATCTTGCAAGTTTCTGGGCAGCGTTTTTTATGAATCTCCTATAGAAATTTGACATTGCGATGAAACGTCTGAGGTCTTGAATGGTTTTTGGTTTGGTATATTCAGCAAGAGCTCGTACCTTGTCTGGCGATGGGCCTACTCCTTCTGCTGAAACTTCATATCCTAGAAACAGAATAGAACTTTTACCAAATTCACATTTAGATGGGTTGACAATCATACCCCACTCGTCTAATCTCTTAAACAAGGCATTAAGATGTTTAAGATGTGTTTCTTCATCTGGTGAATGTACAATTATGTCGTCGATATATACTTTTACTCCTTCTAGACCTTGGGTCATTACATTCATATGCCGTTGGAAAGTCTGACATGAATTAGCTAGGCCGAAAGGCATGCGTAAATATTCCCAGGACCCTGCAAATGTGCAAATAGCGGTTTTTTTAATGTCCTCTTCATTCATAGGTACTTGGTGGTATGCCTTCTTGAGGTCCAGCTTTGAAAAAATTATGGACTTTGAAAAATCATTCGTAATATCTTGAATATGAGGTAGAGAATACCTGTCTGGAACAGTTATTAAGTTTAACTTCCTGTAGTCTCCACACAATCTGAACGTGCCATCCGCCTTTTTTACTACATGTAAAGGTGATGACCACTCGCTATTAGATGGACGACAAATACCTTGGGAAACCAGATCCTCAAACTCGGTTTTCACCTGCTTCAGCAACTCTGTAGACAAGCGACGAGGTTTAGATCTGAATGGGCTTCCTCTAGTATCTATGTGGTGAATTGTTGGATGAGATATGTCACTAAAAGGTCTATTTATATCAATTAGTTTTGGAAAATTTGCTAACATTTGATGATACTTATTGTTCTTATCTAAAAAAGAAATAGAAGTTATATTAGTACTATCAACATTAGAATTAAAAGCTTTTACCTTATCTCCACTGCTTTTGTCGATTAACAGCCTGCTCCTCATGTCAACAATTAAATTAAAATTAGTTAAAAAATCAGCCCCCAATATAGCTCTAGATACATCTGCTATGACGCAGTTCCATCTGAATTTTTGTTTCAAACCTAGGTTTATGTTTATGGTTGAAGTACCATATGTTTTAACGATTGTCCCATTTGCTGCAAAAAGTGTAAGATTAACTTTTTCTTTTTGGCATTTGCGATAAGATCTTGGAATTATGCAAAGTTCCGATCCGGTATCAATTAAGTATGATAAACCGTTATCTTGATCTTTAACGAAGAGACGCGTTTGAGGAGTCAACATGTCCGTCTCTATAACATGTCGCTTCTCAAGTTTTTTTGATTCTGTACAGAATTCTGCTGATTGAACGTGCCTGGTGATATGCACTTTCTGGCTTTGTTCCCATATTTACTGTGATAGGAGCATATATTATTATGATAATGTTGGGAAACATTGTTTTTTGTATGTCTGTATGTTTGTGTATTATTGTGAAAATTGTTGTTATTACATTGTCTATGTGTGTTGTAGTTAGGAAAATTTCTTCTTCTGGAATGAAAATTATTAGTATTTTGTTTATGCAATGAGTCGTTGAGTTGCTTTCCCAAACGTTCTAACTTTTCAGTTAAAGTATGTACAGATTTATTTAAAATTTCAATTTGATTATCTTTGTCACTATTGTTTTTTGTATGACACACAGCGATTTCTTGTGCCTGATAAATATTTGATATCTTATCTGCTATTACTGCAATTTCGTCCAAGCTACCATTGCTTGTGGTAATATGTGCTTGTACGTGTTTAGGTATATGTTGTATCCAAAGATATTTTAATGTAGTATCATCAATATTTAAACCAATAGCTAATGATTTCATTTCTCTAAGCAATTGAGATGGTGTTTTATCTCCAAGTTGTAAATTTGAAAAGAGTTTCTCTCTGCGAGAATCTGGGGATACTCCCATTCTACTTAATATTGCATCTTTTAGTCTAGAATACATTGTTGGACATTTCTCAAAATTAATAATATCTGATACCTGTGAAATTGTGTTTTGATCCAGTTGAGCAACAAGATGTGAATACCTTGTATCTTCGGATGTGATTCCAGCCAGTTCGAATTGTATTTCAATCTGTTTGAACCAAAGTTGTAAATTGTTACTCCAAATCGGTGGTATTTTAATTGATACTCTATCTGTAAATGAAACATTCTTAGTTATATTCGATTCATCCTTGCTAGGTTTATTTGCTTGCTCATACATCTTGAGATAAGTTAAATTTTCCAATTGTAATTATATAAATAATTTGCTGACAATGAAGAACAGCCTGCAATCGAAAAAGCTTTAACAAGAAAACAATTGAGTAATTATGATTTGAAAACCAGCAAACAATTCCAATGTATCCAGCACTTGTGAAAATTTTCTTAGTTTGTGACAATATTATATAAATTTTTTTTTGGTATTTGTTTTCCATCCAACAGCGAATAGATCCCTGCAGCTAAACTAGCTAAAATTTAAAAGCAAATTGATTAAAAATGTAACACACATATATTTGTTGTTTAAAATTTTTAAATGTAAGATACACAAAGACAATACAAAATCTTTTAAAATATCACTTGATTGTGACCAAAATGTATAAAATTATAAAAATATATTTTTTTAGGTGCGCAAATTCGTGTCTGATTCGTCGTTCTTTGTTTATACAATAAATAAGGCTAGAATACTATTCTATATTAGATTCTGCCTTAGACTCTAACACCTCTTGAATCACGACACGGGCTCACTCTCGGCAACGGTAGCAAAAATTTGTAAATTTGTATAAAAACTATATCGATCTGTTACACACACACTTATATTTAAGATTAAAAGAGATTTAAAATACAATACAATACAGCTGTTTATCTTGAATGCAAGAAAAATTGTTATTGAAAATTTTTATTTCAACAGCTGATTGTGACAACTCGAAAATTTTCAAGGTGAAAAATTTTGTTAGGTTATGTATAATAAATTAATTCAAATAATTATGTTCTTTTGTCGTGGGTCACCATTTATAGGAGTCACCTTTTATAGGTGTCTGTAGCTCTCTTGGAGATAAAGGAAATCTTTTAGTTCATAATTCCATTCACATACAGTGAATATGAAATTAGACTATTGCCAAAAGATTTGCTACTTCCTATATTTTAAATTATTATATTTTTACTTACAGTGTGTTTTGAATAAAAGAATCGATTATATTTAACACTTGTTTTAATTTATAAATAGAATTACAGAAAAATAAAATATTGTAACAATGATAATGAAAAGTTAAAAGAGAATATTAATTTGTTAAACTATTACAATGCCTTGCCGAAAGTGAACTCATTTCATTTCTATCTGCTACTCTAAGGTGGCATTTGTGTGAGACATTAGCGCCCTCTATAACAGACATCTACATTTTATTTGGTCAACCTGAAGGTTTGCATCTTGGTAAATCTTGGTGCTTCTTCGCTTCTTTCTGACTTCCATAGATGGCGGTGCTATGCCCATTTTCTACTGAAACACATTATGAATT
Organism: Athripsodes cinereus; assembly: GCA_947579605.1. Classification (NCBI taxonomy): domain Eukaryota; kingdom Metazoa; phylum Arthropoda; class Insecta; order Trichoptera; family Leptoceridae; genus Athripsodes; species Athripsodes cinereus. The sequence continues at coordinate 5,289,332 of OX388316.1, read as the reverse complement.
TTCATCTACAATAACATATATAATTGAACAATAAATTTTGGCAAGCTTCGCTGGTTGCCACATAAGCATTGTTACGGAAATCTATAAATTTGATTATTAAAAAAAGAACAAGATTACCGAGACGTTTGCTATTTTTGTAATATTGTGGTTTGTGAGTGATTTTGTAGCGAAAAAACGCAGCAACGAACTCAATTAGTGAAGCATTATGTTGTACCTTTTTAATAATACGTGCAGATAAGTGGTAGGGTAGTTATTCAAGATTGAAATAAGGGCTTAACTGTGGCAATTTAATATCTTAAGAAGGGATGAAAAAAATTAAAGTAAAGATACCTTATATCCAGCTGAACTAAAAGAATAAGCGCCCAAGCTGATCCAAAATTCAACTTATTTTTTGTTAAAGTTTTCATCCAAAATGGCAACGAGCCCATTTTTCGATTTTAAGATCCTCAGATCCGGGTAAGTTGGAAAACATCGCATTTTAGCGATAAACTCGCCCTCTGTACATTGAATTGTAATAACTGATATTTATATGACACTGTTTTATTTTGTAATATTGTAACCAATGTACAGTGAAGAATAAAATAAATAAATAATAATAATAAATAGATGAATTGTTTCATGGAGCACCCAGCAAAGAAATGTTGTCCCTCTCTTTTCCGTGAGTTTTCAAGATGTAAGATGTATAAGTTCATTTCAAATCAACACAAAATTTAATTAAAAAATATCAGTTACTTATTCAATTCAATGTACAGAGGTCGAGTTTATCGCTAGAATGCGATGTCTTCCAACTAACTTAGATTTACATATTGAATTCAGCAATGAGGTCCGACAGCCATCCTGAATATCGTATTTTTGGTGGCACTGGCAAGACAGTCTGCATTTTATTTATTATATAAAGTTAGTCCACCGTATTGTACGAGTATGTCTATCGCTGTGGGATATGAAATGATGATATAGATAGAGAGAAAATAGAAAGTGAATTGAATGGATGTTGTAAAACAACAAAATATAGAATTGCCGAAAACAAGCAGAGGTACATATTAAATATACGAGTATATCTATTTATTATGTGTTTATGTAGTACTCAGGTGTATAAAATGTCGTCACCATATAGTTTAATAAGCCAGATAACTGAATGTCTAGGCCGTTAAGTGGTGTTCACATTTGCCAAATATTATAATAGACGCCCAGTGTTCATATACAAATAGACGCCCATTGATCGTCATAGCTGTTCACACAGTCCACCGATATAGATACGATCTGTCAGATGCGCTTTGATTTTGACGTTGTTTTCAAAATGGCGGACGTCGAGGTGGAGATCGCGAAGTGTTTATTAATAGTAGAGGTTATGAGGCGCCTTTTAATTAAGGAAACAAACGCCACAAACCAACAACAAAGATAACAGCTGTCAAGAAGCAGGAAAAAATATAAAATTTATACGCTGCACATATCTACGCATGCGCGAATCGCTCCACTAAATTAAAAAGTTGAAAGGTGGTCAACTTGAGACCATATCAGACTAGCTGTCATTTTGTTCACACGGTTCAAATGGTTGACGATAGTTTCCTGGCGATATTCGCCAAATGTGAACACCACGTTAGTAAAACGCCGGCATTCAATTAAATGACAGCCAGAGGTCTGGCTGGATTGTAAAACGCAACGTTTATTAATCCTAGCGCCACAGTGCCAAAAATAGAAACTAATTTTCAACAATCCGAAGCGCTTCGATCAAGTAGAATGTTGAACGTATGGCACGTCTTTGTGATTTATTTAACGAGACGGCTAATCTTTCAATTGAATGCTGGCATTCGACTAAATGCCTAGACATTTAGTTAACGAGCTAATCTAAATATCTGACGGCGACATAAACATGTATGTAGGTAGTTAGATATTATTATTATTGTAGTAACACCCCATACACTTAATAAGTACACACAACACATACATACACATATACATAGATAACGCCATCCTCTGTATAATTTATATCTCATTTTAATTTCAATTTACCTGTGCCAAATATTCCAAATTCCCATTTATTTTCCGAATAAGCGACGCACGAACAATGGCTCGGGGTATGTTAAAATAAACATGCTTAAATTTTCACAATATAAGTTGATTCCTAGAACACTTTAATAAAATCGGCAGTTGTGAAGAATGCCGCGTATCTAAAATGTTTTTTGAAAAACAAAAAAGTTGTTTTTTTTTTTCTTTCTCAAATTGTTAGTTGATTCATTTCATGAAATTAAAATTAGTTATTTACATTTAAAAAGTAATATTCACACATTTGAACAAGTGTTCATTGAATTTATCATAAAATAGGTAACTATATGAGATGTTTTAGAAATATTACATTTTTGTGTATATCAACAAACATGGGAAAAGTGACTTAATTGGAACTATGAATGGAAGAATATTGGTTTTCGCCCTGGGTTCTCGATAATATGGTAGAAGAGAATCTTTATGTTTTTTCATATCAAAAGAATTATTATATATTAACTAACATTTCATTTTTAACATTTAATTTTTTATTTCAGTGAGAAGGTAGTCCCGGTGTGGGAAAGCGGCAGTTGTCCTGACTAAGAAACGTCAGAGAGTGGACCAGAATCCAAAGGGTGGAAGAGCTGTTCCGGCTAGCACAGGACAGAGAAGTCTACACCAGGGTGATAGCCGACGTCGGGGGGACCTGACATGGCACATTTAAAAGAGAAGGTAGGTATTGAATATGATGCCTTCTCTGAGTTGTAGTGATTGTATCGTTGATGGTATTTTTTTCGGGTCTTCTTTGCGTGTTCTCGTTAATATAGCAAAAGAAATGTACAGGTGTATGAGATGGACCTAATTAATGATTGTGTGATGGTAAATGTGTTGTTTTTTTATGGTAAATTATTGAATGTGTATGAGAGTTAATATTGCAATGATTAATCGAATTTAATAAATATAAAACAATAGCGCTATTTACAATACAAAACAATAGCCAAATCACGAGCTCTGCTCTATTTTGAGAGTAAAATAAATAATTATGAAAAAAATATAAAACACTTAATTTATGTATATATTTAATATGTGTTATATAATTTCAATAAAAAATATTTGAATTTGAATTTATTGAAGAATATCCAATCATTTTCTTGGTAATATTTTTAGATTTCAAACATTTAATATTTTTTTCTTTTCACTACCGGCAAATATATTGTAGTTTTTTATTTAAGATAACAAAAATATAAATCTGATCAAAGTATTTTTTTCATGTTGTACGAAAGACGAAAACTCAGTAGCTATTTTTGTATTTTAAATTGAAATTTCACAAACATTTCTAATATCGTTTAATGGAATAAATTGATGAAAATAGTTTTCAAACTGTTTGGAAGGTGCTACGAAATACGTCATGAATTGTTAAAATCAATGAATATCAAAAGCACAACTCATGTAACTTACACACAAAAAGCTCCAGCTACGGATAAAGTTTTTAGACAAAATGGCGACGATGAAAAATGAACGCTTTCATAGAAAAAAATGTTCGTCACTTAAAACTTCACGAAATGGCTGTTTCATATTCTAATTAGTTATTCCTCAGAGGATTTGACAATTCATTGTATGTTTGATTTTTTATATCTAGGTATCTTATTACAAACGTGATATACAGGGTATCGTGCTGATGCATGCAATGGAAATATATATCATTAATTCCATTTTTTCGTTTTTTTTTTTTAAAGAATGGGCCTCTTTCTCTTGTGTTCATCAAACCTCACTCTGTAAGATAGTTGATATCTAAAATTTAGCGATGAGGCATGCCATCCATTCTGAATGTTTTATTTTTACTAGCAAGGAGAGGGCAATCAGCGTATTTATTGATTGGTGCACTGGCTAACCCACTTGTGGGATATGCCGTGATGGTGCTGTAGTAGTTCTTAAATAAAATCTTTTGTTTTAATAAATCCAATATTTTTGTGTTAACACTTTGGAAATTTATTAATTACGTAAAATTATATAGTTTTTTAAACACTTTGATTTCCAAATTAGAGGTAAATTATTTGAATTTGGATATTATACAGTGTTTCAAAAATTATTTAATTATATGATAACTTTTGTTTTATCTTACTGAGAGGACTACATCCATGTTTGTTACGAGCAGTTATTTATTTATTTAACAACTTTACACGGCGTGAGCCCTTTACATGTTAAACATATTATAGCATAGAAAAAACAATTTGACAGACAAAAACAATAAAATAAGAGTTAACAGCTGCAGGTACAAACTTATAAAACAAACATTATGAATGAATATACTAAAAATATTCATAAAAGTGAAATACTACAGTTGCCATATTATCACATTAATATATTATACATCTTTTTCACATAATTACGAAAGTACAGCTGCCTGTATGTGTGAAGAAATGAGATGGCAGTATTGTCCTCGTAGTATCTCTGATAGATTAGCAACGAATTTCGTCAATCCATTAATGGGATGAATTACGCAATGGAGCGTAGTAAGACTCTTCTGCTTACTTATCTGGAATTAAGATTTAGATTGCGCGTGGATTAAATTAATACCCTCCCTTTAAAAACGGCATTAGATTATGTATTCATTATGAAATTACACAAAACATACATACGTCCTACGCGCGCGCTTTTTCCTATTATAAATTGCTTCAAATGGTAATATTTTTCTACGCAATACTTTAACAGCCTTAATAGCTCAATTCTAGAATTCTGGCCCGTGGAGCACCCGGTAAAGAATTGGTCTCCCACTCTTCTCCATAAGTTTTCGAGTGTCCTGTAAAAGGCAGGTGTTCGAAAAAATAAGACATTTTACATTTAAAATTCGGCGATGAGGTTTGCCACCCATCCTGAATGTCTTAATTTTATATTGGCACGGAGAAGACAGCTTGCATGTTTGCACTTGTGGGATATGCCGTGATGGTATAGTAGTAGTAGAATTCTGGCAAGGATACCGTTGGAAGACCAAAGATCTTGGAATGGGTTAGTTGGAAGATATCGCGCAAACTCGCCCATTGCACAAATTTATTTGTCTGGTTCTACAATGTTTATATTTTATTAATGTTTGTTTTTTTGTGCAATAAAGATTTTTATTATTATTATCTCTAGGAAGACCCCAAAAAAGATGGGTTGACGATATTGTGTAGATGATAGGAAAGTAGTGGATTCACTTTGCTCAAGATCGGAAAACGTGGAAGTTTTGAAAAGGCCTATATCTAGCAGTTATGAGAAGAAGGCTGCAATAAGCAAGTAATAACTCAATATGCAACTTTTCTACTATAAGCAAGTAATAACTCAATATAATATGCAACTTTTCTACTATATCTTTTACGCTCCCTCGTGAAGTCCCAGGCAAAGAAGCGATCTCTTTCTCTTTTCTGTAAGTTTCTCTGTGTCCTGTAAAGGGCAGGCGTTCGTAAATATCACTTACAACTTAAATTCAGCGATGAGGTATGGCACCCATTCTGAATAACTCATGTTTTTTTATAGGTAGAGAGAGGAAATCCTGCATGCTTATTATTACTTGCAGTTAGTCTATTGACTACCCCATATTATGATAATCTACTAATTAAGCATTACTTTTTATTAAATCCAAATACATGTATTCTTATAATAATTAAAACTGATGGAATTTATTGCCTCGCTAGACTCATTTTACAAACGAAAGATACGTGTCTTTTACAATACACTCAAAAACTTACATGATTAAAATGGAATACCTTGTCTTTCCTCGGGATCCCATGAATACATATTTTTATTCCTAAGCTAACACGTAAAATTATCAATATAAAGTTTGTACACCTCTGCCTGCAGAATAAATCTTCCCGAATAGGGGCGGGTATGAAGATTAGAAAATGTATGATAATATGCAGGGTGTTGTTTAGACCACTGCTATATCTACCCGTTATACTCGCACTATGCAATGTTTCTACTTGTATACAAAATATACGAAACGCCCACAAAACATTTTTAATACTTTATGTGTAGTCTTAACAGTCTGTGGAATTGTAGTTTGAACAGTCTGTGGAATGTTCAAATTTAAATTTAATATTTTTCATTCTTTTTATGTAAATTTTTGAGTGTTCTGTAATTTGCAGGTATTTGTAGAATATCACATGTAGAACCACATTTAAGACAGCTTCATTTCAGCTATGCCGTCCATCCTGACTCATAGTTGTTATCACACAGAGAGAGCGATGCATATGTTAATTAGGTGCAGTCAAAAGACATGGTCGTACAAACGTACAATAAACGCAATAAATATGCAAGCCATCCTCTCCGTGCCAAAAAAATAAGATGGATGTCAAACCTCATCACTGAATTTAAGATGTATAATGCTTTTATTTTATCGAACACTTGTCTTTTACAGGACACTCGAAAACTTACGGATAAGAGTGTGAGACCAATTTTTTTCTGGGTGCTCCACAAAACACGGATCTTATTACTTGTTTGAAATAATTTATGTACTGTCAGTTTTCTGATAATGTCTCTGCATATTAGAAGTAAATAAGTTTCGATCAACGGAAAGAAGAAAGCTACACTAGCAGAAAGTATTTTTTTCTCTTAAATACCTAAATTCCGAACAAAAATACATATGGGTATGACGTTTCTAAGAAAATTTCTAAGTTCGTAGTACAAGGTTTCATTTCTTGATATAAAACATAACGAAAAGTGTGAAATCGTGTGAGTCAAATGGTAGTAGCATGGGAAACGACAAAATAATGAAAACAAATTGACGCGATGTAAAGGCAGATACAATAATAATGGAAGGGAAACGCATAGGGGAACGGAAGCAAGTGATAGGAAGAAGATGGGAGATTTCTTTTAAAATGATCGTGTCTCAAAAAATGCGTAAAAGGCAGATTTTTTGTGTAGTAGGTGCAAGAATGCAAAGGATACTTTCTGTGGGCTTGTTTTTAAATATGATTTATCCCATGATGGTATATTACATAATTTCATTTAATATATCAGTCAATGCATGTATCCAACCACGACATCTTCCATAAGTGGGGTAACTAGCAGACCAGCCATATTTAATAAACATGTAAGCTGTCCTTTTTCACTTCTTCTGCTTAAATTTTGCCTAATAATACATTGTGGAATCATGTTCTCCAAATCGAGATGTTTTATGTCATTTATGTGTTATTTATTTATTAATTTTATCAATAAACGGCAATTTGCCTTTTACAATAAGTTTAATACATATATATGACAAATCGATAATACAACAGTCTATAAATATAAATAAAAAATCACTAATACATTCAAATAGAAAAGAAACAAAACCAATAACAGAAATTTAATCGCACGGGTAACAATAATCATGAACAGCTGCAAATACCGGCAGCATACAAATATATAATAACATACAAATACCTATAATCTTTATATACCGTACAGTGGGAACCAGTTTACATGGCTGCAAGTTTGGCAAAATAACTTATCATTATATAAAGTTAAATAATATAATACAAACATAACATAGTAATTACATGAATTCGTTTGCCTGGTTATGTATCTCTCCTCTCAACCCACTCAATAACGGTTTGTAGAATATTAGGAGATAATTCAGATATTAATATGTGATACCCACAGAAATCATACTTAGTCAGACATTGGCAAAAAGAATGCTCAAATCCATAATAAAAAAGTAAATATTTCAAACATTCATCAATATAATATTTGTATTTTTAGAACAGTTAGGGCAGTTCTTCCAGTGAACAAATTGATAACCATGTATTACGCACTGTGCCAGTCGCTGCTGCTTTATGGAATTGAATGTTGGGGTACAGCATCCGAGGTCCACTTAAACCAGATTTTTGTTGCTCAAAAGGCTGTTGTTAGAATAATTCAGGATGCTCCTTTTCTGTGTCCGACAGAACCGTTGTTTAAGAAATTGAGAATTCTTGAGGTCCGACAACTGTTTATATTATATGTTCTTATAGGATATAGAGTTAGGGCAAATATTACGCATCCTCTTAGAGAGGATACAGTCTATCATACAAGAGGGTTTTCGACAAGTGTGAGGCCGGTTTCTGGAGCAAAGACTGCTCTTGGGCAGAGGGGCACTATGTTCTGGGGACCCAGATTGTATAACCTCTTGCCTAGAAAAATTAAGGACACTAGTTCAGTAAAAAAGTTTAGAAGTTTGGTCTCCGATTTTTTGATTGATGAGGGTAGAGATAGATGTAGGGAGATGTTTTCTTTGTTGGTTTAGAATTGTGAGTGTTCTTATCTTTTATGTTTCTATGTCTTATGTTATTTGTTTCTATCATCTTTTTGTACTATTGTAATGTTTATGTTGTTTGTTGTTAGCCCCAATACAGGTGCATTGTACCTAGTGGGGCAGCAACACCAACGCATTGTTAATTGTTACATAAATAATTGTGGTATTATTTATATAAATGTGAAGTAAATATTTTATGAATAAATTTTATTTTTATGAATAAAAAAAAAAAAATTAATTTTTTTAGTAGAAATAAGCAAATTTAAATATTTTCATAATTTGCGTTTGGGCCGCATCTCAAAGTGTTTTGGGACGCATGCGGCCCGTGGGTCGCACTTTAGACAAGCATGATTTAAATCTTCTATTGTTTTATACATTTCTTATTGTTGTCAGTATTTGAAATCCTCCTGGGAGTTTGTGAAGGCAAATCCTGGCCAGAAGTGCTCATTCAAAGTCGTACCAATGGGAAAAGGAGTGACCGTTAACATGAAAAAGATTAGTTGTAATATAGATAATAACAATCACAATAGTTTAACAGAAGATGTAGAGTAATACTGAGGATGTAAAAACTAATAAGTAATAAATGTTCTACTAGATGATTGTTTAAAGTAATACAAACAAGTACAAAGCAATAATAAATGTATTGAATTTATTAGAGAACTCCTGTATAACATTCCCAACATCATGCTGGAAAGGGAAATAAAGGGTTGACAGAGAGAGTGTATTGTTATAAGGATATATTTATTGTGTGAAATGATAATACAAAATAAAATTCATTTGATTATTATTTTGATATATTTACTAAACATGTACGTGTGAATAAAATATCTTTCAACGTCTGATATTTCAAATTTAAGATAAGTAAAAAATTATCTTCGATATACGAAAACGAATTGAAAGCCTTTAAAAACGATATTAAAAGCTTTTGTAGACGAAAAACGGGGAAATTGGACAAATACTTTTAATAAGAAAAACACATTTTTATTCCTTTTTAGGTTTTTATCACGTTTTCAATTTCAGACGAAACACTTCCGGACACTTTTCCTGTAATATTCAGCGACAATCACTATCGCACACTTCCTCGATTAAATTTAATAATATTTTTAAATGAAAAATAATAATAAAAATACATGAAATTTCACATTGTATTTCGAGAATAAATATTTATATTTTTTGTACCTATGTACATAAGTTGTTACTATGCTAGATGTATATCGAAATGTCATGAGTTTATAAGTAAGAAATGTCATGTAAGAAAAATAATTGTTGAGAGATAAGGTGAGGGATGAGGAAATTAGAACAATGAACGGATCAATACGAGTGCATATATCTTGTAATTGGAATATGTATTAAGCAAGAAAAACCGGTGCGACACCGTATGAACCCTATTTGAATGTGTGAAAAGCGAAAATACATATAGGTTGGTTTGGCGTTTCGTTCATTCTATACACCCCACAAGAAGTGTGATATGATAAATTATCACCACAACATCATTTACAAGAAGGATTATGCGTGGAACACCTGGACTAATAGGAATACTCTTATTGTCCGTTGAAAGTCAAAATTCATTCTCAGTTTATGGTGCTCGTTGTTGGAACAATCCTTTCTTCAATTTGAATGGAATATTGATTTGTAAAGAAGCCGTTCCTTAACTCCCTCCACCCTTCCAATGCATTATCCCTACCATGTGATGGGTGTGGGTCAAATATTATTTTAAATTTTGTTTTTTTCTTTTGTTATGTTTTGAAAGTATAATAATTATATAAGTATATTTGTTTTAATTAGGTATATCTCAATGTGTCGTAGTTAGATGGAAGAAATTACTTGATAGTGATAAGCACTGAGAAAAATACTAACGAAATTTCACAACGAATAGTTGGTACGTACTATCAGATTAGGACCAGAGATGGTACAAACAATATATTATATATTCGTACTAACGAATCGTTTGTACCATCTCTGGTCCTTATCTGATACGTACGTATCAATAATTCGTTGTGAGTATTTTTCTCAGTGTGCAAATCGTCCTAGTATTTTGAATTTTGTATTGTTTTATTTAGTATTTTTAACTTTGTATTGTTTTGTTAACACTGTTATATGATGATGTCCAAAAAGAATAAATTGATTAACAAAATGTATCAAACATTAAAATAAATGTGGAATATTAAAATTCTCATATAAAAATTACAGAAAACATTGAGTATGTGATATGTACATTTATATATTATTAAAATACATACTCAACTTATTTCGTAATATATTATAAGACGTTGACAATTTTATACTACGTCTCTATAACAATTCACCACCACTAAAAGGTTTTAACCCTTGTAAAGTTTTCAAAGAAATTTAAACTCGTTATGAAAATAATAATATCGACATACAAACATACATACATAATAAGAAAATAAAATATACACATTTTAGATTGAAATCTCATTGCTCGATATTAGTATTTGCACACGTAAACGTATTCAAAAACATAGAGATGGGAATATTCGATTGATATTATTTATACTCGTTCGATATTCTCAAGTCAAATATTGTTTTCACAGTCACTCGATTGAATCGATCATATTACTTTGATGACATTCTTGTTCAACATAGTATATAAAAAATAGGTAAGTAAATTTCAAATCAACAAATATATCGTTTCCCAAATTATTGTGCTTCAATTTTTTAACCGTGATATCCGATTTTCAAATTATAATTCCGACAGTCACCGTCAACTTTTGATAACAAAACATGATAATTTTTATGATCTTGCTCAAAAAATGTACAAATTGTAATTGCAGGTCTTAGTTACTATACTGTTAGTAAAATGATATTTATTGTGTTATGAGTCTTTTAATGAATAAATTAAATAAAATAAATATCGGACACGCTTTCCCAAAATTATAATCATTTATGCTGCTTCACCGTTTTTTTTTAGTTTCATTCATCCATTTCGATAATAAATATTAAAACTTATTAGTTAGTAGATACCTAACGGTCACGAGAAGGTTAAGAACAAAGGTTAATACTGTGACACAAAACTCGATGACAATAAATGTAGTTTTGGAAAATATTAAGTTAAAATATGATTGGATAATAGATTTATATACCTATCAATGAAAATGATTTTCGATAAAATCGGCAATTCGATAAATCTTCAAAATATAATAAGGTATTTAAAACTATTACAACATCGACTTAATCGAAAGTTCGGATTCGAGCACTCGCATCGCATTACTAGTCAGAATATGATGATGTTGTTTGATAATAACAATAATATCAAATAATAATAAGATATGGAATTCTGAACGTGTCGTCAAGGTAGCAACAGAGAAGAAAGTTTAGAAAAGCGAGAAGTATGATAAAAGGGATGGTAGGTACTGCATTTTAAAATATTAATATTATTTGAAAAGGCATGGAATTGAACAGAAATTGAACAGCTTCTTAGGATAACAAATCTAGATTTTTTCACGTTGAAATAAAAAAGAGGCTCATATTTTGTTAGTTGATACAAAATTTACATAATTATTAAGCCATAGAAAGTAATGTAAGAAGAAATTCTTTTTAAACTTAATTCATTTACTCAAATTCTCACGGAATTTCCCGCAAGTGATGTATCCAGAGATCAACTGCAGATTATAAACATGTAAGCTGTCCTCTCCATACAAATAAAGGTTAAATATATACGGGACGGATGGCATATATATCATCGCTGAATAAACGATATTAAATGTCTTATACGAAATGTAATATAAATACCTGCCTTTTACAGCACACTCGTAAATAAACGAAATAGAATGCGAGCCCTGTTTTATCCCAGGCACTAAAAAATTGATATTTTCAACCGACGGTACTTGGTGGAAATTCATGTTGAATTAATTAAAATAAAACACTTATTTGTAGTATATCCACGGTGACTTTTTATTGGACGCGAGCCGGCTTTCAAGAGCTTCCGCTCTCATCATCAGGCTGGCGAAAAGCCAGGCTTTTCGCTTTTCTGACTTCAGGCTTTTCGCCAGCCTGATGATGAGAGCGGAAGCTCTTGAAAGCCGGCTCGCGTCCAATAAAAAGTCACCGTGGATATACTACAAATAAGTGTTTTATTTTAATTAATTCACTAAAAAAATATTTGAGAAAATGTATTTTCATACTTTTATTAGCTCATTGACGACTCCCGGGAGGGAACATGAGAATATCTAGATATCTTAAAAGTTGGGGGGCTGCTATTTATCTGCTCTTCTAAGTAACAATTTGTCTTCACTGGTGGGCTCCAGTGGGGGGCAGTTCAAAGTGCCCTGAGGGAATCTTTTATAATTTATACATTGAGCCTTCGACGTTTTCCAAAAATGAATCGAAAGTTTCAAATTGGTCCATTAGAATTATTAATTGATAACTCATTGATTTCCTATTAGTTTTATTCACTTCATTTTAACATAAAATGTATGTAATGTCATAAAATATTTTGCAGTCATATATGGAGAAGTTATTTATATATGAAAATGTTATTATTAGATCTTCATAGAAATAAACCGCTACGATATTAAAAATAAATACTTCATGATAAAACCCATCGATAAGCTGAAAAGATTGGTAATACTGTGGTATTTCAGTAGCTTTATCCACATTCACAAGTAGAAAGAGCTTTCCTTGAGAGCTTACGAAGGGATATTTCCTTTGCAGATATTATTATAATGATAACGGATGCATTGAAAAGGTTGAGAACATTCAGGAGATGGGCTTTGTAACTACCTTTATTAAAAGATATCATATCAGATGAATATAATCTATACCATCTTTGAACGAAATAAAAATATCTGGATTGTCGTTTAATATCAAAATACATCGTCTTTAGCATGAAGTTGAATAAATTTATAATAATAATTGAAAAATAAACTGTTTATTGCGGGTTGGTTGGCAGAAATCTCTTACGCGATAAGCTTGGCTTTTGGTATTTTTTTTTTACTTATAAACGTATAACATGCTTGTATACTACTGTAATGCCCATAGAGTTTTTACTTATTTATTAATAAAAATACATACATGGCATGCCCCATCGCTGAATTAAATAATTGAAACGAATGTCTGCCTTTTGCATAACATTCGATACATAAACAATATTTATTTATGCATTTATTTATTTTATTCTTCTTGCACATCATCATTCATATAACAAAATAAACAGAGCTGTATACATAAGAAAAAATGTGATGATGTGCAATGGCGAGATTATTTTTTTATTTTTTTTATTTTTATTTTATAAATGTTAAAAACACAAAACAGACAATATCTACATATATAAAGTTAGAAAAAAGGTTAATCTTTCAGAGATCAGCTATCATCCAATACCATGCGCCACAATTAATTTAAAAAACAAAAACCTAGCATTCCGGTCATCTCAATATGCCTACATATACAGATACACAGTCTCGCTCGCTCACTCAATCATCACTAGGTATATAGTGATTTCTTCCATCTAACCACAATATACATAAGTGAAAGACTCATTTCGTTCCTGGAGCTTAACAATGAATAAATAACATAAACTTTCTTAGATTTACGTATTTCTTTTTTTATATAAACTTGTGTGGGCACCGTGAACTTAAAATATATTTAAAAATATATAAATATCAAGAAAACATAAAAATACATTAATCGTAAAAAAGTATCATTCTAATCTTCTCAATGCCATCCACTCGCTTGCGAGTGATTTCAACATCATTAGTATATGAAACAATTTATAGATGTACAAAAACATGTTAAAATCAAAGGTTGAATATTGGTACAAAAATAAAGTGCCTACCTTCAATAACAATATTGTTATACACAACACAATCTCCACAGCGGCAAACGTTAATTTCTCTGAGAGTAACTGAACCATTAAATTGAACATCATTATTGCTCTTGTTACGGGCTTGTTTTATTATTATTATTTTTACTATTATTAGAAGGCTATGATGAACGAGAAAGAGGCGAAATAGGAATAAAAAAATATTTTATTACCTCATTTCATAATATTTTTTTACGACGTTTGTCATTTGTTTAGTACAGGGCATTATTATTGAAGTCGTAAAAACAACGTGTGTGAATTTTTACTTACAACAACCTCGAATATAACAATAACCTTTTAATATACAAAAACCTGGATTAAATATAAAAACTTTTTTTATGAAAAACTTGCAAATTTATTTTTGAAAAGGGTTTTTCGAATTTGATTTTCATAATTAATTGTTATCTGCCATCTGATTTACAAAAAATGTCGAATGCACCAAATTGGAGGAGTAAAAAATCTTGAACTGATTAGGGCATTGATTTCAAATCCTTGTAGAAAAAACATTGAAACAAATTATATTAATTGTGTCGGTGCACACGTAGTAGAATCCCATAATTAAACAATTTGAAGTGTTTCTTTCTACTATAAGCTGTTATTGTTCACGAGAGAACGTCTTTCGACTTATCAGGTAATTATCAATCTCAATATTGATAATAATCTGATAAGTCGAAACGTCTCTCTCGTGATCAATAACATAAAGTATAAAGGAACACTTGTTTCAAAATATCTAAGAAACAAATTGACTAAATATAATATAAACATATCTAAAGAATTAACGTTTACTGAAAATTAAACAAAAATAACAGAAATCACATTCTCACAAAACATTTTAATTGAGGTACATTAATGTTTTGAGTTTTATTTTCAAAACTAACCCACAGTTCAGGTTGTCAAAACTAATTATAAATTACAATCGAGCTCTCAGATAGACTCTTTTGAATCTTCAAGCATAAAGTTTTTCAACAATTAATACGTCCCAACAATGAAGGTACAAATTTAAAAAAAGCGAGGTCGTTTACAGACAAAAGAAAGAGAATCAAAAGAGATTTCGCCTCAGTTTCACAAGCAGGTGAAGAAAAAAACAAACGTTATCATAATAAAATAATAATAATAAAATTGACACAAAGTAACAGACTTTTTTAATAATATACTAAGTACGTTGTTGTTACAGGTAGATGTTTCTGAGAATTCCTTATTATGTCTTTTGATGACGATGTTTGTACATTTTATGTTAAAATAATATTTCTCATAAAATATAAGTTTGGACAATAACAATGAATTACTCGATTTTATTCATTAAATTTAACGAATCTATCTAAATAATTCGTATATTCGTCGTCTCGCGTTGTAAAGTTCGAGGAGAGAATAAGTTTCTTTTACAAAAAAGTTTTTAGAGTGGATGATTTCTATGTAGTTTGTATATCTAGATATCTTTTTTATAATTATTTTTTCCTTTTCTCTGCTATTGTAAAATAATTTCACATTTATATACAGGTTAGCTGGAAGAGATTGGCTCAAGGCATTGTCTTATTTCAACAATAAAGAATTCATTACTTTTATAATTAATAAACAAATAAATAAAGTGCAAAATAAATGAAAAATTAAAAAATCCTTGATATTTACTTATTGTTGATAGTTGTGTCTTACTTTTTTAAAGATGATAATGGATTTGAAATAAGCTCAAATACACCCCCAGACACCCTCACGGTAAGCAATATGTTTGTTTCGTGAAGATAAACAATTGACCTAGCTATTTGAATGTACTGGCAATACCGGGTATAAGGTCTAGTGCGTACTCGTATAATAATCGCTAAACTTTCCTATTTTAGGCTCGCTTTGTTGAGATTTATAATAATAATAATAATGCAAAGACTACCTTATATTCAATTATACAATTTGAGTTTTTGCTATTAAAACTCAGGTAATGGAAATTTATATCATTTGTCTTTCTCGTGAATAAAAGCTAGATAATGATATAAAAGCTCTATGGAGGAAAGCTTTTGAAAATATTTTCTTCTGAAAAATATTACAAATGATATGTATTTTCTTGGATTTTTGCCTTGCTACCATTTCAATGTCTGTCATCTATATCATCACGGCATTTCACGCAAGTATGGCAGTCAGTGTTCTAACTATATGTAATAAATATTCAAGTCGTCCTCTCTATGCCAAAAATACATTCAGGATGGCTGGCAAACTTCAACGCTGAATTGGAAATGTTGAATGTTTTAATAGTGGTTTCTTACAAGATTCATTAATTGATACCATCTAAGCATTTCCCACTAGTGGGGTAGTCAGCGAATCAACTGCACGCAATAAATATGAAAGTTGTCTTATTTGTGTCAATATAAGTCAAAACATTCAGGATGCGTGGCACACCTCATAGCTGAACTAAATATGTTTAATGTTTAAAACGTGATGTTTTACGAATACCTGCCTTTTACAGAACACTCTAAAACTAACAGAAAAGTGTGGGAGATTTCTCCTTACCGGATTCTTCTCAGGATAACAAGATACACAGTTATTTAATCATTTTCATTTTCAATATTGACATTTAATAATAATTAATTATTCCTTTTGGTTAAGTGGTAAGCAAAATTCAGTGGTAAGAATAACTCATCCCTTTTACACAAGTCAGATGACAGGATTCATATTTCAAAATCAACGTTGTGATTCCTAAAAATAATAATATTTTAATAATAATAAATCGGGTTAGAAAAGGAGCGACGAGGGTGGATTTGGCCGTGAGCAATATCATAAAATAACGAAAATAAATCATAACTTGCGCCCAAATGTTATTTAGTTGAAAAAGATCGCTTTTTGTAATTAACTCGCTTACTATGTTATCGTACTTTTGATATTTACCTATTGAGTACAATTTAACTAACGTATTTGTTCATTTTATTTTAATTCGTAAATAAATAAAAGAAAGGAGGGCTTAAGTCCTTTAGGCAGACCAAGGTAAAAGCTATTGGATAACATTAACCGAGATTTAAATGAGATAAATGCTAGAGACAACTGGCAATCTACTGCTTGAAATAGAAAGACTTGGAGATATTTAGTTTTGGAAACAAAAACCCTCAAAGACTCCTCATTCATCGGAAGTAAGTAATTAATCAAAGAAGTGAGGTTTTATCTGCCTTCAATAAAAGAAAATTTGTCATAAAACAAAATATCACAAGAGGTTAAAACAAGGAAGAAATAGTTTTTCCTAAATTTTAATTTTGACTCGTGATTGGTAATCAAATTTAATAATCTAGAACTAAGAATCGTCTATTTGTATTTAGTCTTTCTAAAATGCACGCAGCATATAATAATGTTTGTTGTAAAATCTAAGCACATTTGACGTGGCGGAAATTCTTCAGATTCAATTTAAAATATACTCTTTGAGGCACAGGCTTTTTGAAGGATCATGGATTACAAGGGTGTATTATTAATATTGAATATATAGAAGAGGTATGTTTTATATTTTTATATATGTAAATCCTTACTAACCCAAAAAATAGCCCAGTTCTTTCCTTTGAATAGCATAGTCAAAAATGTATGTAGATTTGTAGATATATTGAATAAATAAAACTTTATTGCCAAAATATATAGTATACAAGTATATGATAACAGAAAGTATCAAAAAGCAGGCTAATCGCATAAGCCATCTCCTATAGCCAACCTGAAAATTTTGTAACAACCAGAAAATGTTTAAAAAGTATCCGAAATTTGACATTTAAATAATGTTTATAATGGTAACGTTTGTGATTTCTTCATAGTCGTAATGTGTAGAATTTTGTGTGTGCAATAGTTTTAAAATCTTGGAAAATATCGAAACAAGTTGCAAATCATGTCTATTATTTTGAGATTCATTCAAACAATATATGCTTTCCCAATGAAATGAGGGCGGATTGGGAGTAAATTTTGCTTTACAAAAAAATTATCAACGCTAAAAATTTATACAATCTTCAGGATAATATTATATATTGTTTAAAGGTTTTTGAATCCTGCTGAAATAAATAAATAAATTATTAGAATTAAACAATCGAGACCTCGGGATCGATTTCCTGGAAACTAAAAACTCGCGAAGATTTTAATGCTTCTTGTTAATAATATTCACGTCATCTGACACAAGCAGGGTAACCAAAGAATTAATTGCATGTATTAAACATACAAGTTATCTTCTTCGTGTTATTGAAAAATAGGACGTTATGAACTTAAAAACATCAAAAGTTTTTTGAAGATTTATCTAAAAAATACCATAAAATTTATCTCTGATCCACTTAATACATATCTAATAAATTATAATTATATTATTTACGCACTTTCGAAATCATCTTACGAATAGGATCAAAAAAAGCTTTCAATGAAAACTTAAGCTTTGTGCGATGATAAATGATACACGTAAACTAAAGTCAACAAATGAACTTAAACAATAAGGAAAGCTCAACCTTATTTAAGTTATTCAAATTCTCAAAAAAGTTTCGTCGTAACTGTAAGGTAATAAAAATTTAGGCAGTATGTATACAACTGATAAAACAATAAGTTAATAAATTCAATGTAATCTTTTGAAAAATAATAAGTTTTTGTTGAACTTCAAAACTTCAGGTCCGATCTAGAAACGGCTGAGTATAGATAAAATATATACGATAGACCTTTTTGTATAAAGTATGGTGACAATCAAAACTGGGCATTAACTTGTTAACAGTTAACGAACGGAACTGATTTTTTTTTAAATTTCAAAATTAATTTTGAAAATCTTAAACGAACTTACTGACGTTTGACATAGTTTTCGCATGTTAATGAATTTGTACAACTGCGTGAGTTTAAAGAAAAAAAATAACATAAACCAGTCTAAGCCGATTCATAATAATATCGAAACACCTTTACTGTATCCACAGTAAGAAGTTTTCACAATGTGTTGGTTATGGTGTCTGTTAAGTCATATTCTTAAGAACCCAATGACCTCATTAAAATTTGCTTCAGTTAAATTCTATTCATTGTTTTTTTAATTTTCACCTTTATGTATGAGGGTAAATATTTTTTGTTATAATAATTAAATATACTATACCTACATTTAATTTAATTACTGAAAATATAAATAATAAAACTGATAGCGTAAATATATTTTTTTATTTAAAAGATGAGCGAATAACGATGTTAAATTTTAGATTACCCTACCTAGTTTTGGTGACAGTTATCTGTTGGGCGAATGTGCAAAGTAAGATAAATGCGAAGACAATAAAGAAGAGAAGGACACTTCTTAAAGGTATTGAGAAGGAGGCAGTAAGGATATCAATCAATTTTTGAGGGGATAGAATAATAGATAAATGTGTAAGTGTGGGTGATCTGATTTATACACAATCAATAAATGTTAAAGTGCATTGTGTTTTCAAGTTATATGAATTAGGAGTCCCAATATATTATGTTGTTCCGTATGAAAATTTATTACCATAGACCAAATATGAAACCAATTCTATAACATGATATTTTTTACAAACGGGGTATCCGGCAAACTAACAGCACATCAAAAGCATAATAAACATTCACAGACGAAGCCTTTCGCATATAATAATTAAAATATGTCTTCGTAAAATTAATTGAATTGTTTGAAAACATTTAAAAAACACCTTCTCTCTTGGAAAACGACCTGGGCGTTCACAACAATTATAATAATGTATAGAGTTCATTGGTTACCCCATTTAAGAATGATATATTAATATAGTAATGTTTCGCCGTGCATGAAAAAGCTCTTATAATATTATTTATTGAGTCAACGTTCATTTTGTAAAACTCATGTTTATGTATGGAAAATAACACGGTTGATTTGAGTTTTGCTAAAAAATTTTATTGAATTGTTACCTGGTTTCGACTTATAAACAATGACCTTCTTAATCGAAACCAGGTCACTTCTCAATAAATTTATTAAATAAAACTAAAACCGATTGTATTTTTTTCCATATATCTAATGATATTGTCATAGGAACAGATAGGAGTGAAAGAAAAAATCTAGAACATCGGTAACAAAGTAAAAATAAAACAATTTTTTTTGTACTAAGTAGGATTGGAAATTCTCAAAAACAATAATAAATTATCTGTCTAGCATCACGTAATTCACAGAACACACTCACTTTCAAAGTAGACTATTTTTATGAAATTGACATAAGAGCGTTAAAAATGTCGTGGGAAGAGGTGAGATTGGATTGGCACAGAGACGTTCTGAATGGAGGAAGCTGAATGGTTTTTACCATGTTTTCTTGAACAGAGCTTTAAAGAGTGAAGTGAGAGAGAGAGAGAGAGAGAGAAAGAGATCGCAGAAATCATAAAAAAGCGTTTTGTTTTATAGTTTTATTTCAGAGGGAAGTTTAGAAGGCGTGAATGAGAATGAATGAATACATATGATAAAAAATAATATCATTTACTCAATCTTGATTTATTGAAGAGGAAAAAACTGAAATGAGTAGAATATTTTTTTTAAAAAGAAACAAGAATTCAAATACGCCTTTTTTTCATTAATAATAATAAATTGAATGTGAAATTCCAAGATAAGAGAAAATGTGAAAAGGGTAAAACAACCCATAAAATGTTGTTACCCTTAGTCAGTTACCCTTACGATACATATGTCCAAGTCATTTGCAATGGTTCCTACATCAACCACGCCAATTAAGCCAGGTATTTTTGTTTATAAATTATATTACTTTTGTATTCGAAAAAAGCATATGAGAATACTATTATATTAATAATACTCAGATTTTTGTTTTATTTTTATATAACAATTAATTTTTTTTTATTTGATTTATTTGTTGTTGGCCACTCAATTATTAAAAAATTATCCGAAATTCTACACTTAACAAATCTTGTCCACACAGAAGGTGCCATAGTGACTTTAAACTTGTCGCAACGATACAAGCCGTGGAGCACCCGGCTAAGAATTGGTCTCTCACTCTTGTCCGTAAGTTTTCGAGTGTCCTGTAAAAGGCAGGTGTTTGAAAAAAATAAAGACATTTTACATACGTCTCGAATTCAACGATGATGTTTGCCATCCATCCTGATTTTTTGTTGGCACAGAGAAGATGGTTTGCAAGTTTACATCATGCACCTCATCTGCTGGCTACCCCACTTGTTGGATATGTCGTGATGGTGTAGTAGTAATAGTAGTTGTACAACTTCAGCAAGTTTTCGAGTGTCTTGTATAAGGAAGGTAGGCGAAAAAATTTGAAGTATTCCACCCATTAGGAATGTCTTAATTTTTTGTTGGCACAGAGAAGATAGTTTACATGTTTGTAACTTCGTTAGTGGAATATATGTACCTTGATGGCATAATTGTATTATAAGATAAATATTAATATTATCATTTTGTATTGGGTTTGCGATGTAATATTGTTACTGTTATTAAAGACATCCCTTAAAATGACTAAACTTGACAACCCTACATAGTTACATTGTAACCTCACCCTTAGACTAGTTAAACCCTGCATGGGTTATTTAATATAATAATAATAATAAATTAAGTTAAAGATAATAATAGCAATTATAAATAATCAATTTATACACAAAAGCTATATTTGGAATCCCCACAACACAATTGTACTTCATTTTTTTCCGTAAATATTTGATAACCATAAATATGCTCTTATAAAAAAAACCGTAATTATTTGACTATTTATTTTTATTCCACTTTTTCATTCATTATTTTTTTTGATCTTTCTATATCCTCATGCTGTATCCCTAGTGGGGTAAGCAGAGAGAACGGAAGTCCATACCGATCTATTCTTACACTGAGAAAAATACTCAAAACGAATCATTGGTACGGTACTATCAGATTAGGACCAGAGATCGTACAAACGATTCATTGCTATAAATCTATAATATTAACTCTTCGCAAACAAATCATTGGTAAATTTACCAACAACTTGTTTGCGAAGAGTTAATATAATAGATTCGTACTAATGAATCCTTTGTACGATCTCTGGTCCTAATCTGATAGTACGTACCAATGATTCGTTGTGAAATTTCGTTTATATTTTTCTCAGTGTACATACTATTTTCGCTTCTTCTACATTTATACAACTTTTCATACACGCAAGTCGATTTCTCTTACTTAGGCCGTTCTTGAGAATTTAATTCACATGATCAAACCATGTGGTTTTTGGACACTCGCGCTTCCTCGCACCTCCTCTTTCAGATAGGTATATTCTCTTTATCATCCCTTTCTCATCCGTTCGTTCCATTTGTCCAAACCTCTTTTCGCAAAGGGTGCATCCAGATTCAGAGAGTATGACATTAGTACGAATATTTTTCTTCGGCGAATGCTCCGAAAGTTCACCGAATGATTAAAGATTGTTGATTGACGTTCGCATCTTACTATCTGGATGCACCCGATTTCTAATATCCTGATAAGTCGTGTAGGTATTCATTATACATACAATTCAACTGTAATGAGATAAACAACCTATTCTTAATGTTTTATTTTTTTTAAAGACATAAATGTATGCATGTTAATTGTATAAGTTGGTGAAATTGTACTATTAGGGCAATTTTGGCAGTTCATTTTTATTTTAGTTTTTGATAAAAAATCACGGCATAAGCCTATTACATGACAAAATACATTGTACATTTACAAGTACAACAGTGACAATTTTAAATAAAATAATAATTTGCTATGATACCTTTTTCAATTGATATAATATGTATTTTTGGTAAGTATGTAGATGTGTTTTTTTTGTATTTTGCAAGTCTGTCGTTAAAGTTAATATTTTTTTGTGCATAATTTTGATATAATTGAATTAGTTGGAAGATATTGAAACCTAGCAATAAACTCGTCCTCTTTGCATTAATATTTTCTGATGAAAATTAACCATGATTTTTTCTACCGATTGCTGTTGTAACCGATGTACAGTATAGAATAAAAAAAATTAAATCCTGTATATAGATAAACAATATTCAACCATCCTAATAGTGACTTAATATGTAGATTTGTAGAATAGATTTCATTATACTTGATATTAAACTACAAAATAATAGATGAAGCTTTATTACAAATACATATTATCAAAAGCTGAAATAATAACACTAAAACTCTTCGTATAGTTCTCTGTTATTATCTAGGCATTCCCGATTCTCTGAAAATACGTAATGTACTAATTCATAATATGTATTATTATAATTATTATGTTATATAACTATAAAATCTTAATTAAATAATAATTTGATACACATTATGTACATACAGTCATATTTGTATCTTGGTTGGGAATTACACCGCTATATCGTGGGATGTCATATTTCAGTTTGAGTATTCGAAAATTACATTTGTTTTTCACACGTTTGATGATACAAAATTACTCCAATAATTTATGTAGGTCTTTGCTATCAACTACTACTCTCTGCTTGTCAATAAATTCTAACGATTTCTACAAAATTGAGATAGTACGAATCTTGTATTATGGGTACTAACTACTAACGCAACGATGCAAATCAAGTTAAAATAGTATTTTTTGTACTTCAAGAAAAGTTTGACCATCATGGCATATCCCACAAATAGGGAGGCAAGCAGGCAGATTGTGTAAAATAAATATGCAAACTGTCCTCTCTGTGCCAAAAAAAATAAAGATATGGAGGATTGGTGACATATCTTATCGCTGAATTTATGATCTTAAATATATTTTTTTACACTCGAAAACTCTCGGAAAATAAATATAAAACTGTTCCTTGCTGAGTACCCCACACACAATTGGGCTAAAAATTGACAACACAACATTTTGCAAAAAAATAAAACTTTTTTATCATACATAAGTGAATATAATATTATGATCAGAAAGGGCGTAGTGAGAACTACATTCTTTATTGTGATCATGAGTTATTTTGGGTGAAAATCAACATATGATAGTTTTCCCCGACAAACTTCTGTCTATGCAAACATATTAATATAGATAAGAGGAAATAGTTTCCTTGTGTATAGTAGTTATGTCTGTCTTAATAGAAAGCTTTAATATTACATAAACATCAGCTTGATAACAGAAGGTAATTGATAATGTCATTATTTAATAGTTATTGTTAATTAAGGATGATAATGCTAACACAATAATTAATAGTAGGTTATATTGTCATAACAAATATTACTAATTTATTTCTTTATACTTTGTTGTACATTGATATCAAGTACATACATGACAATACAAAAAACAATCAACATACAAAGGGAAAATTAATAGCAGAGTTACGATTTCTTCCAACTAAGTAAATTTCGTGCGAATTTCATTATACGATTTTAGGAAAGGAAAAGAGGGGGTACAAGGAAAAAGAACAGGTAGAAAAAGGGGCTAGGAGAAAGACACTTCATATTATTTTACTAATGCAGCTATTGGTGTTCACTGCTGAACATCAAATTTAATAAGGCACCTCCGCTAAGCATAGTTCAGGAAAGCTCAGGTTGGTAAATTATAATATTCATGAAAAATATTTGAGTAAGTACCTAACTGTTAAAAGATTTGAGTTCGTCGGTAGCCTGAAGGTAGAGTCTCGACCTCGTGAACAAGGGGTACGTGGTTCGACTCCAGGTGCCGGCAAACTCCCCTTTCACGACACAAGTTTTTAGCTTACTGTGAAAGATGTATAAGGTTGTATTTGGGTTTATAACTAAACCCAAATTTATCTTTTTTTTTAAATTCTTCTACTGATAGCTCTATAGTTATCTGTATATTTATTTTCATTTCTTCATTCAAAGTTCTTCTCAGAAGCGCAGAGTAGAAACAAGCCTTTTGAATTTTACTCACATATCCCAGCGACGTAGTTCTGGGACATCCCCAGTTTCTCATACTCCCTCATTCAGATATATTCACTCTCTTCGTCAACTTTTCTTCATCCATTCGCTCCACATTTCCAAAACGTTTCATACATTATTTGATTATTTGTAAAGCTCATATAGCTTTTGACTTGTTTACATAATAACTTTAGAAAATATGTAAAATATTCATATTAACTTCAAAGCTTCTTTATACAGAAATGTTCTTGAAACAAAATTTCAGATACATTTATGGAAGAAACGTTACCTATTGTTCATTTTCGTTAATTAATTGTTTTCAACGACAATATAATTGTAATTATTCTGATAAAATTTCAAAGCATCTTGTTTCTTTAAATTATTTATTTATCATATATTTTCACGTAGAAACGATAAAATGATGAAGGTTAGCAAGTAAGTAGATAAGATAAAATATTATTATTTATTAGAAAATTTCTCATGTTCCGACCACATAGAAGATTGTACCGTGTTATATCTACAAATAATCGTATTATTAGTAATAAATTTGTCAGTTTATTTGTATATTTGTGTACGCACAATTATAAATTAATTTGAGCAAACAAATAGTTTACAGAAAATACGTGATCGTTTATTTTGATAAACTACTTACTAGAAAGACATTAACGGTTGTATTTCATTTAAAATAGGATCTTGTCCAAGGGAGCCTTCCAATCAGACCTGGAGCCTTTTCTTAGAAAAAAAAATGTGCACAGAGTAGATGATATGGAACTAACATTCCTATCAAATTAATGAGTGAGAGAGGCGGGAACCCCTAATGTGTTAAATAAAATATACTATTAAATGAAGAAGTTAATAATGAACACGACATAAATAGTTCACTGAGAAGAATGGTTGGTAAAACGTTGCGAGATAGAGTGAAGAATGAGGATATCAGGAGAATGAGCGGATGTGAGAGGAGTGTTGTGGACAGAATGCGTGTAAACAAGTTGAGATGGTTTGGACATGTTGAGCGAATGCAAGATGAAAGGATGACGAAGAGGATGTATTTATCTGAAAGAAGGGGTGTGAGGAAGCGCGGACGTCCAAGAACCACGTGGCTTGATCACGTGGACCAAATTCTTAAGGACGGACGCGTGCTGAGTAAGAGAATTCGGCGTGCATGTATGAGAAACTGGATGAATGTAGAGGAAGCGAAAGAAGTATGTAAGGATAGATCTATATGGCGTTCCGTTCTCACTGCCTACCCCTCCTGGGACATGGCGTGAGGGTATAGTAGTTTAGTATAAATAGTAATTATTGAACTGTTGACTTCAAATTCAAATATTTTTATTTAAGTAAAATTTACAACTTAATAATATTATATACACACCTTATTACTAAAAAAAAACATATTTATTACATATTTGACCCTCAAAATTGAGCAGTGCTCGTGCTTTGAGACATAATTAATATAGCTTTACTTTTTCTTTTGCCTGATGATGGGAGCGGAAGTTCTCCAGCCAGCCAGCTCGCAAAATAATAAAGTCAACAGTGGAATAACTACATATCTTCTTTCATAATACTCATTAATATATTAACATGAACTTTTGCCAAGAACCGTCGGTCGATAAATTAAACTTTGTACTATTATATCTTTTGGAGTAGGCAGTAAGAATCAAGTGTCATACACTTCAAGTTGTATAATCTGTCATATCGTCACAGATCCAAATTTTTTTTTTAACATAATACGTAATTTTTTTTTACGACTTAATCATTTTTCGAACAATGCCGGATTAATAAACAAATAATAATAATAAATTTGTAATTTACGACTTATTTGGAAGAAGTTGTGACAGCGACGTGGCTAGAAGAAAATCTCACAATGATGGAATTATAACCGCAATCTGTTGCCTTCAGAATTATAATTTATTATTTTATTGTCCTTCCTTTCACTAACTTTCTCTCTCATTCTTATTTCAACCCTTCTTTAGCCATTACATATCTACCATTTCTTCTATCACTTTATTCCTACATCTAGTTTATCAAATAATAGATTTATTATGTTGTAAATATTCTATTTTGTCCATTGAAAACGATTAAATATAAAATATACTGAAATATTAAAATACATTAAATAATATATTAGCTCATTATACATATTTAAACTAAGTACCTGCTAGCGGAAAAGTTGAAAGAGCTTTAAAAGGGGACAAAAGAAAAAAATTGAAGAAAAATCTAGTACGTCAAGATCACCTTTAAGCTCGAATAATTTCATATAAAAATATCAAAATTTAAAACTTATTTTTAGATGGATAATAAAAACAAGCGTTTTTTTCAAGTATGGATTTTATTGAGAGACGTCTATCAACTTCTAAGATTATCTTTTTTTTATAAAATGTACAATTAGATATTAATGTAATGGTCGATATATTGAAATTCCATTCATCAGGATATTAGAAGTATAGCTCTTAAAATGCACTCCGGTTGTGGTTTATCACAATACGGCACTTTATTTGTTTAAAAGAGAGAATAGCGAACTTCGGCTCGTCCCTCGGTAGCTTAGTTGGACAAAGCACATTTCGCGAAAAGGATGGGTCGCGGTTTCAAGTCTCATCCGGGCTACTACCAAATAAGGTTACATTCTCTTTTCTAAGCCTTATATGGTAATTTCGTGAGTTCAATTTACTTAATTCATATTCTCAACCTAATGGTTATATATAATGAGTTACAATCCATTGGATTGCTCTGCAACGAGTTTGGTTTTTCTTCTCCATTCGTCTCTATTCTCCGCCAGTCTTTTCAGCTCTACGTATGAGCCACAGTTCATATCACTCTTCAGTTGGTCCATATATGCGTCTCTTGGTCGGCCTCTCGGTATGGTTAGTTGTGAAGAAATAACATCAATAAACAAACTTTTTGGAAAGTTTAATGGAGTTCCATCTCAAGGGCGCGAGAAGATCATTGTTCTTTAGTTTTCTTTTGAACGTTGTTATGGATACTTTTTTTCCGAAGGCTTCTATTTTCATATCAAAACTCGACTGTACTTCTAGGTTTATTTATTTTCATTCATACCATTATGGCATTTCCAACCAGTGGGGTAGCCAGCGGATAAATAAACTAAATGTACAAACTTGTAGATTTGTCCTCTCCGTGCCAACAAAAAATAATTCATTCAGGATGGGTAGCAATAAGCATGCCTCATCGCTGAATTAGAGATGTTAATGTCTTATGTGTAAAATTTTACGAACACCTGCTTTTTACAGGACACTTGAAAACTTATAGAAAAGAGTGGGAGATATCTTCTCCCCAAAGCACGAGCAACGCTCAATTTTGGGGAGTAATTGTATTAGGAAAATAAATGTATTGTGTTATTGTTCGATTATTGTAAAATGATATTGTGTTTTATAAGGTTGGTGCACTCTGCTATCTTAGTGCCAACACTTATGTATGCAAGCGAGACGTGGACATGGTTAAAGAAGGATGAAAGTGGCATAAATGCAGTGGAAATGAGATCGTTGAGAAGGATGTGTGGTAAAAGTCTGAGAGATCGTGTGCGTAACAGTGATATACGAAAGGAATGAGGAATGAAAGTTGGTGTAATAACAAGGATGAATGTAAATAAGTTAAGATGGTTTGGACACGTTGAAAGAATGAATGAGGACAGAATGACTAAAAAGATATATTTGGCTGAGAGGAATGGTGCTCGGAGACGTGGACGTCCGAGGATTAAATGGCAAGATCATTAATTAAATCAAATCCTACAGGACGGTCACGTGTTGAGCACATTGAACAGGAGAGCATGCATGAGGAATTGTATGAAAGTGACGGAAGCGAAAGACGTATGCAAGGATAGAAGGAAGTGGCGCTCGATCCTTTCTGCCTACCCCGCGAGGGAAGCGGCGTGATGGTATGTATGTATGTATATTGTGTTAAATAAACTATTATTATTATTATTATATATTCTTTCAGAAGTATTTCTAGGTGCGTATATTAATTTACGCAAAATGAAAAGCAAATCGAGTGAATTTAATATAAACAGCTATAAAAGAGGAGCTAGTAGGCGTCTTGTACCTCTAATTGCAAATAAACGTGTATGTACTACTATCATTATATAACACCTTCCTATTAATATCCTATCTCCCTTTGTACCACACACCCATTCTTTATACACACACATATACATACACACACTAAATGAATAGGCAATGCCCCTATACTTAACGGTATCTACATAACGCTGGTTAAAGAGAAAAGTGACTCGAATGAAAAATTGTAATTAATTGGGAATTAAAAAAAAAAACAATATTATGTTAATTTTCAAGTGATGTTATTGTCTACACGACTATGACTTTATCACATGGAAGATAACTTAATATTGTTTTTTTTTCATTTTATTTTATTTTTTACTTGAATTACTATGTTTATTTGTTACATGAATTTAAAATACGCTATCGCGATTTCCGTGTCATGTATTGAAAAGCTCGTCAGGTAGACTGAAATCACGATGGCGTATTTTAAATTCATGTAACAAATAAACAGAAATTCAAGTAAAAAAATATTTTTTTAGATGTCTAGAAATTGTTACATTGTTAATGCCTCTAAAATAAGTGAAGTTGTTTTTTCAATTCTCTAAGAAGTGGACTTCCTAAAATACCTTCGTTTAATAACATAAAAATTTTGTATTTACCTAATTAATTGCTCTCAGTAATGTACCGAAGATTTTTTTAAAAATTTATTTATTCCAAAAAAACAGTAAATATGAACAAACAAACAAAAAACCAACATTATGGAATATATAACAGCACTAGACTAAGGTCTGTTCAGGGACAATACCAAAAAAAAAATGGTTTAGTTTAATTTAATATTAATCTGTTCATTTGTTTATTTATCTATCAACATGAAGCTTGTTTGACAAAATTGATTTTAAGCGACTGCAAATGATATGAAACAGGTTGAAGTTTTTGGTATTTTTTTTAAATACGAGAAATGTAAGTTCAAAGGGTCGTTTTATTAAAAAAATTAAAAAAAAATACAAATGAAGAATTGTTTTATTATTGTGATTCTTATGATCTGTAAAATAATACTTTTACTAAACAGATTCACTTGTAGATATTCAACTCAACATTTCTAATACGTTCCATATATCACAGACTGTAAAATCTAAAATTATTTTGAGTTAGGTCGTTGCTCTTCCAGACGAGTGATTTTAGTATGTAGGTAATATAGTAAGAATATTACACCTAGGTACTGCGTGTGTAGGTATATGTAAATGTACTCTTGTAAAAGCAGGTGGGATATTTGATAATAAAGGTTACTACGATGAAAACAAAAGTAATATGCTGTTGGCTGAATTCCTAATTGCAACACAAAAATGAGAGAGAGAGAGAGAGAGAGAGAGAGAGAGAGAGAGAGAGAGAGAGAGAGAGAGAGAGAGAGAGAGAGATGTTGTAAGACGTGCGTATATGAGAAATTGAATGAATGTAAGAGGAATGTAGGAGTAGTGTAGGAAGTATGTAGGGATAGATCTCTATGGGGTTTCGCCCTCTCTGCCCACCCCATATAGAATACAGTGTGAGGGTATAGTAAAGTGTAGTATTGTAACACAAAAATATTATTATTTGAAAATGTAAATAGACTAACAGATACATAATATACCTACGGTGAATTTGTAAGGAAAGTGGAAACACTATTGTAAATGTTTGTTTTCTCTGGGATCACATTTAATGATCCAAGTAGAATATTGTGTCCTTTTAATAATAATAAAAATAATAATAAAATATTACAATGTTAACGCCGATACAATCAGTGAAATCGCACATTACTATTGGCATCATAATCATTTAAATCAATTCACATTGTTCGAACACGAGTTCTCAAAGTTAATTCATCAAAGTGAAAATTCATTATACACCGAAGATTTCTGGTGATTAATATTTTTAATATTGAAAAACTATCGACGATTAAATACTAGCGACGATTTAATAGAAAAAAAATGCAACCAAACAGGAATTCAACAATCGCGCGGTTTGTTCGCAAAATAACACAACGTCATGTTGTGTTTATATGTACGTTTGTTTGTTCATTGGTTAATAACAAACAGAGCAAGGTGATAATTACAAGAGAATATTGTTATGTTTGGCGGTTAATTTGTTGTTTCTACACACCTTACACTAATTGATGATATAGGAACATTGATGTAGAAAATATGCAATATCAATATTATATTCTCTCACTTGTATTGCAAAACAATCAACAGATGTCGATAGTTTAATAAGAACGGCCAGGAAAGAATTAAATGCAAACAGCGTAGCATTTATTTAAAAGATGAAAGTATAATTTAATAATTATAATATGAATTATTAATATATTGCGCCGTTTAATTCACAGGAGTCGTGAATACTCCTGCGTTTGCATGTTAAACACGTGTAGGTATATTATGCTCCTGTGATACATAGGGGTTCGATCCTAGGTGCCGGCAAACTCCCCTTTCACGACACAAGCTTTTAGCTTTCTGAAAAGATGTATAGGGTTGTTTTTGGGATTATCACAAAAAAAACCAAATAAGTACATCTTTTCTAAAAAAATAATATTATCTTAACTACATAATAATCCTACAAAGCAGTAAAAAACCATAACAATAATAGACAATGACAAAGTAAACAAAAAAAAATAAAATGAGTCTGAATCATGAACAAGAATAATTGTTTTTCAACACAATATAAAGAATAATAGAGTGAAACACAAAGAATAAATAAAGCAGGACAGAACAAAACACAGTAAACAAGCAAAGTAAATAAAGGAATCAAACTATAAGACCACAATAACAGAAAAAAACAACATAATACTATACATCATCTCAATACTTTGTTAAATTTCAATCGAATATTTCGATATTCAGAAATATAAAGTCAAAACTATGGAACGGGCATTAAGATTTATGACATATGTAATATATACTCAGGCCCTGCTGCCCTCAATAGGACAAAATAAAATTATTGCCGATGTTTGGAGTTAAAAAACTAAACTAATATCACTAAAAAAAAAATACGCGCGACCAAGGTTTCAACAGGTATCCTGTCATTCTCAAGCGCAATGTTTGTTGAAACCTTGGTCACACACATTGGTTTCACACGTGGAGTAATTTTTAGTGGTATTAGTTAAAAAATTTAACTCTTACATTCTTAATAATGTTTAGAAACTACCAAAACGTTACCGCCAAATCAATAAATAACAATAAAAATTCTTTTACTTTGTGGTAGTTAATAAAAGCAGACCACTGAACAAGTACTTTTCCAATACTTTCTTTAAATTTAATTAAAACATTCCGATGTCCAAAATGTTAAAGTTTAAACTATGGAACGGACATTTCAGACTTACAACATATAAACTCAGTCCCAGAATATCCGTTGAATGTTGATATTAATGGTTTTCAAACTCGTGCCCTCAATGGGACACTAGAATAACACTCTTTTATAATAAATTTTGTGTAAGTTTTCAAAAACACACCACTGAATAGACTTAAAAAAAATATTTTTGTATTCTATTCAATTCTATTTTCAAAGTCCATCAAGCGATCGGGGCCACTTTGGTTTGAGTTTATAAAAAGTGCTAAAAACTATAAACTTTGCAGCAATACTCAGAACAAAATAAATTTGCATACAACCATTCTTCTTCATACACCTACTTAATATGACGGGAATAAAAATTCTAAGTAGGTACCATCTCAGACGAATCCCAGTGCGGAGTTAGAAATGTTCTTGGTTTAAAATCTTCGTCTGGTAAGTCTGAAGATGTGTTTTGTATATATCACGTCTTATGCCGGAGAAATCTCAAATGTAGGGTAACCAAAGAGCGACCATTTATTGGGAAAACTGATTGATGTATTATTAATTAAACTTAAAAGATAATGACTGCCATCACTCAAATTGGAAAACTGGAAGGGCGCAGGACAGAGAGGTATTCTCCATAATGATTGTCAACGTCTATAAAAAATATGGTACTTAGAGAAGAAGATATTTTGAAAATATTTTGTAATGTCTACGGTGAATAAATTAACGATTAAATACAAACACCTTTTCCATCTTCATAATGCCTACTGCTTCTTTGATAGTTTCATAACATCAAGACCGTTAGACAAAAGATAAAGATTTTCCCGTATTTTCTTTCTCTTGTTTCAGATTTTTTAATAAATAACCTCTTTGATAAAAAAAACTTTAACCACTAAAAAGCGATTAAAAAATGAATCAACCGGACGCAATAATTCAAGTACAGTCTTTGAAGAAAATGAAAATTATTGTTCAGTATTCTAGCAATCAATAAACTTAATCGTTAAGAAAGGGTTTTAGATGATAATGGATGCACTTGCTTTTAAAATTTACTCGTTTAAACTAAGAACGATGATTGAAAGATTTTAAAGCGAAAGTTATTTTATAGCTAATGCATTTTATAGTAATATATTATTAATAGCGCGGCGTCCGAGAACCACGTGGCTTAACCACGTGGATCAAATTCTCAAGGACGGTCGCGTGTTAAGTAAGAGGAATCGGCGTGCATGTATGAGAAACTGGATGAATGTAGAGGAAGCGAAAGAAGTATGTAAGGATAGAGCGACATGGCGTTCCGTTCTCTCTGCCTACCCCACCTGGGACACGGCGTGAGGGTATAGTATAGTATAGTAGTATATTATTAATATGAAGATTTTATGGTTAAATAATTAATGTACCTAAATAAAAGTATAAGTAAGTGCAATTTTAACTCTAAATTTTTGAACTACTACTACTACTATACCATCACGGCATATACTACATGTGGGGTAGCTAGCAGACCAGCTGCATGTGGTGAACATGCAAGCTGTTTTTTTTTCGTGAAAAATAAATAAATAAGATACTCCGGATGGATGGTAAACCTCATCGCTGTAATGTCTTGATTGTAGATATGTTAATGTAAAATGTCTTGATTGTAGGTATGTTAATGTAAAATGTAAATAAGATGTAAAATGTCTTAATTGCAGATATCAAAAGGTAAAAATTAATAGATAATGTTTTCAAAATGGTTAGAAGTTATAAATAATGAATCGGATAGTATAAAACTAGAAAAAATTATATGTCAAAGTTACGTGCATATACCTACTTTCAAGTGAAAGAATTCGATGGTGATAGTGGTAAAATATGTCACAGGTTGGTACTTTGTTGAAATAAAATCTGTTGTTAAGTCTCTAAGGTTAGAGACGACTAATAAAATACCTCTAGAAGACAGTGGTAGCATAATAACTTAGCGAAGTTTTATGTGAGAATAATATCGTAAAAATCTCTTAATTTTATATTATGGTCGCCCTAGTGCAAAGACGTTGTCTGAATCAATGGAGAATGAAAAGAAAAGCACTGCTGTTTAAATGTGGCTATTTTAAATTACAGGATGTAGTTAACTGGCTTTTAAAATATGTAACACCTTTCAAAAAAATAGCAGCTTGACA
The DNA here is from genome assembly GCA_947579605.1 of Athripsodes cinereus. Classification (NCBI taxonomy): domain Eukaryota; kingdom Metazoa; phylum Arthropoda; class Insecta; order Trichoptera; family Leptoceridae; genus Athripsodes; species Athripsodes cinereus. The sequence continues at coordinate 5,255,077 of OX388316.1, read as the reverse complement.
ATAATTATTTCATTTATTAACAGATTCAATCCACTGATTCCACTTACTGTATTTAAGGTTTTTCAAATGTTTGACATACATAAGCCGAATATTCTTATGAAAAGAAAATTACAAAAAGAGACTTAAACGTGTTGAGAGCATATTACAGAAAAATAAAATAAAATCTAGAAAAAATTGAAAGACGTACAAATAAAGATAAAGAAGTGTAATAAAGGATTCTTTCAAAATTAAAATTTCTCAAAATAAATAAAAACGCCGATTTCGCGGAATTCTCTTAAAAATATAATTGAAACACTATTCACAGCTCTTTTTGAGTCACAGTCACAGACGTTCAATATCACACTTAAGTACTCATAAAACTGCATATTTGGACCTGGCATTCAAGCCCGTGTCTAGTATAAGAATAAAGTTGTCTCTGATTAAACCAGACACCTACTTGATATCATACATTTAATTCCGACTTTTAAATAACAACACTTCAATGATCTTACCAGCTTAAAGTCAATTTAAAAGCGTTGGAACGCCTTTCTCATTTCTTTCGACTAGATCTAAACCAGCCTAGAGCCAATTCGTAAGCATAAAGACGCCTTTCTCACTTCTTTCGGCTTGATTTTTCATAATGTCACATTGCGTAAACATGGTTCTCCAATTAAGATGTCCGATTAGTTTTGCCATCTGACCGTTTTGCTGAAATATAGTTAAACAAATATGAAGGAAAACCACTAACCACCTGTATATCATGAAGTCTGAGAAATTCCATTCATCTGCTTCTAGTTCAAGCAAATTCTACATTCTTTTCCACCTCTCTAGATGGAACTTTGAAGGGCCGAACGGCCAAAGACTGTCTATATCATAATAATGCACCAAAAACAGCTGACAGCCGGGAATAGCGTTAGCCAGATATAAATTCAGAATTTTTGTATATGAGTGACGTGACACTTAACCTGACATTACAGTTGGAATAATATTTATTCCATGATTGCTTATATGAGTGTGTACATACATTTATATAAATGAAGTGTTTGTATGTTCTTATATTAATAATATGTATTTTTCAAGGAAAAGGGGTTTGTACACAGACTTGAGTATTGTTCCCTTAAGTGCCGTCTGCGTGGATGAACGAACTTGTAAAGTGAAGCTATCATCACAATATGTATCATTCTATTTTGTTAACCCAAGATAAAAGTCGGCTATGAAAATTTTATTTTAAATTTGAATTATACAAAATAAAATGAATAATAAATTGTATGAATAAGTTGTACGGGAGAGATTAAAAGTATTGAAGATTGTTGATTGATTCATTCATTGATAAATAAATGATATGACAGGAGAAAAACTATGATAATAAAAAAAATAGAAATATACAAGCCAATTTTCAGTAAGATCAACCTATTAACTTGCAATTTGACGCATTTAACATATATTCATTCAGTTACAATCCATTGGATTTGTCTATATTATTTGATTTTCTTCTCCATTGCTCCTTTTCTTCTCTCAGTCTTTTCAAATCTACGCATGTTTTACAGAGAATTTCCTCTATCGCTTAATCCATATAGGTTTCTCTTGGCTGACCTCAACTATTCGTGCCTTCGTTCGTGCCCTACGCAATGGAAATGAGTAGACCTGGGTGCCTGATGTTGAAGACAATTTAGATCGCTCGTTGTTCTTTTTAAAAGGTTTAAAGTGTTCTCTTTTACCAAACCTGTTCAACACCTCGTTATTTTTGGCATATTTCGACCAATAGATCTTCAGCATGTGTTATGTACCATATTTCAAAGGCAGCCAAATATTCACATTAATTTTTACTTTAGCCAGATATACATAACTATTGTTGTAGCACAAACAACATGTTTTCAATTAATTTATAAAAGCTTATTTGATACAAAGCTTTATTTGGGTTTATCGTAAGATCGTTGTAGTAACTTACTTTGATATTTAATACAATGAAATTCAAAACAATCAAACGGTTCATCGTTGAAATGAATACAGATTACTATACTAACCCAAGACCCACTCATTCACAACAAATAACAGATTGTCTCAGTTTTAATTAGTGATTTAATTCATTCACAAACTAATAATTTGATCAGCTTTTCTCGCAAATTTGAAAGTCCTACAACTTGCAGGATATTAATTATCAATTAAAATACTAAGGAAAAAGTAAATAGCTAAAAAGTAATTAAGACTCGTATTTGTGAGTTCGAGGTAGGCAGTACTGTGAGAGCCTCGAACTTCTAAACTAAGGACTAGCAAATTATTTACTGTGAGGGTCAATATTGTAGATCGATGGTTTTTGGTGGAAGTTCATATTAAATATGTAAAAGTAAACCACTTTTGTACAATATTTCCAAGAGATTTTATTGATCAGAAGCCGGCTTTCAGGAGCGTCTGTTCTCATCGTCAGACAAACGTTAACAGAAGAACTTACAATATTATAACAAAAAAATTATAAACTGGGTATACTTTATCTACAAGTCTAGATTATTTTTTCAAAAAATTTAAAATGAACTTGCACCAAGTACCGTGGGTAATCAGACATGACATGAACTTGCACCAAGTACCGGCAATTACGACTATATTTTTTCTATCCATTATTGTCAGGAAATCAATACCGCACGTTAGTGATAATTATTAGGTAGTTTTTATATTTTACGTTACAATAACATAAATCTTTTTTTGAAAACATATACCCAATATATTATTATTTTCACCCTGCTCTGAGACCGTAACAGCTTTTGGCCAAGGCGATCTCAGCAGGAAGAAAAAACAAAGCAAAATTAAAAAAAGGGTTATTTGGAAGTTATAACTCATGTTATTTCAGCGTCTTGGCATATCTCAAATGCATAGCTTCACACATAGGTACTATATACAGAAGAACAAAATAAATAATGGGGTCTAGTACCTTTTAACGAATCGACTAAAGTGAGAACACATTTTTCCCATTAAATACAAACTAAAATAAGAAAAGATGTTATTCTTATCTATGTACTATTGTGAGAAGGTCTATGTGAAATAAAAGAAAATAATAACTAAGCTAATTATCTAATACGTTACAAGAATCTCTTCTACTATACTATACCCTCACGCCGTGTCCCAAGTGGGGTAGGCAGAGAGAACGGAACGCCAAACAGATCTATCTTTACACACTTCCTTCGCTTCCTCCACATTCATACAGTTCCTCATACACGCACGTCGGTTCCTCTTACTCAACACGCGGCCGTCCTTGAGAATTTGATCCACGTGATCAAGCCACGTGGTTCTCGGACGCCCGCGTTTCCTCACACCCTTTCTTTCAGATAAGTATATCCTCTTTGTCATTCTTTCCTCTTTCATTCGTTCAACATGACCAAACCATCTCAATTTATTTACACGCATTCTGTCCACAACAGTCTTCTTGCATCCGCTCATTCTTCTAATATCCTCATTCTTCACTCTATCACGCAGCGTTTTACCAACCATTCTTCTCAACGATCGCATCTCTACTGCATTTATTCCACTTTCGTCCTTCTTCAACCACGTCCATGTCTCGCTTGCATACGTAAGTGACGGTACCAGAATGGTATTGTGCACCAGCATTTTAGCCATGTTCGACACATTGTCATTGCTGACAATGGGTCGAAGTGCACCTCTTCACCTCTTCCTCAAGAATCTCTTCACAACCGGATATCTTTCTTAGGAGTCGAAGACTCCAATCGTTCGTATTTGCGGATCCTTTTCCTTCTCATACGGGCGGTCTGAAGTGCAGACCAATGAAAGCTGTCACGTGCGATTATCATGATAAAACTAATTTAAGTTCATTCCGTGGAGTACCTGACAAAGAATTGTCCTTCCACTTTTTTTTTTTAAATATTATAATAAATTTTAACACCTTAAATTCAATTTAACGTTTGCCTTCATCATGATAATTTGAAGTTTTGTTGGCATGGATAAATTATCAAAGGTCACAAAACCAATATTAATCGTGAAACAACGACATTACATATAATTAAATTCAATTTAATAATATAGGCAACATTGTAAAATACTTAAAGCCTCCAAACTAGGGAAGACCCAAATAACTAACATCAACGGATATTCTGTAAACTTTTGCACCGTTTTAATATTTACTTACTTATGCAGTTATTCCTGTCCAATGCTGAACATAAGCCTCCCCCATATGTCTCCAGGCACCTCTGTCCTGAGCGTTCTACAACCAGTCACTAGCGATTCTTCTAATGTCATCAGACCATCCCGTGGAAGGTCTTCCTCTAAATCTTTTACCCTACGTCCTATGAGGTCTCCACTCCACTACCCATTTTGTCCATCTTTGATCTTTGAGTCAAGCAATATGTCCTGCCAACTATTTCAAAAATAAATGATAAATAGTTCAACTCTCTGCGTGTATGTTTCTCTATGATATGCAGTAAATCACCAAAAACCCAGGCTCTCTTAGTCGAATCCTAGCTTTTCTATGTCTTAGTGTAAAACTTTATAATAAATTTTCATATACAATTAAATGTGATGATTTGTTAGTCTTCCGAAGAATGATGAAATCGTATCTAGGTGATGAACCATTCTACACAGTTGACGAAATGCTAAATGAATAGACATGTTTGATTGACTTTTGTAGTATAATTGTTCTTTTTGTATGATTAACTGAGTGTTTGATATTTAATTGTAGATCCGAATTCATTACATTTGGGACGAAAAAAATACTATGATTCAACTTTGTATTTAACTTAAATTATTTTAAAACCAATTTTATTTTTAATGTATTTGACATTGTGATGAATATTGAGTCCAAGTGCCTGCATAATAAGGGTCTAAAGGTTATTAAAATTAAAATTGTAAACCGATAAATTTATTAAAATCTACTAAATTCTTTGCAAAGAAATGAAATGTCTCAATCAAAGTATCTTTAATGTGTAGGCATTACGATATACTGACCTAATGTTTTATCAGTTTTCACACGCGATCCAACATAACTATTAGGTATATTACTAGGCAACTACCCTTTAATCTATCTACTACTAAAGTATATCATATTATTACTTTATAGGGGGTAATAACCATTTGTTTTATGTGCATTATTAAGCTCAGGTGTCATTAGATACGCTGTGTGTTGGTAAATAAATAAATAAATAAATAATGATAATATCACGAACAATAACGGCAAATGATAATTATGTATTGGACTACATAGAGAAAAGTTTTTATTAGTGGTAATTGAATACATTCAATGTGTAGCAACATTTGTGGTATATCTTCATCGAAACTACAATATTAGACCAACTATTTAAGCACATATTTATTTATATATACAGAGTATGGCATAACACAAACAAAATTCCCCCTGAAGCATAACAAATAGTAGATACTTTTGATATTTTGCAGTTCGTCGGTAGGAATTACTACGGTTGGATACTATTCGGATAAAAGTTCTTGCAATTAAACCACCGGCACAGATGAGCTATGAACGATATTCATTTTATTTTCTTTTCCCCTCGTATATTTTGTCAAATATATAATATGTAGGTTCTAATGGAACTATTCTTATGATAGCCACGCAGTGATGACATTATATTACGCATCTGTCTGTTGATACCACGACGGTATCCCCCACACATGGTGTAGGGAGTGGTCTAGCTGTAACGATATTGCAGGTTTTCTCTTATAAACTAACTTACTATACCATCACGGCATATTGGTGGCGTGCTTCATCGACGAATTGTGGGTGTTAATTATTGTCTTAAAAAACCCTAAGAACTATATTATTTTTAGTGAAACCTTTAGATACTTTTACGAATATTGCATACCAAACACAAATAAACATATATCTCTACTGAAAGAAAGAAAAAAAAGAACTTTGACCATAACAATATCTAGATAACTTATCAAATAAATTTCTTGAAAATGGTAAAAAAATGTAATAAAAGTGGCATAGCCAGCAGACTAGTTGCATGTAATAAATATACAAGCTATCCTCTCCGGGCCAACAAAATACTGAGACTTTCAGGATGGATGGATGGCAAACCGTATCACTGATTTTAAGATATAAAACGTCTTTATTTTTCCTCTTATTGACATAAAAATAGAGCAACAAGATGTGTGTCGTACTCTAAGGCAAAATTGAATATGTTAAATATCTTATACGTAATGTCTTACAGATATTTGTCTTGTAAATAGGATACATATATTTTTAGAGAAGAAGTAATATCAACAGGTTAATAATTAAATATTAATTACCTGACTTACACGTGCTTATAAAATTATATTAATTTGTGTGGAAACAATAAATTATAAAGATATTCACCATACGAAAGCGTAGCACGTGATTGCTTTCTAACTTACAAGTTTAAAATCATTCTCAAGATATTCTTACAAATATCTGAATTTTTGTAAAGTTTGAAGAAGTTCAATATGAAAGTCACAAAAGCACTCCATTAAGTTCAAGATTTTCTTTAAGGTAAACAAATCATAAACATTCATTTAGCCTGAAATATCTTTCAGTTTTTCATAAAAAAAATAATATCCACGGGAAGTAAACCAAATTTATTTTCAGGAGGTAAAAAACTGAAGTGTTGTGTTTAAGGGTCCGTTTGACAGAAGATTTTTAATCGAAACCGAATTTCGGAATCGATTATAAATTTCGATCAAAAATCAACAGAATGTTAAAATTTATATATTAATTGTGTCGGTGCACACGTAGTAGAATTCCATAATTATGTAATTGAAACAAGCGGTTCTTTCTACTATAGATTAGATGTCTAAATAGTAGAAAGAAACACTTGTTTCAATTACATAAGTTAAAAATTATGTTTATTATTATTTCAAACTAAGAAGTTCGTGTTGATAATTACAAATTTGTATATAATTTTTGTACGAAATAATAATAGAAACGATAGAATTTCACCATTGCATTCTCCTGCTTTAGCCCATTATGCCTCTTCCATTGCTCATTACTAAAACGTATTTTCTAGTTTTATTTCTAAATACTTAAAAATGATGATTTGATATTGTAAAATGCGTGTATGAAAATTATACGAATGTAGAGGAAGCGAAACAAGTACGTAGGGATAAAGATGCGTGGCGGTCCGTCCTTTCTGTCTCAATCTATTGGGATATAGCGTTAGAGTATAATGTAGTATGATATTGTATTTCAGAGAATTCGAAATAGAATAGAATAGAATAGAAATTCTTTTATTGCGCATAAATACAAAATATCAACATACATTTTTTCTTAACATGGTTACAATTAAGTTGCAGCAGCCTCACTAGGTTAACCTGTATCGAGGCGTGCTGCGAATAAAAATAATAAACAATATACAATCAACAAACTATCATTATATCCAAAAAAAAATCACAATAAACAAATAATAAATAAATTAATTAAAAATGAAAATATGTCAATGAGTCAATAATTAAACGCAAACACAATAAAGTAAACAAATGGATATTTGGAAAATGATGGAGAATTAAGTGAATAAAAAATAATAATATAACAATGAACAAATAAATAAATAAATAAACAAACAAATAAATAACCAAATGTAATTTTAATTCATTTAACTCATTCAAAAATATTTCAAAATTAATGTAATTTTTTTTCGACTATAAAACCGACACTACACAAAACCGTTTTTTGACCGAAATCTCGATCGGTCGCCTGTAGTATAGTCGATGTAGTCACGCTTACAGCCTTAAGGGTGAAGAAACCTCTGATAACGTTTTAAAAAAAGAATTCTTATGAAATAATAAATTAAATAGCTACTTCAACATTGCGTATAGCCCAAGTAGAAAAACGCATAAAGTCGTAAGTATATAAGAATGTCAGAAAATGTTAAGAAAATTTTATGCTTGATGTAGGTACGAATACCTATATATTTTTAAAGACCAATATTATACTAATTTCCCGATATATTCCTAGATTGAATGGATTGTATATCATCTTTACATTGATAAGCTTTCAGATATTCTCATTAACGTTATTTTGATTCCATCTGAAAATAAATCAAAATAATAATATAAAATCAGAGTAGATTCCTGATTCAAATTTCTTCAAAATATTCTGATTTAAAATATAAAGAGATTTTCTCATACTTGTATTTTCATAAATATTAATTTACTTGGAAATGGATTGAATCTGAATAAAGTCTATCCAATAAGAGTCTGTGTTCGTTTTCATTCAGCTTTTTTTTTTTAAATAAACTACACATTTGTATGAAGCACGGAACATTCAAACATTTATAGCCAGTGTTGCATGACTAAATGTGTCGTGGTTAGATGGAAGAAATCACTTGACAGTGATAATCTCGCCACTGCATTATCGTCCTAGTATTTTAAATTTTGTATTGTTTTATTTGGTATTTTAATTTTTGTATTTGTGAATGATAAAACATAGTAAAATAAAACTATTTTAAGATGAATGTGATATCTTTCACTTCCTATAACTCAGAAACATTTAAAAAGCTCGCTGTCTGGGTACATAATATTAAAAATAATGCCTAAGAAATCAATTCGACTGATGAATTTTATTCGCATGCGAAAGTCTTCCTTGTTAGCATTTTACTTACGTGACATCGTTTAGATTTACAAAGACTAAAGATCATCCTTTGATATATATGAAAAGCGATCTAGCATAGTCCTAAGTTACATATAGTACAACCATATGTTAGAAAAAGGGACAGCTCTCTAAGAATTACCATCTCAGGTGGTACCGTTTTAAATGGTAGTGCATAGTCTTGTTATAAATGACGTCTAGAGATGCATTTTTCCAATCAATTCAATATGACATTTTTGAGAATATTCATCAAACTTTAAAACATTCTATTTTTTCATCAACATCAAATATATGCTGAGATCTGTCGGTACTTTTATTACAAGGTGATTTTGTCAGCATGGTTATACAGGCGTCTATGAAAAAATATTTACAGCCATGAACATTGTACAGGTATGTATATGGCAACATGAATGCATAGAGTACCTACACAATATATAGGTATGTCTATTGAGGTGTGAAATTTGATTTATCGGAGTGATAGGTGAATGAAAGCGGTGAAAGGTAATAAGATTGCTTCACCCTTCATACAGAAAACACCCTTACACCGCAAACAGTAGGGTGGTGCATAAAGACATTTTTTTCCAAGTTTTGAATGTGTCACATCCAAATTTTGCTAACTTCTTCATAATAAGTACCTACCTATTTTTGTTCCTTTTTTTTAATTATTAAAGGCGACTACCGCAGCTAAAATTTTTAACTTTGTTTAATGAATAAATGTAAATGTAGATTTCTCTAATATTTTCTCTACACATTATTACTGATACCTTGCATAACCCAGGTGCTGAATGGTTTGGTATACTGAAGAGTGAATTATTAAAACTTTTACAAAATGAAATGTTTTTCAACTTCTTGAATCAACCTCTAATCTACTACTACTATAACACCACGGTATATCTCACAGGTAGCCAGCAAACGAGTTACATGTAATAAACATGCTGACTGTCCTCTACGTGTCAACAAAAAGTTAAGACATTCAGATCAGACCTCATCGCTTAAGATAAATTTGAGATGTAAAATGTCTTAGTTTTTTTCGAACACCAGCATTTAAAAAGACTAATTGTTTACCGGATGTTCCACGGAACACCTTACATGATTTACTGTGTCGGTGTTTAGGTAGTAGAATTCCATAGCGAAAGAAGTTAAACAAATGTATTATTCTATTATTTGATTTATTGACGAGAGAGGCGTCTTTCGTCTAGTTAGGACATTGTCAATCTTAGATTAGGACACCTTACATGACCTCTAATCCTTATTCAAAAAATATGTGAAACTTTTTTTCTCTATGTTACAGATCCCAATGAGAGAGTGACCGATAGAAAATTCGAATGTTGGATTTTAAGCATCACCCTACAATGTTTATATGTACACGATATCTAGTACACGTGTGTCGAACACTGAACTGAAAACCTTCTGAATACCTTTATCCACACTACATTGTATACCGCAAGTTCTATAGGTAAATAACAATATTATGCTTACATACATTTAAGACAGCAAAATAAAGTTTGTGTACACTAGTGACACATCTGAGGTCTAAAAATAAATGCGTAAATTCGAAATTTTCATATTTTCAAACTATCAGTACCAAACTAATAGTAATTGTTGTGTGTATCGTTAAACATTCTGAACGAAAAATATCTATGGACGATGCAATCCACTGGTCTCTCTCTTAAAGATCACTGGCTCTGACTCACACTTAACAGCAACTGGTGCTACGCATTAAATAATCGCTGCGGAGAAGTTCGTACTAGCTAATGTTCCAATATCCATTTGTTGTCTGTGAGTCTTCCGTAATAATAATAATAATTGTACGTTACAAAGAACACGTGACTGGCTGGTGCTTCGATCTGCACACGGCACAACATCGTATGATTCTCATTCCCTTGAAGAATAACCGTTAAACGTTCCTGGTCCCGCTCGCGTCTTTTTGAAATCAGTTACCCGCAAACCATGGCATAGGTAGGACGAAAGAAGGGATTGTCCCTTCCCCGCCTTAGTTGCGAACCGCTTTGTGCGTAGCTCCGACACAACAATAATATTAACGATAATTATTTAATAGTGTTTAACTTCATAATGTAATAAACCAGTGTGTTGCCCTTTATTATACGTATAACTATTCTTATTGTGTGTCGTTAATAATGTACTTTAAAAAATCTGTGTTAGTTTTACGTGCGCGACCAATCTTACCGCCAATATCAAGGAACAATAATTACGATTAATAATTAATAGTAATTAATAAACAGAATAATGTTATGGACAAGCTTATATTCCCTTTGAGTTATATATATATTGCGATTCTTGTGGTGATAATGATAATATTTGGAAGTTTTGAGTATAATAGCATATGTCCGTTAGGGCGTGGTTTCGTAGTGTTCCCGCCAATCTACTTAACCGTGTGAAGTGAGATAATCCATTGTTTCTGAACAAATATTCAATGATAGGAATCTTATAACATCACATAAACTATTCTTTCTAATTGCTCAGTATTATAAATTTAATTAAAGTTACGAATGTGTTCCAAAATCTGCAACGTGTATAACTTCACCTCGGAGAGCCTGAGTATTGCATATCGGTGATTTATCGATATAACTCGCATTCCAATGTGAACTGGGTAATCCTCTAGTAAATTCTCCGGTCTCGACCTTTGTTATGAGAGTGATTAAATGACCATCCGTATATGCTTGGACAGACTATGGAAATAGTGACGCCTTCTTCCTTTGACACTGAGGATAGTGTAGGAACGTATAATATTTCTCCTATCACTTGAGAAGTAGTGATCTCTTCCGTCCTGAGGACAGAATCTATCAGATTCTGGCACCACCTACACCCCCCTGTACGTCTTTGGAATGACCAGCGACTGCCATAGAGGCATCAGAGTATGTTTCTTTCACGATCCTGCCTTCTACCGTCAATGTGTACAAAATACGTCATCAGTAACATACTCGACTTTGTGTTATTCAACACCTGTTCGCCTGTTTATCTGTAAGTGACTATATTGCTATTGTATATTGTATAATGATATTTTTTCCATAACAGAATTCATATTATCATTGAACTATTATATATATTAATTTCCTTTGTGTAATAATTTAAGATCTTGAGTTTGACTGAAGAATGAATGGTTCCATTTAAATATTTATAGATCATATGATAAACCAGGTATTGATTTATATTGATAATACCAAGGTTGGTGTATTTGATAATTACCATTGTTTGTTTTATTGTCTCAATCCGAATATGGTATAACTTTCATAACTTTGTATATTGGGCGGAATATTATTCCCTATAAACTTACTTTGAAAATAACTGTCTTGTTATGTATTATATATTTGCACAATAAATGTGAATCACTTACCATACGATATCTTTCTGTTGAAATCCATTTTTTATACCTACAAGTAGATTCAATACTTTTAATAATGCTAAAGTACATCTCTTCGCCTCCTTGTATATAATCTTCCAATAACCTAGTTTATACTCGGAGTAGTTATGTCACAAAGGTTCGATTCCTTGACCAACCAATGGATGAAAGACCATATTATTTTACTATGAGAGCAACAAAGAGCTAAATGAATGGCTCCATTGATGGAAATAAAATATCCACTTAATAGGAAGGATATGATGTACTTATGATAATCTTTGTTCCACTTGACATAAATTTTTGATTGTTTACTTAGATATATATATCTATAATTCTACACAAGAAAAGATATAAGTAGAATCTTTGCAATATAAAGTATGCTAACAGAAGAAACATTATTGCTCGAATTACCTATGTATTCTATATTGATAAGATGACCATAAGAAAATGATGAAACCAAAGGATAGGGAATTCTCTGAACTTTAAGTATAAATATATAATTGAAATATGTACACACCCACACAATGCATCCCTCTTGCAGACCAAGTAGATTCATACCTAGACATGAACTTGAGCCAATATATTAATCTGTTGTACTTGCAAATATAACTGTAACTTTCTTTATATACTTCCTCTATCATATAATATTCTATGTGTTTTCTATGTGCTTTGTACATAGAAAGCTGGGGGCTGAGCCAATGTATATACTTTTCTTATGTATAAATAATGTAAATTCATTTTTTTAAATGTTCTTGATAATTTCTCTTTTGATAATTTTGTATAATGATATGATGCGTTCGTCCTAGTGGGACGATATCGTATTATTTTGTGGGCATCGTTTCGGGATATTATGAATTGTATATTCATAGACCCGAAAATTTTAAATGTATTGTGTGGTGAATATGCCTAATCGTGAAGTTCAGAATTCTTATCTTTATTGTGTAATTATGTGTATTGATATTAATTGAAAATGTAATAATTTTAATGTGTGTATGTATATGAAAACAATTTTAAAAATGAAACAGGAATCGTAAAATAGATAATTTAAATGTCCGTATTTAAAAAATAAATGTATTGGTGTATAGCGCAAACGTTTGTCGCGAGTATTGTTATAATGTGGAGTAAAAAATCGATGCCGTATGAGAAAGAATTGTATTGTAGAGAATATTCCATCGTAATGTTTCGTATTAAGCGGTAAACAAAACATCGCAAACCGACCAACATAACATAATGAATATTATAATATAGTGTGTATCTACATCACGAGAAGCGAGCGGTGTGCGAATGGTGGTATACATAACTATGCAGCGTATAGTATGTACCTATACGTCGCATGAGAAAGAGAGACAGCGCGCAAACTTACCTCGACATTGTAATGGTAAAATGAACACACAAATCGGGAAGTCCAAAATACTGGTAAAATGCATAGTTGAAAATAATATTATTTGAATGAAACGAAATAATATGTACCCATAGTGTTATAGGTATAGTAAACCAAAGTGTACAAAGAACTTTGCCGGTAAACATAATTTTGTTGTAATGTTATTTTGATAGTAAATTCATTTTCGAACTGAGAATAAAAATCGATATTAAATTGAATAAAATTTTTTGAAACAGTAAAATGTTGTATTTGGAATAAATATCCTTATTGAACTCTTGGAGAAATAATATTAAATGAGCGTTGTTGTGTAAAATTATGCGTAGTAGAATTTTGATAAGAATACATATGTGCGTACGTAGTGATGTGACGAAATAATAATGATGAATAATATTAAACAAATAATTTTTGTTTTAAGAAAATTAAAGTTAAAAAAAAATAAATCGAAGTGAATAATGTTAAACCTTCACGACCGTTCACGAAATTTGAAATATAAATACACTTAACCCTTAGTGAAACATGACCGAATTTGTCAACCCTTTGTGAATAATAATTGAATTTTTTTTTAATGTCAAGTTGTGAACTGTAACTGAATTTTTGAATTTAGTTAAGAAACAGTTAACCCTTTGATGACCATCGTTGAAAATTTTGACATTAACGTAAATAGTAGAATGATGTTTTGTAAATTTTTTTTGGAAATTAAAGAAGTAACCATGTAACGATGTAGAATTTTTGCTGTTGAATATTAACCCTTCGTGTACGGAATTTGTTATCTTTTGTGAAGTAATTAATTTTCTTGAAATGTAATAATGTGACTTTTGCGGCTTATTATCAGCGTGACATATTGAAGTAACCTATGCCTTGTTTATTTGAGAACTGAGTCCGTTAAGTGAATTGTCCCGTTAAGGTAAACTAACGAACGCTCTTTGATAAAAATGAGTTATGTTTATGTAATATGTAAAGCCGTGATAGGAGAGATGTGTTTAAATACTTTTTTTGTGACTTTTGTGTAATCAATATAGAGACGATGTTATCTGAATGTGTGAAAGATAAATCGTAATGCTCTTTTTGATGAATGTAGACAATGTGATTGCTAATCGTTCATGCCTATTATTTTGAAGTTTGAGTTTATATGACGTTTAATTCCGCGTAGGACACGTAGTAATCTCTTATGAATTGTAATTGGAAATGTTTGGATGTAGTATATCCTTGTTGAATTAAATAATTTTTGTGACTTTGGGAAAAATTGTTATGTTGCTTGAATACATTGGAAAATGTGATAGAACATTTTGACATTGAACGGGAATGGCTTATGAAGGACACAGAATAAAACCTGTAGTGGAATGTTGGCTGCAGATATTCAATGGGATAATTTTGATTAATTGTATGTTAGTGAATAAAGATGATGTATGAATCTGTTTATGAAAGGTGAGCCCTGTATGAAGAAGTTAATGTTGAATTTGAATAATGATGTATGTAAAGAATTTATTGAACTTGTAACTTGTATATTGTGTAGCAAAGATCGAAAGTTGTTCAATGTATTTGTCATGTATTAAGCCTGTGTGAGGATGACGATCCTCTGAGATTATCTCTATGTGAGAAATCTGTCTCTGTGTGAGAACTGTGTCTATGTGATATGCGTAGAAGGATTTGACGCCAATAATGAATATCGGTTACTGTATATGTGATTGCAGTCTTCGTAATTTACCATTATGTCATGTCTGCGTGTAAATTGTTTTTCTAATATGTATATGTCCTTATTATGTATGATTTCTTTCTGTGCTTTGCCAATATCTTTGTATGGTACATGGTACATGAAATCACTTGTATATGAGTGCTATTAAGCTTAATGGGTTAAATGAAGCGTAAATGTAGTATCTCTAATTCCATCTATACAAAATTGTTTATATTTATTTAGATCCCTTTATGTTACTTTTCCAATGGCTTGCCGGATACATGTAACTGGAATCGAAAATGATGTAAACCAACTTCTTAAGTATGTAGCTTTTGTTTTATATGTTTGTCATGTTTAAAATGTTAACTTGTCGTCGATCGTAGTAAATGAATCCATTAATGAAACGTACGTATATTGATAGATTGAAGAGAATAATTTTATCGCCAATGTAGAACGAACCGTATATTGAAACGTACTACAGATCCTGAGTTTCTTATAAAATTGTATTGTAAAATGTTTAAAGTTGTTGTTTTCATAACCTGTGTTTTTCATATACATGCACATATGCACATGTCTATATATATACACACCTCTATGTACTATTATATTGTTATGATTGTAGCTATCAGACTTTTGTTAGGAGCCCCGTACTAAAACAACCAATGTGAATTTTGTGTTATTATTAAGAAGTGTAAGTCAAAATATGAAAACAGTTCGCATCAATTTTGACTATGGGCAATTTACCGCGAGTGCTTAATAATAATAATTGAACGGGCTATAGGATGTAAGAAACATTGTAATAGTATATAAGCTACCATTTTTTGAATTGTTTGTCTGTAATTGGGTACCTATATAGTTGCTTATGTATCCAATGGTTCTCAACTTTTTATGTGACCAGTGGTATTCAATCTTTTCATGTAACCAGTGGTTCTCAACCGTTTTTTTTAGTGGTTCTCAACTTTTTTTTGTATAATTGGGGAACTTGAAAATTTGTCGCTTCTCTTCAAATTTTCAAGAGGGGCCGAAAGGGAGAATGCTACGCATTAAATAATCGCTGCGGAGAAGTTCGTACTAGCTAATGTTCCAATATCCATTTGTTGTCTGTGAGTCTTCCGTAATAATAATAATAATTGTACGTTACAAAGAACACGTGACTGGCTGGTGCTTCGATCTGCACACGGCACAACATCGTATGATTCTCATTCCCTTGAAGAATAACCGTTAAACGTTCCTGGTCCCGCTCGCGTCTTTTTGAAATCAGTTACCCGCAAACCATGGCATAGGTAGGACGAAAGAAGGGATTGTCCCTTCCCCGCCTTAGTTGCGAACCGCTTTGTGCGTAGCTCCGACACAACAATAATATTAACGATAATTATTTAATAGTGTTTAACTTCATAATGTAATAAACCAGTGTGTTGCCCTTTATTATACGTATAACTATTCTTATTGTGTGTCGTTAATAATGTACTTTAAAAAATCTGTGTTAGTTTTACGTGCGCGACCAATCTTACCGCCAATATCAAGGAACAATAATTACGATTAATAATTAATAGTAATTAATAAACAGAATAATGTTATGGACAAGCTTATATTCCCTTTGAGTTATATATATATTGCGATTCTTGTGGTGATAATGATAATATTTGGAAGTTTTGAGTATAATAGCATATGTCCGTTAGGGCGTGGTTTCGTAGTGTTCCCGCCAATCTACTTAACCGTGTGAAGTGAGATAATCCATTGTTTCTGAACAAATATTCAATGATAGGAATCTTATAACATCACATAAACTATTCTTTCTAATTGCTCAGTATTATAAATTTAATTAAAGTTACGAATGTGTTCCAAAATCTGCAACGTGTATAACTTCACCTCGGAGAGCCTGAGTATTGCATATCGGTGATTTATCGATATAACTCGCATTCCAATGTGAACTGGGTAATCCTCTAGTAAATTCTCCGGTCTCGACCTTTGTTATGAGAGTGATTAAATGACCATCCGTATATGCTTGGACAGACTATGGAAATAGTGACGCCTTCTTCCTTTGACACTGAGGATAG
Organism: Athripsodes cinereus; assembly: GCA_947579605.1. Lineage (NCBI taxonomy): Eukaryota > Metazoa > Arthropoda > Insecta > Trichoptera > Leptoceridae > Athripsodes > Athripsodes cinereus. Next base: position 5,238,067 of record OX388316.1, on the reverse strand, counting down.
TGTAGGAACGTATAATATTTCTCCTATCACTTGAGAAGTAGTGATCTCTTCCGTCCTGAGGACAGAATCTATCAGATTCTGGCACCACCTACACCCCCCTGTACGTCTTTGGAATGACCAGCGACTGCCATAGAGGCATCAGAGTATGTTTCTTTCACGATCCTGCCTTCTACCGTCAATGTGTACAAAATACGTCATCAGTAACATACTCGACTTTGTGTTATTCAACACCTGTTCGCCTGTTTATCTGTAAGTGACTATATTGCTATTGTATATTGTATAATGATATTTTTTCCATAACAGAATTCATATTATCATTGAACTATTATATATATTAATTTCCTTTGTGTAATAATTTAAGATCTTGAGTTTGACTGAAGAATGAATGGTTCCATTTAAATATTTATAGATCATATGATAAACCAGGTATTGATTTATATTGATAATACCAAGGTTGGTGTATTTGATAATTACCATTGTTTGTTTTATTGTCTCAATCCGAATATGGTATAACTTTCATAACTTTGTATATTGGGCGGAATATTATTCCCTATAAACTTACTTTGAAAATAACTGTCTTGTTATGTATTATATATTTGCACAATAAATGTGAATCACTTACCATACGATATCTTTCTGTTGAAATCCATTTTTTATACCTACAAGTAGATTCAATACTTTTAATAATGCTAAAGTACATCTCTTCGCCTCCTTGTATATAATCTTCCAATAACCTAGTTTATACTCGGAGTAGTTATGTCACAAAGGTTCGATTCCTTGACCAACCAATGGATGAAAGACCATATTATTTTACTATGAGAGCAACAAAGAGCTAAATGAATGGCTCCATTGATGGAAATAAAATATCCACTTAATAGGAAGGATATGATGTACTTATGATAATCTTTGTTCCACTTGACATAAATTTTTGATTGTTTACTTAGATATATATATCTATAATTCTACACAAGAAAAGATATAAGTAGAATCTTTGCAATATAAAGTATGCTAACAGAAGAAACATTATTGCTCGAATTACCTATGTATTCTATATTGATAAGATGACCATAAGAAAATGATGAAACCAAAGGATAGGGAATTCTCTGAACTTTAAGTAAGTATAAATATATAATTGAAATATGTACACACCCACACAATGCATCCCTCTTGCAGACCAAGTAGATTCATACCTAGACATGAACTTGAGCCAATATATTAATCTGTTGTACTTGCAAATATAACTGTAACTTTCTTTATATACTTCCTCTATCATATAATATTCTATGTGTTTTCTATGTGCTTTGTACATAGAAAGCTGGGGGCTGAGCCAATGTATATATGTACTTTTCTTATGTATAAATAATGTAAATTCATTTTTTTAAATGTTCTTGATAATTTCTCTTTTGATAATTTTGTATAATGATATGATGCGTTCGTCCTAGTGGGACGATATCGTGTTACTGGCTTGCTATTGCACAATACTTCAGTTCATATACTGTTCTGTGTCAGAGACAATGTACTTGTCAATTTACGTTGATAGTTCACACCACAAATGTGTAATCTCTAGATAGTTCATACACAGCACGGTCGATTTATATAATATATGCCACCGTTTAATAATCCACGACTGTCTCAAAGGTACTGTGACTTTTCCTTTACACTTATGGTTTCAGTTCGATCGGTAAATCAGTTTCAGGCAGTTGGTTCCGCGATGCTGAAGCTTCTCTCTGTGAATTTGGAAGTGGTTGCCCTATAGGGTTCCACAAGTTTGTTAAGAGCGGTGGAAACTGAGGGCAGTGATCGGTTCAGGGTTCCGTTGAAGGGATAGAGTTCAACGAGGCATAAAAGTGTCGACTACAAGACAGAAAGCGGCCTCCTCCATTCAGAGCGTCTTTGCTGCCATTGAGCCACCTTTCTGTTTTTCTGATATCGTTGTCATAGAAACAGTGTATTGTGAAAGCGGGGCATCCAGACTCTCAGAAACCTCATGAACGAAAAATGGTGCTCTTTTTGGTCAAACTGAACATTATGTTAATAAAAGATGAATATCATTCAGTGGTTATTCTTAAGAATGAAAATTTAACGCAGACTCTAACAACATGTGGAGCTAATAGTTGTCAAAGGAGATGTAGAAAAAATAGGGTGTCCTCTAGGATAGACTAGACTCTCTCATATATGAGCAAGTATGTTTTTTTAGATATTCTTAACCGTTTTTTAAACTAGATTCCATCAAATCATCACTTGATAGTAATATCGTCACATAGAAAGATCTAATAATTCAGCTCATAAAAGTGTTCATAATATTATTACAAATTGTACCCCTTTGGCTATTGACAACTAGGGATGTCAATCTGGTACCTAACTGTTATTAAATACCCGTTATTTTTAAGTCGATTGAGATGCTATATTTTTACATTTGTTATATTCTATTCTATTAACATTATGATGATGATAATGATGATTCTGGATGATTTTATTTTAAAACCATTTAACAGTCCCTAGACCGACTCAAGGGCGCCGGTGAAGAGTTCAGTTTTCAATTTGCTTCTGAAGCTGGTGACAGTCTGAATTTCTCTCAATTATAAATGTCAAACAAAAATTAAAAGACTTTAATAAATATCTTAATTGAAAATGGGGAAGTGGGAAAAAGAAATAACAGCTTACCAAACTTGTACAGATAAAAGCCGTTATTCATTACCAGATATCGTACTTGAATTACTTTTTGGTAACGAGTATTGCAAAATACCCGTTTTTGACATCGTTACGGATAACCCTCTAAAACAACAGTTGGCACCTTTTACAGCCAATAAACAGCTAAGTCCAGCACAAATACATTGGTAGTAGCGACTGTCCATGGGGAATAATAATATTAAAAGCTCAATAAAAGATTTACTTTTATGAAAGTGTAAAGTAACGATCATCAACGCTGCCACTCAAAATGGAATTGCAATAAAATAAACGTTTTATTGCAAAAATACTTATTAATGAAATTGTTTTCAATAAATACTAAAAATGTGTTAATATGCAATCAAATAAATTTATTTCTTAAAGATGATAAATGTATGGTGTTATGCAACAATCTTTCAAGCAGCACCAACTTCAGTAATTGGTGTTTTTGTATTGAAATTATTAAAAAATATTTTTTTAAAGAAGTGATGAAATTATTGAAAATATTTTTTTAAAGATGTATCTGGGTTTTTATTATAAACTCAAATACAACCTTATACACCTTTCACACTAAGCTAAAGGCTTGTGTCGTGAAAGGGGAGTTTGCCGGCACCTGGGATCGAACCACGGACCCCTTGTTCATGAGGCCGAGACTCTACCTCCAGGCTACCGACGAACTTTCATATATTATAAGCATAGATTCTCTTCCATGGAGATCCCGGCAAAGAAAAAATTTCCTATTCCATCCTGAATCTCTTATTCTTTTTATTGGCTTGAAGATGATATCTTACATGTTTATTCAATGAAGTTAGTCTGTTATCTTCCGCACTTGTAGGAACTACCATGATTATATAAATAAATTCATTTCACAATAAAAACTGTGTCAATTTTAATTATAAAACCGACCCCAATAATAATTGGGAAATTTGTAGGTAGTTTTAGTTTGAAACGTGACAAGAATATTTTATTACGAAGGTCGTCCGAAATTTCCAACAATAATAGTAAAATGTCCATATACCGTAAATCTTACTACGGTATTATGTAAAGCACACTGCAAGCTTACAGAACGCAGATTAGATACAAAAACTCATAATTGAATTACATACATCAAATGAATTATGAACGTAAATGAGTTGGGTCAACCATAGAAAAGGTTATTTTAATTTAATTATCGTTCTATGTCGCTAAGGAGATGTATTAAATTAAAATAAAAGTAAATTCTCAACGTTATAAAATCATAAATACATACGATTTCTTTTTTCACAATTAATGAATGACGCTTGCTGAAGATGTTTACCTTAAAAGTTTAGCAGCCCTTATAGAGATTTGTCTGTGTAAAACATTTATTGATTTCCAAGCCTTCCGGTCTTTTGCTTAGACTCTTAATAGAAATATATTTATCTATATTATCATCACGGTGTTTTTTCCACCATTGGTTTATGTGTTTAGTGGTAAGCATAATACAAGATTCATATCTTAGTTTGGAACAAACCAGATCTCTGTGAATTGACTATACCTGTTATGTTATTTTGTGTAATCTAATACTTACCTTATTCTTACACAAAACTTGAAATATTAAAAAAAGTGATATAATTATTATATTATTCTAATAAATCAAATGTTTTTGTGTTAACACTTTGGAAATTCATTATAATTAAAATCATTTTAATTATTATAATCTGATGAGGCGATGGTTTATTTTCATAAACTGAATAAGTTTTAAAGCTGTCGCCTTTAAAATAATGGGTTTAGGTGTTTGAAATGTTTCAATGTTTTGCTGCAAGATTTTTAATCAGAATGGCATATAAACTTCAGAGTTATAAGTGGATTAATTTCTGGTAATTGTATTTTATTAGATCCAAAGCAAATAGTTCATTTCTGTTATAAGTTATAGATGAGATTAATTGAAAAAGACAGGCACATTGCTAATGCATTAAAGAAAATAGCTAACTCTCAATAGAGAAACACAATATTATCTTTTCCTCGGGAAATTTCCTATATTTATTATTGAATATATGTGGAGATGCTGTCTTTATCTGGAGGAAATGGAGTAGAAAACCGAGTAAAGATGAAGGAGAATTGAACACAGATATGTAGTGGAATTAAAGGAAACAGAAGGAAGGAAGTGGGAGTAGAACTCGTTGCAGCATTTGCGATAAGATGACTTGCATCAAAATAATGTATTAGTTTTTCATCACGCAGCACGCCTAGTTACAGAGCAACCTAGTAACTGCTGCAACATAATGTTATCCACATTGGTAAAAAATTGTCCCTGTTTTATATGTTTATTTCTTGAATAAAGTATTTTTATTGTACTGTGTACTTAATGAATAAGTTTGTACCATAATTGATTTGAAAACAAAATTTACTTACTTGCTACTTCCGATGGCCGAACAGCCCATGTAGGACCTTTGCCTCCGGAACAATACATCTCCAAGCCTTTCTATCTTGAGCAAAAGACAAAATTTGCAAAAAAAAATGTAGTAATAAATGCACTAAATGTGGATATAATTGTGGAGGCAAATAAAAAAATCAACGATTCATTTACAATGAAAATGGTTAAACTTATTTTTTTATAATATTTCATCCTACATAATATAGTGTCTCTGGAACATTATAGAATTAAATTAAATAATCTCAAAGTAGGTACTTCGGGTTGGAATATCAGTTATGAACGAGCACCGAATACATAAGTATTCTGTTGTTGACTTAAATCAAGTTGGCGCAACTGTACGATTATTACCAATTTACAATAATACAACACAGATACGAGGCGATAATAACAAACAGAATGTGAGTAAGTGAATAACTTAATTAAGTGTGCATCCTAATGGATTCTGTGTATAGAATTTCATCAATTCAACATGAATTAATATAGCATCAGAGAATCCAACATACATATTCAATTTTCTGCGAGTTTAGTGTGAAACAACACTACACTCACAAAATTAACATTGCGAGTTTAGTGAAACAACACTACACTCACAGAATTAACATTGCGAGTTTAGTGAAACAACACTACACTCACAGAATTAACATTGTGTCTAGTTTGCTCCAAAACGTTTTCTTTTAATGTTTTATTTTATTCACTGTCAGTGAGTGAATTTCTTCATATTTTCTTCTTATTCTGTTCTTCTACTTCTTCTTCTTTAAGTGCTGCCTCATCAGAGTTTTTCTACTTTATTGACTGCGGCCCTGAACAGCAGTGTGGTTCTATTTCTGAACCGTTGTTCTGATTCTTCTCCGACTACTTGGTCGTCTTTTTCCTGGTATTTTTCTTGAATTATTAGTTGAAGGAGTTGGTATTTTTCTCCTCTCATTACGTGGCCAAAGTATTGCAATTTTCTTATTTGTACACTGATCACCAACTCCAGATGCTTTTTTATCAATTGTTTATAATTGTAAACAGTGGCGGCCCAGAACTAGAATGCTAGAACTAGAATTAGATCGCGTAAACCAGACTTTAAGGATGGATACGTGATGAATACAATTAATGGAAGGGCATGCAAAAGAGCTGCATATACGTGTATGTGACGAAAGCAGAAAGCTTTTGCAAGGATAACAGTAGGTAAGTGTCTCTCGGTGCACATGTTTGAATATTAAGTGGTTGGTTGTGACAATCATAAATTTGCAATTGCGATATATGAATCATGAGCTTTGCATACCAGAAGACGTAATAGCTACCTCTACGATTTTCGGAAGCAGTGTGGGAGAGCTTAAGGTCCATAAGTCACCTCAGAACTATAAATTATTTAATGTCTATTAATACTATTAATTTCTTTTTATTATTGTTTTTCATTATGTATGACAGCCAAATGGGCTTTGATATAAATGAACAGAATAATAATAATAATAATAAACTTTATTGTACAAAATAATTATATGGATACAAATGATAAAGATACATGGTATAAACGAATAATTTTGCACAATGATATGTGAACACTTATAAATTGGACATTACATTACATACTTTTTGGTGATTGTATAATTATACTAAATATATGTGTTTTGTCTGTAGTGTACCGTTGACTTGAATAAATAAATATTTCTAGTGCACGACTTAATCTGCAGAGTGAGTCACAGTTGGTAGTGGTCCCTCGACCAAACTAGAGCAAGTAGAAAAAATGTTAAAAGTATTTTCTCAAAATACGAAGTTGGATACCTGTAAACATCAACAACGTAACATCTTGTAGATAATAGGTATTTCAATTTGAGCCCGAAAAGAATAAAAACATTCTAAAAAAATATTTCAACGGAAACTTTACTATGAAAAAATATTACTCATAAAGTTACGATCCATTCATTCTCTGAAAATAAGTTTAAAATCACGAAAAAAGTACGGCATTAAAGTTTCGAATCCATTAATTGAAGCATTGTACGGAATACATAATGAAAATGTTGGGTGAAAAACTTTTTCACGATTTTTTTGTGATGATGGATATTTTGAAAACTTTGATCCTAATTGAAAATTTGTTGGAATCTTTTTTAAGATTTTAATATCTATCCACTTTTACCAAGATGTTATAATAATAAATTTTTACCTTTGAATAACTTTTGAAATATATCCTCAATTTTTTTTTTATAAATATCATTTTTATATACCGCAAACTATGTTAAAGAAAGATGCTGACCCATGTGGTGGCGTGGAATGCAAAGAATGTAGGTAAATTAATATTTTGATTGACTAATACATAAGTTTAAGTTTGTGATAACTTGTGTATTGTATTTTAAATTATATAAAAAAACATAAATAAATAAATAAAATTAAAATAAAATATATCTGAAAGTAAGTGCAGTCGTCGTTTTTAACCAAAAAATAGACAAAAGTCTTTGGGTAAACTGGATTTCGCGAACTTATTTTACGGATTACGCGAGTTCGTCGGTAGCCTGGAGGTTGAGTCTCGGCCTTATGAACATGAGGTCCGGGGTTCGATCCCAGGTGCCGGCAAACTCCCCTTTCACGACACAAGCTTTAAGCTTACTGTGAAAGGTGTATAAGGTTGTATTTGGGTTTATAACAAAACCCAGATATATCTTTTTTAAAAAAATAAATAAAATAAAAATTTAGTTGTGGTGGTCAACTATTAAGATTGTGCCTTCTGGATCTTTTAAGCAGAACAATGTCGTATGATAAGCGGACTATGAAAAGCGCGAAGGAATTGAGTATAAAATAAATTATTCTTTTAACATTTACTACTAAACCAACTACTATCAAGGCATATCTTGCAAGAGAGGTAGCCAGCTGGATGTTTTTAACACGTAACATGTCTTCCCGGTACTATAAAAATAATAAGACATACAGGTGGCAAACCACATAGTTGAATTTAAGATATAATATGTCTTAAATTTTTCGAACACTTCCCGAAGTCTTACGAAAAAGAGTGGGAGACCAATATGCTATGACGACGGGTGTGGCATGGAGGCTACACTCTTGCCTTTGAGTCACGAGGTCCTGGGTTCGATCCTAGACCAGGGCAAAATGAAGAATATTTTTTTCAAATTATCTTAGGTCCGGGTGTAACATGTATATGTTTAGTGCATTGTATATGTGTGTATCGTCGTGTAAGTACCCATAATACAAGACTCATATACCTATGAGTTTGGGACTAGCTCGGTCTATGTGAATAATTGTCTATACATGTTTTGTTATATTGAGTATTATATAACCACTACATCATTAAAGGCAGTTACTAGGTAGAATAATAAACGTCCGGATGTAAAAAACATATTAACTTACCGATAAATCGATGATTGATTTTCAATTAAATATACATTGCCGTTTACAACTGCTGTCATCAAAAAGTCATCGAAACTTACCTGAAACAATCAAAAAGACATTTAGTTAATATTGGATTATTATTAATTATTACTAAAAAAATATACATAAAATAATACATAAATTACAGCACAGAATTCATTATGACGTCTTACGAATGTTGCCTACCGTAATTTGCATTTATTATGTGTAAATAAAAAGTTTATATCAATAATAATTTTTAGTAAAAAATGGTTGGTTCTATGGTTTGCATCAAATGTTTCTCGGAGAATGGCGGAACAGAGAATAAACATTGTCTACGGATACCGAAAGTGATCACTTAAGCCAGCCTAGAGCCAGTTCGTATTATAAGCGTCGGGACGCCTTTCTCACTTCTTCCGATTATATTTTGTATAATGTTACATTGTGTTTCTCCAATCAAGATGTCTGATTGGTTTTGTCATCTGCGCGTTGTGCCCAAATCAGGTAAAACAATAAAAATCGGTTTACTTTCTAAACATTAGTATTTTAGCTAAAATATTTTTTTAATCTGTTTAAATGTTGAAGAGATGACCTCGCTTTTTTGCAAAAAAAATACTAATGGCCCGTATAAGAAGAAACAAAAACAATGTATATCTATGTTTTTGTCGAAGAATAAAAAACAGTCAATATAGATAATATCTATACATGCGAGCAGCTATTGAATTAACTGCATGTAATAAACATTTAGATTATCCTCTCCATGTCATTAAAAATAAGACATACAGAATTGGTAGCATTGCTCATTGCTGAAGGATGATGAAAGAAAAGAAAATTAAGCTTTTGTTACAAGTTTGGGGTCAAAGTAGCATTTACAAGGAAATGGATATGGTAAAGGTATTTCGAGAAAACTTAAATAGGCAATTATAGCACTTTGATTGTAAGACAATAATAATTGTAATCCACAAGTATTCAAGTCCAATGGCATTTATATAACTACTGTTTCTGAGAAGGGAAACCTTTAGGTCAGAGTTTCTCAACATGGCTGAGGATTCCAGGGGGGCGAAAGAGAGCACAGAGGTAATGGGAGAGTGTTTAGGTAATTCATGGAGGTGGTGGCAAAGTGGCAAACAAATCGAAAATCGAGTTTAAAAAAGTTGAAAGTCACACAAAAAGATCTTATACTTCATAATTAAAAAAGTCTACATTTCCCCGAATTCTTATACGAAAATAAGAAAATGGATTATCTTTAGAGAAAAAAAGGTTCAAGATTTCTTATTTATTTGTTTATTTTATTCTTCGTGCACATCATCATTCACATGACAAAATCAGTTTATCATTTTCTATAAGTAAATCAGTTTACATAAGAAAAAAATGTGATGATATGCAGTGGCAAGATTGTCACTATATATATAGTGATTTCTTTCATCTAACCACAACTCAATCTTTTATAGTGAAATCATTTTGCAAAATTGCAGTTCTTCTTAGAAAAATCCTGAATATTATGTCTTTGTAGGCGATTTGATTAAGGTTTGATGATAGTGTGGGCGGTGATCGAAATAGATTGAGAAACTTTGCTTTAGATGCTGTACAGCCTTCGTATACACGGGACAAAGGACCCTTGTTTAATTTACCACAAATCACACCCTATCAGGTGGGTTTGTCCCTTTACCACCTTTATATCATATATTAGATATATTAGTCACACATATTAGAAATAGATGTTAACGATCTAAATGCTACTCAAAGGGTGTGAAATGTCAAAGCAATTTGTATTTGGTAGGCACAGCAGGCTTAAGCGACTCAAAAGGTAATGTAAGTATATCCAAGACTCCAATACGCCTCCGGTATTCCAAGTGGAAAAAGCAGAGAGAACTGAAAGTTATATTGATCTAACCTTTAATATTTCAATTGTTTTTTGCACATTCGTGCATTAGGTATTACAAAAGAAAAAAAAAGAGAGAACTGAAAGTTATATTGATCTAATCTTTAATATTTCAATTGTTTTTTGCACATTCGTGCATCAGGTATTACAAAAGAAAAAAAAGCAGAGAGAAGTGAAAGTTATATTGATCTAACCTTTAATATTTCAATAGTTTTTTGCACATTCGCGCATTAGGTATTACAAAAGAATTATTGTAAAAAATTGTGATATTTTTGTTAAAATGTTTGATTAAAGGTGATATTTATTAAGAGTGAAAACGTTACTAAAGGAATGAATGTAGAGGAAGTGAAAGAAGCATGTAAGGATAGATCTAAAGGACGTTCCGTTCTCTCTGCCTACCCCACCTGGGACACGGCATGAGATTATAGATAGATGGATAATATCGCGTCTTTGCAATACACTCGCCCACTGTGTAGTAATAATATTCAATATTGTTGTATTTTTTTATAACAATTGCTTGTGAAATCAATAGACATGGAATGAAGAATAAATAAATAAATGGATGAATAAAGAAAAACTAAGAATTTTTTTGATATTAATAACAATCATAAAATTCGACACGATTCGACTTTGAAAGAATAAAAGCAAAGAATACGTTTTTTATTTTAACAACAATCGTTAAATTCGACTCGATTCGTTTTTGCAAATGGTTAGATAGATAATCTCGCCACTGCACATCATCACATCATTTTTTTGTTGTGTAAACTACTCTGTTGACTTTGTTATAATTTTAAATGAATATGATTTGCAAGAAGAATAAAATAAATAAATAAAATCTAATCAACATAAGATATGTTTTTTTCAATTTGGAGGGCTGAATGTTTTCTTGTTTTAGAGAATTAGCTCTACCCAAGAATTTTCATACTTCCAACTAATAGCGCTGAGAAATATAATTTCAGTATTCAGCCAGCGTGTATGTAGCAAAAACCAAATAGATTTTCGTACCAACCAAATAATACATAGTGAATACCTGATTTGCAAAATACAATAATATACGTACGATAGATGCCTATACAGTTAAATAATAACATAAGTTTTCATAATATAACTATATAATACCTATTAAACATATATTGAATATATAAAATATATTACAGTGGCGCTACGCATATCACATACACAATTTATAAAGTACTAGCTATGAAACGGGGCATCGTTAGGGAAAATGTTATAAATGTTCAGAATATTTACTAATTTTATTTTGCTTTACAGAAAGGCGTCCCAACGCTTACGAATTGGCTCTAGGCTGGCTTAAGCGATCCGATTAGATTTTGCACAATGTTAACTGGTCAAACTAGCAGCCGCTAAAGTATGGAACTTATTTGTTACGGCACCATTTAAACGGAAAATCGGGATCCATTTGAGATCTGCAATATGTGATTCCAAAAGATAGTTGCTTCCATGGTTTGCAAAAAGTTTTTCTCGATCGGTGGACCTTACATCATGACAGTGAGAATGTCGAAATTGGTGAACGTCCTCCATGAGCCGTGTACAGATGGCAGGATGCGAACGTCAATCAACACCAATCATCAAGCATGTGGCCAAATTTTGGAGCATTCGCCGAAGAAATATTCGGAGAATGCCTTCGTTAGCCGTCCACACCACTTGACACAGCTTGACGAAGCTTAATGAACTTTGACTTTGGCCATAGATATATAACAAAATTTGACAGTTATCGTTCGCTACTCCCCCTTCGCTGGCAATCCGCCTATGTACGGATTGGACACCAATCTTTTGGCCGAATGTAAGATGGCGGTGTTTTGAACAGCTGTTTTCATGTGAGTTTTGTCATGGTGACGTTTCGTCCGTTTTATATACCTCGATAACGGTAGTCCACCCGATTCGAGTGATTTGTATGTTTATAAACCTCGGTGTGGAGTAGAAAGTATTGTATTATTACGTCGACATACGTATAGGTTTACGACAAAGTGAAAAAAAGTGAATTTTTGTTTCGTCTAAACACACAGTTACAAGAGTGGATGTATTGTTTTCAGTTACGGCAATCCACCCCATCTTAGTGTGAAGGTCAGTGGAGTAGTCATCAGATAATGCAGATGACACTAATTTCTTGATGCGGACAGTTGAAAAGACCTTCAAGAACTGCTCCTTAAAATTAACTCCACTGGTGAACGTTTAACATTCATGTGAACAAAACTTAAAAGATGCTTTTTAGCCGAGAAAGTCATCCAAATGTCGATCTTGCACAAAAAGGGTGTTGGTATCAAGAAGGTAAAACAGTTCAAGTACTTGGGAAGCATCATTACTGTGAAATTGGACCCTGACACTGAGATTAATTGTAGAATAGAAGTGGCACAAACAGCATTTACTAAAATAATGAAAAACCTTCTTTGTGACTACAATATAAACCTAAAGCTGAGACAAAGAATGGTCAAATGTTATGTATAGTCAGTCTTACTTTACGGTGTATAGGCGTGGACTCCTTAAGTAAATATAATTAACCGCCTTGAAGTGTTTCAAATGTGGATCCACCGTACAATGCTAAGAATATCCTGGAACTCTGTAAAACATCATATTTGGGCTATGTGATGAGAGGTAGCAAATACTCCAGCTCGTCATGAAGGGGAAGGTCAAGGGCCGCAGAAGACAGCTCTCCAGCTGGCAAGACACGTGAAGAAGAAGAACCATACATACTCTTACACCTCGTATGGAGAAGCAAGATGCAACGCAGCAATCAATTATAGAGAGGTAAGTTTTTTGTTATTGCAAACACTCTGTTTACAAAACGCAGTGATAATATACACCAAAATAAGCAACAATTATCACTATTAAGTAGCAATTTTGCTCTTTATCTATCCTGGTTGAAAATTACACATCTCTAAATTGTTTTTTATTATCTCCCCAATATAGTAGAAAACCAAATGCTGATATTCTGCTCGCTGGAGAATATCTTTAAATCCAACCACAAAAGTGATCATTTCTTGAATTCATAGTTGTGTCCACCATACATTAACTGTACCTACTATAAGAGTAGACTTAATACAATTAAAGGTCATTGACTGTAAGATAATCAACTTTCTTAATTAACTTTTGAAATGGAAGTGGACTTTCTTGAAAACTTATCCTATCAATAGAGTTGTGAAATCGCTAAATGCCTGTGTTTTGATATTAATAAATTTAACATGAACTTAGAAAGCGCAACACTGGCTACATAGTTACTGTAGTGATCTTTTATAATATTATCATTACAAAAAAGACGGTTCTTTGATGACTAATAAAATTAACTAATCTTTATTTTGTAGGTCCGCTTGATGTGCTTAACTTCCCGTTAAATTTTGCATCTTTAGCAACATATCTGAATAGCGACAGGTGAGTGGATATAATATTTGCTTATATCATTGATATAACAGGTTAGATCAATGGCTTTATATCATATTTCATGAGTGGAAGAGACAGAATAGGTATTCAACAAACAGATCATTCTTTCCATTTTATTTGAATATAAGACAATCAGATTGTTGTTAAATCAGAATAGAATTGAAGATATTAATTGTCTCATGTAAAATGTTTTATGAATATTTGTCACTTGCAGAACACTGGAATATAAGTGTACAGAATAAATGGGAGACTTATTTTATTCGGGACTCCACTGATGTGTTATGTCATTTATATTTTTGTAAATTATATTAAAACTATGTACTCCAAAAGGAATAGAGTAAATCTTCCACTAAAACATCATGCACGGAACGACACTTTTAAATCACCTATCCACTGTCATCATCAGGATTGTCTCAGTTTTCCTATCGTAGAATAAACTGTGTATTCAACGTATAGTTACTAAGGTACCCTATGGATCTGAAATCCAGTTGCAGACAGATGGGAAAAAGTCAATTTGCTTTACCTACCATCTGAGGTTAATTGCCAGATAATGAATTTTATTGAGAAAATATTCTTTTTGAATCTACATTTAGTCATTGTCTTTAAATTTCAAACTCTTTATTGTTGTTTCAGTCAAGGTTTCCGAATGCATGAGATCATCAGTTCATACTCACAAACAAAGAACCAACATTGAATGAAACACCTAATGAACTTACAGCATTCTTATTATATAAAATTGTACACCATGGCATCATTGCTGCATAAAATTTTAAACCATGTCATCATGTTACAGGTGTAATAAAAATGTGATTATGTGGTATTAAAAGTTTTTCGATTTCTACCCAGTTTTTAATAGCACAAAAGAGCTAGCTAATCTAATTTGTTCAGGCATGTAATATTGAAACTAGATGGTTGACCTAAATATTTTTTAGATATAAATCTTTACAGATTTGATATTATACTTTAAATATAACACAGTTTACTTTTCACTTAGATTTATTCAAATCTCGAGCGCTTTTGTCAATGTTAACAAATTGACATTTTCAAGAGAACTTTTCACATTTCTACTTTAAGTGCTGAAAACATTATTAGCATTTACATATTTCAGCCTTAATGAAACTTATTATTTTTATTCAAAGAAAACAAACTAGTCTCCAAGTAAAGATAATAATATATCCCTATAATTGAACAGAACTATAAAGTAGATAATATCGTGCCATCACAGCAAAGAGGAGATCACAGCAAAAAATTCACGAGAGAGATGGTGTCATTTAGTTGTATCATTCCATTCAGTTCAGACAGTGACAGTTTATGTGAATGGCACCTAGACTGATTAACATCATGCCTCTAAAGATTAGGAAAATCACTGTTTTTTTTTTTTATTTAAAAGAGCATGTTATGGGTGGGTGTCTGATCTGCCAATGGAGAGATTGCAAGATATCTTAGAATTTGTTCCATGATTTGTTTTGTGTTTTATGTGGGGTGATATACTTGTGTTGGTATGTGGTGTGGGATTTGTGATGTGTGTGGTTGAGGGATGTGTTGTTTTTTTCTGGTTTTATATGGGGAAATGGTTTGTTTGTGTGTTGTTTCATGTATGGACAGTTTGCAGCAGTGCTTTTCTTGTTATGAATGTGATTGTGTAAATATAGGAGATGAATGCTTTTTGTGATTGTGTATGTTTCTATATGATTGATATGTTTGTGAGATGTTTGCCTTAGTGCAGGTTATACCTAGTTGGGCAGCATCAATGAAAATATGTATAAGATTTGTAATTTATTAGTGTAATAAAATAAATAAAAAAATAAAACACTGTTTACCTCCACTATGAAAGCAATTCATAATGAAAGTAAACAATATTTTATTTTTTTGTTTAATTCATGTTTGCATGATATTTGAGTTTTGATGTGCCGCGCCCAGCAAAATGTTGATTTCCCTCTTTTTGTATATTCTGTTGAAAAAATATAAATTAAAATATTAATATTTTAAAGATATAAGTATCTGGGTTTGTTACAAACCAAATTATAACCTTATACACTAAGCTAAAAGCTTGTGCCATAAAAGGGGAGTTTGCCGGCTTCTGGGATCGAACCACTGACCGCTTGTTCTGAAGGCTGAGACTCTATCTCCAGGCTACCAACGAACTCGGATATAATCGAATGTAATGTTTTCAAAGTAATACTTCATTTGAATTTCAAACAAGGTTATTCAACAACAACCTGCGCATCTAAGCTTCGGTTATTGTTATGTAGACATGTTGTACCCGGAGAGTAGGAATTTGGTTGTTTTTCTTAAGCACAAAATTAATTAGCATTTTTGTATGCGTTTGACGTCACAATACTGAAGTTTTTACAGTTAACTGATTTGTAGGTTAAGTTAGAGTAAGTTTGGTGCTATTTTATACATTATCATATCATTTCTTGGGTGAAAACTAAACAATTTCGTGAATATAAGTAGGAAATTCATAAATTTAGTTTTAATGCGTTAACCTTATTTTGAGAGTCACTTTCCATGGACACGTTATTTTGACGTATTGTTTTAATAATGAAACAGTACTAAACATTGTTGAACATGGTTTATTAAAAGACACTTACCAGTTTTAGTTTTTAAACTAATAAACTGATTAAACAGAAAAAAACTTTTGCGGTAACACAACTGACAAGCATAACAAAACAATCATTCATCCAATAAGTTAATAACCATAGAGAATAACTTTTTTCTTTTTCTTCTTTTTTTTATTAATATGGCTATTCAACAGGTTTTAAATTAATACTCATTCCAAAATATATATAAAAAAATATGAAATCGTAGCAAATCTCATAGCAAAACATCTTTCGGAATAAATTTGAATCACAAAAGACTGCGTCGACTTTTTTTGATAATTTTAATGTAGAAAGCAGTAATTTACTTAAAAGAAAACTTGTTGATATTTTAAACACAAAATTTATTATTTACATTTTTCGTCCACATTCCATATAAAATTTTAGTACATTCTATATAAAATCTATATAAAATTATACCTCGGTTTTCTTAAAGAATATTTTCTCACAGTACCTTTTTTTACAACATAACGGGTATTTGCACCGATTATTGTGTTACTACCGGATACCGTTGCCGTATTTTCAAAATGCTATAGGAATTTGAAATATTTCAAAATCTTCTCGGTTTTCTTAAATATTATTCACTCGAATCATAGATTAAATATCGGGTATTTTTACCGGAATTTCGATACTTTATCTACCGAATACCGACCAAGCTGTTTTGGGTTCATTAAAATACTAAAACATACCAAACTAACTCTATTAAAATCTACCAAAGAATTAAAAACTACTAAACCCTGTTGCCAATGCCTCGAAAACTACCTAAAAAGCAAGAAACTACCAAATCTGTTCACGCTGATGACATTATTCACGTGGATGTAAATGATTTTAAGTGTTACCGGTGTGATAAATACCTACATTCACGTCATATTTTTACGTTTGATTGATCGTAAGTTCGGTTAGAGATTTTAAATAAGTATATTTTTGATTCTTTGGATGGCTACAGCTATTTTTTATGGTTTCATTAAAAAATTCTAGCCACAATTTTATCATCTATTAAATTGGTGAATTCATTTTCATTTAATTTTTGTTTAACTTTGATTTATTTGTGTACTGTATTCATCATATTTTCGCCATTCGTGTGTCAATATCCACTTCGATAAAGCATATTTGTAATTTTTATTATTATTATTTGGATGATTTGTAAAGCGCCGTTTTGTGAAAAAAATCCACCTCAAGGGCGCTCTTTGCTAACTAAGGTTGTGCTTGAATTATTCCGTGAGATTTCTTGAATAGATAAGTTTTCAGTTGGTTCTTGAAACGAGATATGTCTTGCGTTTTTCTGATCGTTTGTGGAAGCCTGTTCCAGACTACAGGTGCAGATATTGCAAAAGCACGCTCCACGTACACTGGTTTCGATACAGTACTGGTCACTTCCAATTTAGTTGTAATATCTTGACAAGACCTAATTGTTTTGTCTGTCTATGACTTAACGCCTGTCTACCACAGAGTAATGAATCAAATGCGTACGAAAAATGTAAAAAAAGTAATTTAATTCTCGTGAGATAGACCGAATTTCGACGGATTATTATTTTCCACGTGATATAATAGTATCTAAAATTAATTTGAAATTTCATAAATTGTATGTGAGATGGACTTCATTGCCTAGAATCTTTTACTGAGGTATACAAATATAAAAACAAAAATAAAAGCAGGATTTAACCATAAAAATCATAGAAATTATTTTATAAAATCAAGTTATGATCGATGGCTTGATTTTTTCATGAGGTAGATTTTTTCATGCAAGCAACACTTTATCACAGTTTGGATACGATATGCATCTATGGTTATGTTACACAGAATCTTCGCCGAAAGTTCCGCATCAATCCGCATGAGAATTTGTATGTAACTTCTGAAGGATTCGGCCTTGATTGCCAATCATTCGTTTTGCTGGTCAATCATATGATTGACAATCATTCGGCGTTCGCATCCTGCCATCTGTACACGGCTATGGACACCGAAAGTGATCACTTAAGCCAGCTTGGAGGCAATTCATAAGCGTTGGGATGCTTTTCTCACTTCTTTCGATTAAATTTTGCACAATGTTACATTGTGTAAACATTGTTCTCCAAATCGGAATATCTGTTTAAAAATGTTATATGTTAACCGTTAATAACCAAATAAGGTGTTGTTCTCTTTCCAAAGCCTTAAATATTAGTTTCGTAAAGTAAAGTATAATACAATTTCTGCATCCTGAAACACGCTAAGTTGATTAAAGTTTTTCTGTTGGATATTTGATAAAGAGAACTTATGAGGAACTTATCTCACAAACATTCATACATATTAACAAATGGACAAAAATATAATGTGGGAGATATAGAAACTAGATACCTACCCACCTTTCTAGTTTAGATGAACCCTTGGTTAATATCAAGTTACAGGTTTGGAATATTTAATACAAGGTATAACATAACTTGGAATAATAATAATATGTATCTAGTAATAAGAAAATTATCATACATGACAGACAAGCGATGTTACGGTGACTGGAAAACTGTATTTTTACTTCATGAAACTTTTGCTCATTCGTAAGCAGGCACAAATTATATGTTCGTGGTGTCCACGTCAAATAATACGTATCCACTCATTTCTGAAAGCTTTCGAGTGCCCTGTACTGTACGCAAATTTTACAAAACATCACAAATAAGGCATTTAAAGAAATGAAATTCAGCGACGAGGTATGCACATTAGATAGAACTACTACTACTACTATACCATCACGGCATATCCCACAAGTGGGGTAGCCAGCAGACCAGCTGCATGTAAGAAACATGCAAGCTGTCCTCTCCGTGCCAATATAAAATCAAGACATTCAGGATGGGTGGCAAACCTCATCGTAAATTTAAGATGTAATTAAAATGTCTTAATTTTTTCGAACACCTGCCTTTTACAGGACACTCGAAAACTTACGGAGAAGAGTGGGAGACCAATTCTTTACCGGGTGCTCCACGGCCTAGATAGAAAGAATAGGATATAACGACTCTCCAGTTTCATAAACCAACAACTCAAATATCTAATATTCAAAGATAATATTATGTCATCTTAAAGTTTTGAAGCAGTATGGCAGTCTATCAAAAACTCAAAATTATTATGTGCTTCATACAGAAATTATTCAAATTTAAGAGTGTTTTGTTGGGGGAAATAAAAAAATATAATTTTTACTTCATATAAGCTAAAAACCTAGTTTATAAAAAAAATCCAGTAGTTGGTCTATGGAACTCGATAATATTTGTATACTTTAAAGTTTTTTAAGGTTTTAATTTGCATTAAGTATATTCTTTTAAACAATTCTTGTAATTTTCGTAGTCTTGAAAAGCTGGTAATTTATTGAATTGTTTAACACTCAAATATGAGTAGCATTGTTGTATTACAGTACCCTTTCAACACAAGAATGGCCAATACATTTATATATCTTAGGACTTTACTAAATCGCATGTCATCTATTTTGGGGGAGGATCTATGTATAGTCTTTCTTAATCCGACGCAAAACAGTTCATGAATATATACATACATTATATATAAAGTCTACTCGATTTAAAGCTTGTGGAATATGGAACGGTTGCATAGAAGAAAACTGTAGTTTTGAAATGTAATATGGTTAAATAGTTCTACATATTTATCTCTCGTGCTTGGAATAAATCTGAGTTTGATAATAGTAACACGAGTAATAGTTAGAATGGAGCGTTAACGATTAATGAGTTACTCTTTACGAGTTAACTTCAGTTAAAATGCGATTAACTTGTAAACTGATTTGTTTATACTTTACCGTTAGCATCCGTTTTAAAAAGTTCTATTGAATTAAAAATGATGATATTCTTCCGGATATACCACATCTAGTTGGTCTTCCTCCTTCGTCTTGATTTTTCGACTCTTGGAGCTGATTAAGTATTATCATACTTTTGATAATGTGTTCATCAGCAGAGTTAAAATGTCAAGATGAAAGAGGGACAACAACCAGACGGCATAAACCTGGAAGAACATCATCGTATTTAAATGAAGACCACGAAAGCCTACAACAGCTACTTCTGTTAAATTAAGACTGTTATTTTGTATTCCAGCAATTTTCAAGGATTGATGGTACAATAACAGGTGTTGGGCTTTTCCAAAAGTAATCAAGGACCTTCTAATTTTAAAATGCCGTCTTTAAGATCCTTTTTTTTCGTTTTGGTATTAACTGCAACTTAAGCATTTAAAAAAATAGTGACTACACGAGAAACGTAGTTATCTTTACGATAAAGAATTAATGATTAACTAAGTTTTCGATTAAAGGTAGCCAACTCTGGTTAAAGGTATAAAAGGAACGAATATATCAGAAGCCGTATGTATAACATTAATAATAATAGTAACGTCAGGTTGATTGGTTGACGGCAACACGACGTGTGTGGTGAGGGAGGATTAGGGAGAGAGGACATGTCTTATATTGGGTGACAATATTATTATAAATATTAGTATTAAAATACATGTAACACTAGGGTATACATAGTGTTTGTAGAAAAAACGTTAAAAGGTTGTTGCTGTGTTTAATCTATCGATACCATTATACGGTATTTTTGTTTTACGTGAAGCAGCCAGTAGGAAGACAAACTTTTTTGATGTGGTAAATGTGTCAGTTGTCCTCTCCGCGCCAATAAAAATAAGACATTCATGATGGCAGGTATGCTTCATGTTGAATTTTATATTCGCGTTGTTTACCAATTATTATGTAATGCCTGTCTTAACAGGACACTGAAAAATGTTAAGTAAAAATTGAAAGTCCAGAGGCCTGAGTCAACAACACACTTTCGTCTCACGTTCCCGCTCCGCTAGCGTTCGGGTGCAGACGATGGTGCGCCAAAGTGTTAATTTTCGTAACTATTGTGTATCTTAGCAACGAAATTGACACTTGCTTGCAACATCGTCTGCACCCGAACGCTAACGGAGCGGGAACGTGAGACGAAAGTGTGTTGTTGACTCAGGCCTCTGTTCTTCGGCGATAACTTCATGGAGAAACATCACGAAAAAAATTACTGATAATAGATTAAAGTTAAAATAATTATACTATCTATCTATATGTGCATCATGGAGATAGATGACTAATTAGATTACAAAGTTTTCACACGTTGGAATTCACACATTTAAGATTTTAGAGACACAATATCTGAGTAGAGTTGGGGAAGAAAGCCCCAGAACATTGGTTGTCTGGAAGAAAAAACCTCTGAAATAATTACATTTTATGATACAGTGCTCTTTTTTTCAATACGATTTTTTATTATCTTAAAGAAACAGTGTTTTGCTCATAAGATAACAAAGAAATAGAATTACAAAAATGAAATAAATGTAACAAAAAATATTATTCAACTAGGTTCTATTTTAAATAACTTTAGTTAGATTACGATAAATTTCTAATTTATATATTTTTTTATTATTATTGCCGGCAATCCACCCGTAACGAGTGATTTGTGAATTTATATTATATGTGCAAAATAAAATTACAGAAAACAGTCACACAGAAAAAAAATACAAGATATGTGTTTCTATGGAATAATTCTTGAAGTGTCAAACTAAAAGCCAACAGATATAAAAAAGCGTAGAGAAATTCAGATAAAAAAAAAACTATCAAAGTATTAACATAAAGCTTTTCAGAAGATGACAAAGCTTATGCGGATCAAATAGACGTTTAGAAATGTGAACGAAAGTCCAAAAAGGTTTCTTAAAAAGAAAATAAACACGCATTACAAAATCAGTGAATCGACAAACATTCTTAATATTACTCTGTAAGCGCTTTGAGCTTTTTAGTAAAAGTAAATACATTTTCTATCCATTCACAACTTTTCAATGAATTATGTCGTTTAAAATTTCAAATTAAAAGCTTTAAAAGCAATAAGACAATTATATTTTTTTATTTAATGTAAATTTATATTTTTTTTAAACATATGTTAAATTGCATCGTATCAATACTTCGATGAAATCGTCTTTTTGCACTATTTTATTAATCGCATAATTAAGGAGACTTTATTTGTATATATTATTCAAAACAACTGCTACATTACATGAAAGTATTTATTAATAGACTTTTATACTATACTTTTACATGTGAGGTGGCCAGCACCAGCTGGTGATAAAAACTAATAAACATGCAATCTGTTTCTTCGTGCTAGTAAAAAAAATTGTCATCAGGATAGTTTTTATGTAAAATAGAGTTTAATATGTATATTATCTTTATTTTTTCGAATGCCTGCCTTTGACAAGACGCCCGAGACAAAACTGAGCGGGAAACCAATTCTTTGCTTGCTGCTCTACGGGATTATTGAAAAACACACAAAAGCATTTAATGAAATCACGTATTTAAAGGTCTCATATTATTAAAGTGGATATTTTTTTAACCGACGTTTCTTGGTGTAAGCTCATGTTAAATTAATTATAAATAAAACACTCCTTGAGTTAAAGTATTTTATTTATAATAAATTTTTCGTATTATTTATTTTTTAAGTTAAATTTTGATGATTTGTAATTTGTTCTAATTAAATAAGTGTATATTTTTTACATAAAAAAAATCTGCATACATCAATACCATAAAAGCATCTAACACATGACAGGGTAACCAGTGAACTCACTGATGTGACAAACTTAATTTCACTTTCAAATATAAGAATACTTACTACAATATCTGCCAACGACACAAGAAAATTTCGCGAAAGAATTTTGTAAGTTTATATGACAAAATACTCCGATCCATTTTCAATTAAGCAGAAATAGTTTGAAGTATAATAGTCACTATTTCAGGAATTAAACCGTCGAAATTGGATGGATGACACTTGAAGAATTTCATAGTGTCTGGTTTCGTTTGAACTTAAAGTGCCTTTAGTGAGAAAATTAGGCTTTTTGTCAAAGACGACCCAAATATTCAAGAGACTTCAAAAATAGATAGGACGAAGACCTCTTCTCAAGTACTTACAATTGGTTAATTAAAATAATATAATTTCTTTATAAAGAATCGAAATATTTTGCAATGTATAATACCTAGTTTATTTTTGACTTGACGTTTCCACGTACGAACTAAGAAAATAAAATGCAACGAACACCATTGACACAAACACCATACACTGTCCGCTGCACAGTCTTATCAATTTCCACCTCATACTTTTTTAGGGTGATGCTTGCGCCATAAAATTAATAAAACTAAATATCCTTTCTGTGCCACAAAAAGATAAGACATCAAAATGTTAAAATATATTATGATTAATAATGCTGTCTTGATTTATTTTTGCAACATAAAAAAAATATTTAAAAAACTGTATAATGGTTTAAGATTATTTGCTGCATATAGAATCTTTGAATTCAACTAAGGTTTGATTAAAACTGCATGTTAATTACGTACAGTTAGTTCCACTGGCTAACCCCTTTGTGCGATATGTCGTGATAGTATAGTATTAATGATTTAGGATTAGTGTATAAATTTATAATATGAGTGATTAACCTAAACGTTGGTACATATTATAGAACTTCTGCTATGTTTATTGCATGGAGATAGTTAACTCACTGCCCTACTTGTAGAAAATGTAATGATAGTATAATTAATAAAGACACAGAACCTTCATTTAGGGCACAATGTATAGAAATATATTCTATTTTAAATATAATATCCCAAAGAACTAATCACGATGTTTACTTAATTTCAGGTTTATATATCATTTTACCAACCTGTGCTGAATTTTGCTGAAAGTTGAAATAAAATATTCCACCACGAAATTATTTGACAGGGTTGTATTTAGGGCAGACCTACATACATATTATTACATTAGTACTACTGAACACAATGAAAGGGTATAACACTCTATTGCCCTAATAAGAAAACTTATTTGATAAATTATTTGGGATTTCACACACCCCAACTTTTGAATGTTGAAAACAAGTGATATTTTATCTAAATTCTGAATTAATTGGAACTGATTTTTAATACCTAATTTCAAATAAGTAAACCTTTGTAATTATCTCTTAAAAAAATCTTTTCATTTTGGACACAGTATATTTAAATGAATGTGAGTCTGAAATTTATCAAAAAAACTTCACATTAAGTAAAGTGTTTCTGTTATGAAAGTGGAAGAGGTCAGCTGCTGGTGGAATCAAACCCTGGATCTCTAGATTAAAAGTCCGAGACTATTATCTTCAAGTTATCGACCACTTTAACGTTTCAGCTTGAGTTTCAATAATATTGTTTAGATCATAGATTAAAAGTCCGAGACTATTATCTTCAAGTTATCGACCACTTTAACGTTTCAGCTTGAGTTTCAATAATATTGTTTAGATCATAGATTAAAAGTCCGAGACTATTATCTTCAAGTTATCAACCACTTTAACGTTTCAGCTTGAGTTTCAATAATATTATTTAGATCATAGATTAAAAGTCCGAGACTATTATCTTCAAGTTATCGACCACTTTAACGTTTCAGCTTGAGTTTCAATAATATTGTTTAGATCATAGATTAAAAGTCCGAGACTATTATCTTCAAGTTATCGACCACTTTAACGTTTCAGCTTGAGTTTCAATAATATTGTTTAGATCATATTATGACTTACTTATTAAATATAACACGTATAGACAATTCAAACAAATCGAGCTATGCTAAACTCAGATATCAATCTTTTATTATGGATACTAAAGCGACAATACACATATTATAATGTACCTACTTAACACATAGGTATACATATAAATTATTTTTTTTTTTTTTTCATTATTTACTATATACTGACCACAATCCATATAATTTTATAGAAAAAAGGCTTTCAAATAAAATATTATCACTACCAAAATTTTGACCCGGAACAATTCGGATTCAAAATCATGTACCTGAATTTTTTATTTTTTTTTTAATTTATTATAAAACGTAACAATACATACACATAAATAAAACATTCACTTAAAAATATATTTAAAATCATATAATTTCCTTTCCCATTTAAAGAATTTGACTTGTGTAAATAAAATGTAAATTAAAAATATCTATAGAGTTACTTCTGGTTAAACATTCGACATTATAACACATCCGTAAGAAGTATGAGGCACAAATGATTCAATCTCTAAACATAATGTTCTCAAATTCTAAGGGAGTATAGCCTTCACACGACCATACATACTACACCTACATATATAGTACGTATACTCGTAATAGAGAGAGAGCGAACTCTATCACACGATTTTATTAAAAGGGACATTGTAAATCCTTTTACTGACATTGTTACAAATACATACAATAAGGTGGCAAAAAGAAATGAAAGATTTTGAAAATTACTTTACTACTACAATATCAATACGAAAAACACCACAAGTGGGGTAACCAGCAGACAACTGCATGTAATAAACATGAAGATTATTTTTTCCGTGCTAATATTAAATAATATATTATTCAGGATAGATGGTATGCCTCAACGCTGGATTAAAGATGTTTATTGTCTTATAAGTGAGGTTTTACGAACACCTACCTTTCAAAAAAAAAACCTTTTACAGAAATCTAAAAAACTTGGGAAACTTATTCTATATCGGCGTTTTCCATGCAAATTAGCATATTTGTAAAAAAATCAATATTTAATGACTTTTGTTAGTTAAGAAAAATGCGCTACTGTGAAAGATTAAATCTCTGCACATTGAATGTATTTTTTGTGAGTTTGTAATATTGTAATTATATATTTCTTTTAATTGCAAAAGATTGAGAAAAACATCGGAAATATTTCTTTCACAATACTGCGTTCAAAACGACATAATAATATGTTGAACGAAATAATGAGTACTATAAATAAAAAGCTCTATTTTTGTTTATTTTATTTATTTACTTATTTCTTTTATTTATATCTGTCTATACCATCACCTCACCTTCGAAAATTAGGCTAATAAAGAAACTAACTGGATATAATAAACATTATTAGGAATTTATGTTATGAATTTTTTGATACAATTGGATGTCGGGAACTGGATTTTTTACTTACTAGAAGTGTAGATGTCAAACATATTTTGAACTACTCCAAATAAATCATTCCAATTGATCACACTCATCCATAGTCAACCTATTTGAATAGGTATTAACTAGGTAGGTATGTTGTATATGATACATATATATATATATATATATATATATATATATATATATATATATATATATATATATATATATATTTATTTAGTTATTTATTTATTTATTTATTTATTTACATAATAAACGGCTGTATCAGCCTTTACAAATAATACAAATAAAAAGGAACAGTCAAGAGAAATAATGCATAAAGATAAAAACAATAGGTATACAAAAAGAAAAAGAAATAACATAATTATGTACTACCAATCAATTTCTAATAGGTAAGTACTGGTATAAACAATCAGATAAAAAGAATATAAACACTAATACAAGTTTAAAAGACAGAAAAAATATATATACATATATTCATAAAATGGAAAGGTATATATATTATTTAGTAGCAGTAAACAGCAGGTGCAAAAATATTTTTTAGAAAAAGTATAAAAAAGTAGTTGATAAAAGAAGGTACAATAATTAAATAGACAAGTACAGTAGTTAGGTACTCAGTAATGCATATATATAGCTGTAGATAGATGACCCTGTTCAGGCCTCGTACACTGAAATTAATGTAACAATTATATATATATATATATATGTGAACTTCCTTAAGGAGTGCACAACACAGAGTTTCGACGCTTATGAATCGATTTAGGCTTGGTTAAGAGTACTCTTTAAACCTAGGTAACATTCCCAATTCCTCTGTGTCATGCTTATCACATGACTTGAAATTTTTTAAAGTTGTATAATTATATGTTACAACTCAATATTTTTCCACTATTGAAATCAAGTTTTATACGATTTCATACAATTTCTGTGCTTTCAAACTAGAAAGACATCTGTTGCATTATTAGGAATGTTTGGAGTCAATAGGAGAAGTCGTCAAACATAGCTCCCCACAAAACAATCACCATATATTAGCATTTAGGTTGTTTGTCAATGGGTTATAAGTAGATGGATAAGTCAAATATTACGTTTGAGAGTGAGAGGAAACTTTTTTATTCCAAACATTCGCAATAATAGATAAAAGCAGCCTACTTCTATTCTTCTCTGTACTATAAAGAAATAATGCATTCAGAATGGGTAATTTATCTCACTGTTGAAATAAAAATATATTAAGGTACCTACGTGATGTATAACGTATGCTTATCTTTTTGAAAATATTCAAAAACTCACAGAAAATAGTTAGGAGATTATGTTCCATCCCACGGCCTTTACAAATAAAAAGAATAATCTTATATGAAGAAATGGAACAAATAACACAACACATAAAAATTCGACAATATTACAGATTTAAAAGCAAACTGAAATAAAATGATATCCCACAGGGAAACCAAACAGTCAAAAGGGAAAAATGAGTTGTAATAAAAACATATTATTATTATATTATGTGAGTCAACTTTCTGATGTAATGTCACTTTTCTTAATCAACTTAGCTACTAAGTAAATTGTAAATTTTTCTCACAACAGAAAATTTCTTGACAACAAAAACGAATGACATTAACAATCAAAAATAAATATTAAAAACTTTAGTTTAAAATAACGTCAAACCGAATATTTATGAAAAATAAATAGAAGAAACATAAGTCACATATAAGACAATTGACATTCCCAAATCAGAGATGAAATATGACACTTATTCAATTTGTTGTAATTTTACAACATAATGATATCGACCTTTATGTGTATTATAATGAGTTACAATCCATTGGATTGGTCTGCAACGAGTTTTGACTTATTTCATCAAAATCATAAATACATTATATGTGTATTATAATGTATTAATGATTTTGGTCGAATGGCTATTCTTATAAATTAATGCATAGTTAATGTTATAAATTCTTGATTTGAATGTTAATTATTTATGCAATTAACCATTAGCTATTGTTCTTTTTGATGATATATTCGTGATGGTATAGATTGATAAATAAAATGACCAAACATAATTTTCGTATAGGCGGCTAGTATGCTTATTACAAGCGGATGGTCCATTGGCTAACTTTACTGTGAAAGATGCATCGACAGGTAGATAAACCAAATATATTTTTCGTAGAGTCGGCTAGCATGTTTATTACATAAAAAAAGTTCACTATTTACACTTCTTGAAAAAGGCGCGTTTATAGATAAATATATCGAATATTTTTCGGGTAGCACGCAAATGTGAGAATTTTACAAATCAAAAAAAAAATGTGTGTTCTGTAAGAAAAGGAATGAAATAACAATAATATTTTATAGTTATATTGATTGTAGTCTAGGGAATACAAGAGAACAATGGTATGAATGTGAAAGAATCTTTGATATTATATCAAGTGAAATAAAGACCGAATCAGGCAATGTCCGAATCAGATATTTTAAGTATGTTTTGAATAATGATATGACATGAAAAAACGAGGCGCAGTTTTGTTTATTCTTTTAATGACTTAATGTTACTTTTATCCTTATTTTTTAAGAAATTATAATTTCATCAATTATTTTTTTTTATTTAGTGTTTTATTTGACAAATATGGAATCTTTATTTAAATATCTATCTATGATTTTCATAAGAACGCTTAACATGGACAAAAGATTTTTTTCTACCATATTAGTCACAGGACAGTGTTGTGGCAGGAATTCTGTTGTGGCATCTTACAATAAGATTCTAGATATTATGTATATTAATTACAATAAAAAAAAAACTGGAATTGAT
Organism: Athripsodes cinereus; assembly: GCA_947579605.1. Lineage (NCBI taxonomy): Eukaryota > Metazoa > Arthropoda > Insecta > Trichoptera > Leptoceridae > Athripsodes > Athripsodes cinereus. The sequence goes on along the minus strand of OX388316.1, from coordinate 5,209,050 downwards.
AAGAAAGTATTCATACAATATTTCAAAATGTGATAAAAATAATTTCGAGATTAAACCATAATCCAGCGGTCAATGATCGATATTCGCCATTGTTTTAGAGTACTCACAACAATAGACCTTCTATACAAAACTAAATAAATCCACTAATAAAACATGTCAAAAAAGGAGAGTGAGTTAATTGCCAGAAAGGGTTGACAAATACATCCCCTATACGATCTTTTATAAGAGCAAATGTCCATTAGGGAACACGCCTGAATACTCTTATGCTATTCAATATCCTAAAACCACTATACACCATTCATTGTTTGACCTCACCACTCAATATTACTCTATTTTGTTAGGTAGGTAGGTTACTAGCAAAAGGTCGCACGTTGGTATTTTTTCATTTATGTTTTGATATTTATTTATTTATTTATTTATTTATTTGGACAATAGACGGCATTTGCCTTTTACAATACATGATAAGTTAACAACATTACATTCTTCAAATTCTTCTAACATCAAAAATGTATACAATTCAATATTAAATATAACAAATCACACCATAACATAACAAAACCAATAATAATCCGATAGAAACAGAATTACATAATTTTAGACATCATTCGGTTAAATTAAAAATAGCTCTAAGTATATATACATTAATACGCACCTACACAACCACAATACATTTATTACGAAGCTCTTTATAGCTCTATATAAACTATTATATAAACGGACCTAGAATGCCAAATATTTTTTATTTCTCCTGCTAGTTCTGTATATTTACAGTTTTTTTTATTATTTAACACAACATAGTGCAACGTGCGTGCTGTACAGACGGCCTAAATGAAAATGTTAAGATGGTAATGGAGGGTCACAAGGCTTGATAAGATCCGAAATTCATACATTCGTGGGAGTCTGGGAATGCAGGATATTTCAAATAAGGTACAGGAGAGCAGATTGCGATTGTATGGCCATGTATGTATGTCGACAATAAAGCAAAATGTATTATTAAGGTTACCGGCAAGAAGCCAAGACTAAGACCAAAGCGCAGATGGCGTGAAGTAGTAAGACAAGACATGCAGAACTGCAATGTTTCCCATGAGGATGCACTTGACAGAACCAAGTGGCGAAATAGAACAAGAAAGGCAGTCCCCACCACCTGTGGGACTAATAAGTGCCCAAGGAGAAGAAGGAGACACAACATACATATAACTTATATATAATGAGTTACAATCCACTGGATTGGTCTGCAACGAGTTTGGTTTTTCTTCTCCATTCGTCTCTATTCTCAGCCAGTCTTTTTAGCCCTACGTATGAGCCACAGTTCATGTCTCTCTTCAGTTGGTCCATATATGCTTCTCTTGGTCGGCCTCTGCCATTTGTCCCCTCGGTCTTACCCTCTGCGATGGCGATGAGTAGTCCTGGATGCCTGATGTTGTGGCCAATCCAGTTAGCTCGTTGTTGGCTGATTCTCTTAAGGAGTTGCCTTTTTTCGCCTACCCTGGTTAACACTTCTTCATTTTCGACGTGCTCCGACCAATGGATCTTGAGCATGCGTCTGTAGCACCACATCTCAAAGGCCGCTTATTCAGCAAAAAAATGAGAAATGCTCGCGCTTTGCAGGTTTTCATTAAGAAAATCAATAAAAAAATTAAACGACAATATTAAGGGGTTAAATTTAGATCGTCCATTATTATTATTGGATCATTTATATTGCGCCGTTTTCATGATTCAAATCATCTCAAGGGCGCATTTACACTATTATTTCACATTGTTTACTATTTTTACACTACAAATTTGGTTAAATATTATTGCGACAAATTTTGATTACATTAAATTTGTATGTTTCTATTTTTACAATTTACCATTTTAACTTTAGCACAGAAAACACCAAAAACTATATATAATTAAATAAACTACACTATATTTTAGTCGGAATGCAAAAATATATAAAATCAATTAATGTTTAACTATTATTTTGAATTTAAAAGAAGGAGAAGTTATGGGCTCAGACAGCTACAAGAGCGCCATCTACCCAAACAAAATCTGTTATATTATGATATAAGTTCTATGATACATTTAATATTTGGGTATTATGTGAACTGTAGGTATAGTCCGTTCTCTTTATTCCGCAACCTCACTTCATTAGAGGAGAATTCTTTTCAGCAGAGACCTAATACTAAGTAATTGTACGTGAATAGATTAGTATACCCACATACCGTGTGTGCCTACAGGTTTCAGCAAAAATATTTTCCCTATTTCAAATATTATTTAAAAAGAATTCAAAAACTATATTAAAGCCTGCCATTGTCAAGTTCCACATTTTGTACATTATAGTTGTGAACGAGCTTGTTACAACAGTAAACATTTGTATGAAAACAGACATACATTAAAAATGCGTCGATTATTTGCTCTATGTACCTAACCATTATCTCACCACTCGTTATAACAGACTGTACGCACCATTTTTATTTTTATGACACAAATCGTGTGTGATATCTCTATTTATTATTAATTATTCAAAAGGGTGGTTATTGATCATATTATCAACAAATAACTTTATATGATTAATACACATACATTATGTAGTCTTTAAAAGTAGTTATAAAGATAAATCGGAAAAAAAACTATTTAGTATAAGAAATGAGCCCAGGACTCCTTAATTGCATGGTGAATGTGTTAGCCACTAGTTCAATCTACGTATCTGAAAAGATAATATGACGTATGTACGTGGTACATAATGAGTAAACTCTTTCATTGTACGATGTTTGGTATATTTCGAAGCTTTCGAATCGACACAAGGCTAGTATGTCAAGTTATCACTATACATAGAGATTATTTAACTACAAATACGAAACATTTTGACATCCAACTAAACCACCAATAAATGGCGTTCAGTGAAGCTGCAAATCTCATTTTACGCGAAGAATAAGGCGATATTTAACAACGAACGTTCAGGAGAAAACTGACGACAGAGTTTCCTATGCCCTAGAATAATTCAGTGTTTCCCAACCTTCTTCTCGTCGCGAACCAAAAGTAATATCTAACAGAATTTGGCGAACCCCTTATGTAGTCGTTAATGATAGGCAAAAAAACAAAAAAAAAATCTTTATATTCTGCATAAGATATAGGCAGTATGCATACGTCCGAAACAACAGCGTGCAATCTGCATTGCATTTGGAGAGCTTTTTTTGTGTTTTTGTTTTTTTTCCTTTTATTTTTCTTGGGCCATTTAAAATACCGCCATTACGCTATTATTTTTGGGAACCCCCTTTGTAGACATAGCGAACCCCCAGGGGTTCGCGAACCACCGGTTGGGAAACACTATCCTAGATAGATACTTCATATGACACTAAGCAAATCATCCATCATTCACAAGTTTGTTTCAAAAAGGATAATATTTGACTAAAAATTAGTAAGAAAAAACCATTTTTGAAACGTGAATACTAGTCCACGAAATCAGGGTGAAATTTTTACTGTACCCTGTACAAAACCAAGTAGATAGGTGAATATAATGAGAGAGAGAAAATCAAAAGAAAAATAAGTAAAATAACATGTCATTACCTTATTTTTTTACTCTTTCATTCACAGTAGGAGCAAATAATACAGAAATAATAATATAGAACTGAAAAGTATAGAGATAATGGTGCTAGTATCTACACAGAATAAATAATATAACAAGACAGGAATGTATGAATGTAATACTTCTTGTATACCTAAAAAATATATTTTTATAAGGTGTGATTTATTATATTACACTGCGCATTAATACATGTTTTTATTTCGTAATATTGTTCAGTACCCAGCAAGTCTTTGATTTGAACGTAATACATAGTATATTCTGCGAGATATCACTAGATATATTATGTACAGAAGAAACATAATGTATCTTGTATTTATTTTTTTTAATAAAAAAGTTATAAGCATCTGGGTTTTTGTTGTAAACCCAAATACAACCTTATACTTGATTGATGAATTGATTTAATAAAAATGTACGCTACTCGCAACACTGTATTTGATTTGAATCTTATCTAATCTCTTAGAAATAATATCAAACTGTCGCACTTGAAAATAAGTCTAGTCTTAACACATTCAATTTTGTTTTCAAATTTATACTTATATGTGCCATATTTTTTATACAGACATGTATACAAAATATTTTTACGTTTCTTTGTGCCCTCAAAACTGAAAATTTGAGGCTTTCTGAGATTTTCTATTAATAAAAATATTATGAAAAGAAGGTATAGAACTAAGTCAGCTTAGTAAAGGTAGTAGTTTTATTCAAAGATTGATAATAGAAAGTTTAAATTATTAATTTTTAAGGTTATAAATAACAAGTTTACATGCTTATTATATATGGATCTTTATAGAATTTTCATTTCAAATTTATTTTTTTTAAATGTTGAATATTTGGTCACATAAATATATTGAAAATAAAATACAAAACATTCAGTTCTGATGATGAGAATAAAAGCTTTTGAAAGTCACCAAAATTTATTGATAAAATCTTATGGAAGTTCTATGTGTTTGTTTTTCTGTTAATCCAACATGAATTTCCACCAATCACCATCGGTTTTCTTTACTGAATGATTCATTTAACCACATACTGAAAACTTGTATTTCAATGGAAAAAAAAGCATTAAATCAACTAGGTATAGGTATAAACTATTGTTAAAAAATTAATAAAGCAAATATAAATTATTGTTAAAAATAATTAAGATTTATAACTTACATATAACACACAGGTGTCAAAGATCAAGTTTTTTTTTATTACAAGAAGAAATAAATTGTTCCAAGTAGTATTTTTTCGTAGAAGTTGTATTTATCTACGAGTTGAATCTTATTTCGTAAAAGTTTCGAGTATTTTATAAAGAAACTTGTGATTGGGGCAAAAGTTTACGAGCGACAAAGATTACAGAAAGTTTGTCGAACAGTTGTTGATGATAATATCAACATAATCATCATAACTGGGGTTGGGGCACACTGAATGGAATAAATACCACAAAATCATCAAGAAAAATATGTTTCTTTATGATACTTACATCACATTTTTTGTTTATACGGGCGTATCTTTTATTTTTATTTTGAAACTTTTCCTCGAATTTAAATGAATTCTCTAAGCTTATTGTTAAATATATATATTACTTGGTTTGTGATCACGAAAGTTTTGTCATTTATTTTCCAGCAGCAACGCTTTCAAAATCGTATTTTTACAGCTTTCCATATCTTAAACTCGATTTTAAAAGTGAACAACTTAAAGAAGTAAAAAAATTTGCTAAACTTTCTGGATTATTATAAATATACAATACCGTCAAGGTTTATCCAACAAGTGGGGTAGCCGATTAGCCACATATAATAAACATCCAAGCTGTCTTATGTGTGGACATAATTAAATTCAAGATGAGAAGCAAACGTCTTCGCTGAATTTAAAATAGTCTTTAGGCATCTGATAACAGTTCAAAGATGCTGTCTGGAGACAAAATTTTATTTTTGAAAGATGACATAAAACTGTTTTTTTTTTTAATAAAATATATTTGATTTGTTGTGTCGTACTGCGTTGATGAATAAATAGATAAAAAATATATTTTCTTTTTTCAAACATCTGATTTTATTTATTTATTTATTTAAACATACACGGCAATAAGCCTTTTACATGTTAACAAAATACATACGTAGACACAACAATGACATAACAATATATTGAATAATTAATGGTGTCGAAGATCAAACAGTATTTAGGTATAATAGAATAATAAATTTAAAAGAATAATAGAACGTTTACAGGGCAGTTGTTTGTCAAAACCTCGCAATAAGACAATTAACATCTACAATTCAGTGATGAGGCATGCCACCCACCCTGAATGTCTTATTTATTATTTAAACAGAGAAGAAAATCTTCATATTTGTTACTTGCATGAATCCGCAGGCTACCCCATTTGTGAGATATGTCATGATGGTATGTATAGTAATTGCATATTAGATAATAACTTTGAAATTAATGACCAACTGAAATTTTGTATCTGTGTCTGGCATGAAAAATAATTTAAAAAATTGAAATAACTGTGTAAAGGTGACTATAGCTCTGACTAAATATTTAAATCATAAAGCTTTTAAAACAAATTAAAATTGAAATCAAAATTTTATGTTACACAACAAATAATAATACATATAGGTAACGTTATTTTATCACTGAAAGCACATTATTTCAGGATTTATGTTTCAAGAGTTGTTTGTTAACAGCTTAGTAAACTTTGATTGAGCACATTAATTATTCATGTTGTACGAGTATAAAATATTTTCAAAAGGTATTTAGCAGGTGAGGATAAAAAAAAAGGTTATAAAAACCGATATTATTTTAAAATGTTGGATCGTGTATAATAAACAAAGTATAATTATTGTTTTATGCGATTTTTCTACATATAACATCACGGCATTTCCAAAAGAAGGGTAGCCAACGGACTAACTAGATATAATAAACACACAATTTATTCTCTCTGTATCAATAAAAGTTTAGGTGAGTTGGAAAACATGGCGCATTTCCAGTAAGGTCGATCTCTGTATACTACTTACTTACTTCCGATGACCGAAAAGCCCTTCCAGGACAATGCCTCCGAAACAATAGATCTCCGAGCCTTTCTATCTTGAGCAATGGAATGCCAGTCGTTTTTAACATTTATCTCTTCTAGATCTCGGTTGATGTTATCTAACAATCTTTGTCTTGGTCTGCCTAACGGTCTTTTGCCCTCGGGTATACCCTGCAGAATACCTTTAGTCGCCCTTTCTTCTCCAGATCTTACGACGTGGGCGATTCATGCCAATCTTCGGGATCTGATCTCACTTGTGATGAAAGGTTAGTTAGTCTCTGTATATTGATTAAATTTAATTTTAATGTTTTTCTATGAAATTGTTTGTAATCAATGAACCGTAAAGAATAAATAAATTAGGTATTCAGAACGAATAACAAACCTCATTGCTACAGATGTAAATCAGTTTAAGATGTCAATTGTCATATTTGCTTCTTCTTCTTCTTCCTCGTAATGTAGATCATCGATCTGTTAGGTCAGAAGTTGATGCCTCTTGTGATGCTGAAGACCAGCTGTCTTTCCATCTTTTTGGTGGTCTTCCTCGGGGACGTCGGTCATATTTGCGATGTTTTTTTATTAAGATTTGCAGATTTGCAGAACACTCGTTCGATTTACAGAAATAAATGAAAAACCTTTGTTTGATGTGATAATAAGCTTTCTGCCATTGTTTGTAAAATTGTAATATTATAACTTTAAAAAAGGATTTGAATAATAATAAAAATTTGTAAGATGTTACTTACCTTAGATAAAAAAGTATTTACTTAAAATTTTGAAAGTTTCCTATTCTCAAGGCTTTTAAACGGTGCTTTTGAAAACAATGATAAAAGATGTATACCAAAAAACAATTCCTAAAAGTTAAAATTTGGACAAAATTGCTGACTGTCTGCCAAGTTAGCTTTTTCTGACCGCTTTGAAACATTCAATTCACAATAATTCACACATAGGCCTATGTACGGGAAATCTACAATTCTCTGGTCACGTGAGCAGCTTATTGTCATAGCTATAACCTACTGGCGATCGGATTTATGGTCTATAAAAACAACGACATGGTCAAGCGGTAACTACACCATCAATCTCAATCTTCATTAAGTATCAAGCTAAGAAATATATATGGATATAGTAAATTCTCTTTTTCCTTCATCGTCCTTTAATGTTCCTTAATGGAGTAAGTGGAAAACAAACCTCCTCCTTTCAAAGCAATTATATTTATAATTATGTCTTGAATAATTAATATGTGAATTCAATTATATTATGGGTTTCTACTACTTGTGTACCGTTAAAGAGAAGAATAATGCAAGATATTTCATTAAGTAAACAATGTTCCTGGGCAATTTAAGTATTTTTAAGGAAACTGAGACACAACTGAGTCCAAGATCATGATGTCTGATAAAGCAGCTCTGAAAATCGTCTTTCATACGACACTTCTTTTACAACAGTGATATACGAGTACATAAAGCCGTTTGAAAAAAAAAAAAAAAAAAACTTGAGTATAAAAAAAATTACGGAAGTTCTCACTACGATGAGTATTTAGATAAGAGTATTGAAGAGAGATCCACCTCCATCCGGATATCTCGGGAGTTGTGAACTCTTATTTATCCGCATAATTAAACTAAATTTGTTCTCACAGGCGGGCCATTGGGCAGGCCTGAAGGGCCAACCGGCCAAAACCGCCATCGTGGAAATCTTTTAAGTAACACTCTCTCTTCAATGTCCATTTTGAAAGATGTTTATTTACTAAAATATAAAATAATAACAATTTTGTAAAAAAAAATTAGATAAGAGTAATAGTCAGCCTTATTTCCTTCCTGGGAAGAACATCCAAGTGCGAACAATGAATGAATGTTAAAAAAAAGCACAAAATGCGTTCAGGCCTCCTTAACTTTAAAGCTGGATTGTACCGATATACAATGTAAAATGTAGGTGGGGTGTCTGCTTTGGTTTTCATGAATATTTCAGTTGATTGGGGATGTGAATATACCATGTTTTATTCATGAATAGCCATTAAAAGTCTGTACAAATCGCACGCTTTTCATAAAAGTCTTCATCGTCTGTTGCAATGAGCGAGACATCGATTTGTGAATACACTGTTTAAGAATTTCACATTTTTCTGCTTACATTTGTCATAAGGATAGACACATCATTCATATTTCAATAGAAGTTTAAAGTCAACAGAGAGCCATATAGAAACAAAGGTTTGATGCATTTCTAATATAATCATCTAGATTTTAAATATATTCATAAAAAAAGTTACTTTTTTAATATTATACCATCGATATATAACATCAAAAATATCTTGGAAAATAGATTACCTACCTAATATTTAACTTCAAGTATTTTTAACTTGACAAGTTGAGATGGTTTGGACATGTTGAGCGAATGCAAGATGAAAGGATGACGAAGAGGATGTATTTATCTGAAAGAAGGGGTGTGAGGAAGCGCGGACGTCCAAGAACCACGTGGCTTGATCACGTGGACCAAATTCTTAAGGACGGACGCGTGCTGAGTAAGAGAAATCGGCGTGTATGTATGAGAAACTGGATGAATATAGAGGAAGCGAAAGAAGTATGTAAGGATAGATCTATATGGCGGTCCGTTCTCTCTGCCTACCCCTCCTGGGACATGGCGTGAGGGTATAGTATAGTATAGTATTTTTAACTACTACTACTACTCCATCAAGACATATTCCACAAGTGGAATAGTCAGCAGACCAATTGCATGTAATAAATATGCAAGCCGTCCTCTCCGTGGCAAAAAATATTATAAAAATGGCTTATTTTTTCGAGCACCTGCCGAACACCGAACACATGACACTCGTAAACTCACGGAAAAGTATGGGAGACCAATTCTTTGCTGGGTGCCCCACGGCTTGTAAGTGCTTTTAAGGGATGGGACAGTGGAACTCTATTCCTTATTTTTACATATATTTATTTATCCTACCATTTTTCATAAATACGCGACAGACTCGCAGAAATTAAATCCTTTCTTTTTTAGAACAATATACGCAAATTATTATTGTACAAGATTACATTGCAACCAAGAGTCATATTGAGCTGCAAAAGTCTTATGACAGCTAAAATACAACTTTTTTCGAAATAAAATAAAAATAAATATATACTTAATATTACTCACTGTATGAAAAATATTCAACCCTTTTGATGAGAAGATGATAATATAGACTTTGTACCTCTTGAAGATTTTAGAAAATAATATATTTTATTGACCAAAATATGCGGAAAGAAAACGCAAAATATGATTCTGGTCAAAACAATGAAAAGAAAATACATGTTTGTTCCAGTTTTATGCTTTTTATATTTATTATCATATTAAGAAAACTCCACTCGTAGGGTACGATTGGCAATGTCCTTATGTTTTTTTTTAATATTTTTTACGCAGCACGCCTCCATACAGGGCAACCTAGTGAGGCTGCTGTAACTTAATTGAAGCTAATTGGTGATATATTGTTTCAACGTTTGTACATTGATATTGATTGAATAAAGTATTTGGTTGCCGTTTGTATTTGGATATCTGTTTATTTTTGTTGTTGTTTGGTGAGCGCTATTGTTTTTTACTAAATTATATAAAATATGTTTAAACCCTCAAAGCACGAGCACTGCTCAATTTTGAGGGTCAAATATGTAAAAATTGTGTTTTTTTAGTAATAAGGTGTGAATGTAATATTATTAAATTATAAATTTTATTTTAATAAAAATATTTGAATTTGAAAGTATTTATTTATTTATTTATTTAAAAAAAAAAAGACGAAAGACGTCTCTCTCAGTATAAAACATTTGTTTTTTAATTTCATTCGTCATTGTTAGGTATCGAAAGTATTGAATAGAATATCAAAGAGCCAAAACAATATTATAATTCAGTGTTTATTTTTTTTTCAACTAATATCTAAAATACTGTCATAATCTTGTATCATTTACTGACGATCTTTAGTTAATCGGCAAGTACACTTATATTATGTACGGATTAAATATAAATTACCTATTATTGAATATTTAAAGAAGTCAAAAATATATTTCTATTTTCCAAAAAAATACCTTTTTAAATTCAAAGGTTATTCTACTTCATGGGAAGACCTTTCTTCGCTACATACCGTTGTGCCTTAAAAAGCGGCAATGCAATTGACAGAGATAACAAAAACACTCTGGGGGAATTTATTTTTTCGTATGTTTTTTGGAAAAAATATTCAAGAATGACACCGTACAAAAAAGTTGTCCAATTTGCTACCTTTTTTCAGGTTCCTTTCAAATTTTAGAAAAAGAATTTAAAAGAATGTTACTTAGTGGAAAGATATTTAAGAAGAATGTTTGAAATTTTCATAAGTAGTATTCATTCATTCATTCATACCATCACGATATTTCCCATAATTGAGGCAGCCAGTCAACTAATTGCAAGATCATCGTGATAATCTCGACACTGGATGTTAGCAGTTTGTTTTGTCAACACCTTTATACGAGTATAATGATGATGTGCATAAACAATAAATAAATAGCGACCGGAGTAGCGTAAAGGTAACACTCTTTCTTGCCTTTGAGTCACGAGGTCCCGGGTTCGATTCCCGGCCAGGGCGGAATAAAGAATGACATTTTTCAAATTGTCCTGGGTCTGGGTATTACATGTATATGTGTTTAGTTCATTGTATTTAATATGTGTGCCTATCGTCGCTTTGTTACTAGCTTGGGACTAGCTCGATCTGTGTGAATTGTCTATGCATGTTATGTTAAACGAACATAAAGGTCATTGCCTTTGTGCCACTAAGAAATAAAATACTCAATATGAATGGCATCTGGTTTACTTCTTCGCTGAATTTAAAGACTTCGCCTTTTACAGGGCACTCAAAAATGTTGACAGGAAAATTATTCGAATCACAATTATTCGAATGGACAATTCTTCGAAAAAACATTTGTACGAACTAACTTTTTTCGAATGACAATTATTCGAATGGCAGTTATTCGAATCCACAATTATCAGAAAACACAATTGTTCGAATTTTTATACGTTATATTGATAGCAGCAATTATCCGAAACACAATTCTTCGAATTTTTATTATCAAGACAGATAATATTACTCCTATTTTCGGCGAAAAGTGACGTACTTAGCGAAGTTATATTATATAATTCGACTCAGTTTGCAATCGATTTATCTAAATAGTGTCAAACTAAAATAACGTTAAAGTTGGATTAGGTATGGCTGGAGTTTTAAAATATACCTAATTGCGTCAATATGACCTGCTTCTGAAGATCAAAATAAAATGAATTTAGATTAATATAAAATAATTCGAATAATAGGATTTTCTAACAAATAATGTTAGTCGAACAATTCACTTTCCATTAATTGTAATAAGAATAAAAAATTGATAGTCGAACAAATGTTATTCGAAGATTTGTTAATTCGAATAATTATTTTTTCGAACAATTGTATTTCGAAGAATTTTCATGTAATCCTCAAAAATATACATAAAAGAGCATGAGACTATTTTTCAGCATCTCCACAGACAAGCAGGTAACACTTTTTACACTTTTTTTATATTTTTCTAACACAATACAAAATTGTTATTTTTCCTTGACTTTTGTATGTAATTCAAGATGATTGAAGTCCGTCTCTACTCGTATTTTTAATATTAGATCTACGGCCTCGTCCGAAACCTTTCCTTGTTGGTGATGTATAATATTATGTACATAGTAGGTACTACGGAGGTATATTATAATATATCACTACAGAGAAGCGACGAAGAGTAGATATAAAAGTAAATTAGATTTTCTCCTGTAATCTCTCACAAAATTACAGCCTAAATCACATTTCTTCCCGAATTGGCTACGTTATAAGGTATTATTATTATTGTTAGGTACTGTATATTCGTAAAGTCCCTGTGGCACAAAATTGTAGGTCCTACTGAAAAAGGTTGGTTTTCGTTGCACATTACGTATAAGACATCTAAGATTCAGCGATAAGATTTGCCATCCATCCTGAATGTCTTATAGTTTTAGTTCGGCACGAAGAGGACAACCTGGATGACTTCATGTAAATTGTTCGTCGGTTCCATAATTTGTAGAGATTCTATTATAGTCTACTTGGATGTAAATATGTATTGTGTAATTGTAGATATTAATTTTGTATGTAAATAATTTGGAGCACCCAGCAAAGAATCGGTCCCCCACTCTTTTCCGTAAGTTTTCGAGTGTACTGTAAAAGGCAGGTGTTCGAAAAAGTAAAGACATTTAACATCTTAAATTCGGTGATGAGGTTTGCCACCCATTATGAATGTCTTAATTTGTTGTCATTGAGAGGACGGCATGCATGTTTGTTCTTTCGTCTTGTCTGCTGGCTACCCCACTTGTGGGAAATGCCATGATGGTATAGTAAAGTCATTATAGTGCATTATTGAATTTACCTATATATGTGAATCGTCGCGTTAGTACCCGTAATACAAGATTCATAATATCTTAGTGTAGGACTAACTCTATTTGTGTGAATTGTTTATGGGTGTAATGTTTTGTTATATTTACTATAATACCTATTGTTAACATCATACAATACGTATTTTTTACTCCATAATTTTAATAACCGGGAAAGTTGGAAGACGTCGCATTTAAGCGATAAACTCGCCCTCTGTACATTGAATTGTATAACTGTTATTTTTATGACACTGTTTTATTTTATAATATTGTAACCAATGTACAGTGAAGAATAAAATAAATAAATAAATAACTTCCATAACGCGTAGGTACTTACAATATAATATATTTATAAGTATGAATGAGATTGTATTGATTTCGTTTATTATTCGTCGAGCAATGATGAGTAGAAATGCTAGTAATAATAATAAGTAGAATATATATGCACAGCCTAGAGGCACTAGAATATAATATAAAGTCGTCGTATGAAACCAAGTCACGTGGACTTATGTGTGTATAGGTACATATCTACTACTATCACATCACAGCATACATAGGTACTTACTCCCATACAAATATGGGGTTGTTTTCTTAGATATATTTCTACACTCAGACCCTTATTCTGAGTGCCAAAATATACCATATAGTCAGTCATACGAGAGAAAGAATATAAGTCAAATGTGAAAATTTTGACAAAGTGAATTAGCTATTGAATCCTTCATACACAATTGTGAAAAGCTAGGATCGCCTACCCGTGATTTAAAAAAAAATCATGACTTAATCTATTATGGGCAATTCTGAATCATAAATTAGTTTAGTTACACTATCCTACTAAGTGCAAGGAGATAGTTGAGTCATAATATTTAGTTCAAATTTGTATTCACAGTTTTCCGTACTAAAACTAATTTAGTTAGCTAGTTCATTTTGGGGAAGGGGCAAAGTGCCAATAATATGGAGCAACCAAATTAAGGAGGCCACACAGAGCTCACTTCACGGGGCCTTACACATGGCGGAGGATCGCTCAACATGGAGACAGATGGTTTACAGGACGAGGCATGATGGTCACGATCCTCAGGATTGAGGGACCGACAGAGATGATGAGTTAATTTTGACACCTTAGTACAACTATAAATTTCGAGAATCTATGGATTTCGTATTCAGAACGAAATTTTAGTTGACATCACTGACAACTACAATTAGTTGTATTTGGCAGAATTTTATTCGCGACTTTTAATGTGCGAATATTATTAGTAGCTGTCATTTTGCCGCAGAATATTGCTATATTTTCGGAAGTTTAAAGTTATTTTTTCAATTAAAAGTAGAAAATGGATATTTTTAGGGTCCTCGCAACTCTTGACATCTATAAATTGTAAAATTTTACCACCACCGACGCAAATGCGAACGTCAAAATATACCGGCAAATCTGACATTTCACAATTTTCACGCGCGACAACTATTAAATTTTTGCCAGAAGTGTAAATCGGAACGTGAAAAACATTTTTTATTGCGGCATCACCGACTAATATTTGTTTGTCCCATAGATTTTACCGTTTGCCCTTGGCAGTTATCGAGTATATAGTTGTTTATAGTTCGTAACTAATACTGAATACGAATTTGTACTATAATGACTAATATTAGTCAACTATTATTAGTTAGTTTAGTTAGTTCATAAAGATTCAGAATTGGCCCTATTATCTGTGTCAATGACAAGGTAAAAAAAATCCAAAACATATATTTTTACTATTATATTGATTTTTATTGAAAGAGGCGTTTTTCTTCTTTCAAGGAAATTGTGAATATCTGAAAATTATTAACAATGATTGATAATGTTCATATAAGACAGATAAATAAAAATCAATGTAGTATAAAAAGAAACGTGTGTTTTTAATTTCATCATGAATTAATCGATAGCTTCAGAAGCAAATCAAAGACTGCAAATTTCACCTCAATTGCTCACATGATCGATCGAATGACGCCAAATAAATCAGCTTTATTTAGTATTTTTATTGTATTCAAGTTTCGATTAAATAAATATCGATTAATTTTTGAATTTTAAAAATCAAAAAAATATCATATAAATAATTACGGTTAATTTGTACATTAAAATTCAAAAATCTATTATAATTAACACTTGTAATATTGTAAAAAGGTTTCTGAACACAGATATTTCAGGCACAATGCTGGTATTTTGAACCCGCGTTCTGAGCCTAATCCTTTGATATCCTGTATATCTGGATAGGTGAATTTTTCCCGGCATTAGATTGTTAAGTTTTTGTGTGATCATGACTGATCATATGGAGACTTATCTGGTTGTATAATGCTGAGAAGTGTGGATGGCAATTCTGCCGCCGCGTATAAAAAACAGTGCAAATCAAATTTGTTTAATAACATAAAACAAATTCTTATCAATGAATTCATCACTTACATCATAGTTTTAAATAATATTAAAATTTCAAATTTCAATAACTAAAAAACGTTCTAAAATCACATATTTAGTAATCACTCGAGTGTAATACGAGGTATTATAAAAAAATGGACATAAAAATAAAAAAAAAGACTTGTCTCCATTTTCTTACACGCTCAAAACATTAACCTATTCCTGACCATTATAGAAGAAGCCGCCGAATGAAGGGTGGTAGAAAGATTGGATATATTCCAACTAACCAGACCACACGGGATCCAGATTATTAAACAGATTACGAATACAAGTACGCGACGGTGTCCTTAGATCTAATCAAAAACTTGTACATCTTTATATTACAAATATACATGCATAATATCCTGTATAGAATATGTTATTATTAATCAGATTTAATCTCGGTACAGTCTTATCTTGTTGTGTCTAACCTTTACTTTTCTTTCACGTCTTTTAATAGACATTTCAATTTACTCCTGAAATGCTGAAATTTTGCCAAAAAAGGTTGTTAAAATGACAGAAAGCTTATCTTTGAGTAAAGATAAACATGGGATAATAATAGATTTATATATGAAATAGAAGGATCACGTATAAGATGCTGTAGAATAATAACAAACAATTGTTTTATACATGTTCTGTGGACCACCCGGCAAAGAATTGGTTTCCCACTCTTTTCAGTTAGTTTACGAGTACTCTGTAAAAGGCAAAGTTTGAAAAATAATAAAGACCACTAAAATTATTGTACGCGCCACCAAGGTTTCAACAGGTAACCTGTCATTCTCAATTAATATATTGCGCTTGAGAATGACAGGTTACCTGTTGAAACCTTGGTGGCGCGTATAATAATTTTAGTGGTATTTGTAAAGTTTTTGACTCCAAACATTCGTAATTATGTTTAGAAACTACCACAACGTTACCGCCAAATAAATAAATGATAAGACATTTTACCCTAAACATATTTTACACCTAAAATTCAGCTATCAAGTTTGCCACCCATCCTGAATGTCTCAATTTATTGCTGTCAGGGAGAGTACAGCTTGCATATTTGCAACATCAGTTGATCTGCTGGCTACCCCACTTTTGGTATATACTGTGTTGGTACAATAAAAGTAGTAGTAGGTGTAATATCCTATAGAACGATTTCTTTTTTGAGATTTCTCTAATATAAAAACAGCTTCTATTTATTAGAACTACTTAAAAATCATTTATGAAAAACACATAGGCAATCCAATGTTAAAACTTGCAGAACTCGCTGTTTACTCTCCTTAGAAAAACTTGACAAGATAATATCTTCATAGTTCAATACCATTGTACCCTAAAAGTGGGGATGGCTGTAGTCCTTAAGACTTCATTCTGAGAAATAAATTGATGTCTGTCGCCAACTATTCAAGTGAGAAAATTTAGACCAGACACGTAAAGTAAGTAAATATTTTACAAAAAATATATATTAAATATACCATTTACTCGCAATACATAAATGTCAACATTTTATTATTTTATAGCATTTTATGCACTTACATTCAAATAACTCAATATATAAAATATCGGTATTACCAATATGTAGAAACTTTTAGTTCCCATATAAACCATAGGTGAACTTTGTTGACCTCATATGTATATAATCATAATACGGTTATATAGTTGTACTAAAAGGAGTATAATATCATTGATTCCTAAATAAAATAACAGAGAAGCTATATAAAAAAAGGAAAAACTGAGAAAAACATAAAACCAACATTGCATTGCTAATACTAAAAGGTTTCGCTTTTAGCATTCCGATTTCGTTTATATTATCGTTGTTACTGATTATATTCAACAGAGGCGTTCGTACTCAAACAAACAATGGCTTCACTAAACAATCATTCAATTACATAAAGGGAGAAATCAAGAAGGCACGAACAAACAAACCTAGAATAAACTACAAACCTTATTTTAACACTCACTATTATTATTGTACGTAGGTTTGTAAAGAAAACCACATTTTCTAATGTGTTCGAGAAAAAATATCGCTCCAGGCTTTCCGCCTTATTCAAACGAACATAGTGTCTAAATAAACAGATTTCAGTGTTGAAATCGCAACATATTTTTAAAGAACAACTATACTTGCCAACACCACTAGGAAATCAATAAAAAATATAATTTAAGTGAAATTGAAGTAGATTCTGGACCGATTTTTTTTTCAAAAAAATATTTGTTTTGATAGGACAGGTGAAACTTTTTCAAAACTATGAAATAAACCTTCTCTATTATGAGCCCCTTTTTCCATGACATACTATATAATCAGATGGCATTGTCATTAAAATCATGATAAGTATTTTAAAATACAAAATAACACTGTTACAACTAAACCAAACCTAATGATGCCAATTCGTAGATAAGAGCACTAAGCGTATTTGTATACATTATAGTGAAACAACAGTGTTTTTTTTATATTTTGAATTATTTAAATAGTTGTTTCACAATGTTAACACTAAAACATTAAATTCAATCATGAACCATAAGTGTATATGTAACAACTATAAATTGAAATTACGGCATTTCTCACAAGTGGGGTAGCCAGCAGACTCACTATATTTAAAAAAAAAAACATGAAGTTAGGTCACATTCAAGATAGGTGGCGTACTTGATCAGTGTGCTGAAGATGTAAAATGTCTTGATGGTGATAATTTATGTATATCTGCCCTTTACAGGCACTCAAAATCTAACAGAAAAGAGCGGAAGACTAAGCACTTTTCAAATACATAATTATAAGAAGCACCAAAAAACCATTAATTGGACAGTAAACACAGCAACAAAATATAATATAGAAGGCAATGTATCCGAAGAATTTATTGTGAAAGTCTTTTAAGAACAAAGAAGAAAAATGTTAATGGCTAAAAATAAAATCAATCTAGTTTGAGACAGCGCATAGAATAAATTATTGAAAGAAATTTTAAATAGTGTGATTGAGAAGTTTAAGGGTTATCTTTAATGTAAGTTTAATTGAATAAATAATTGAACACGTGACAAAAGTTACGTTGTCGTTTAAAAGTATAGTAGTACAGTATAGCATAATTGAAATTTCCAATAAGTCAAAAATGTTATTTATTTTAACATAAAGTATATTTTAGAAATAATCTTTAATAAAAATAAAACCGAAAATTTAATAAACCCTTTCAAATAAGAAAACAAAACGATCACATTTTTCAATAGCCTGGAGCGATTAATAAAACAACAACTCATAAAGAAAAATCGAGGGACTAATATTTTTTACTATTTAATATATTTTTTTTTTTCATAAAATATCAATGTTGGATGTTATTTTAACATGAAAAATCAATTTTGTGATTTCTATTGGGACGAATTGAATTTCCTAGATCTATTTTATTTCAAATAATTGGTTGTTTTCTTATTTTAAAAACAATACTTTCTGAACATTTGAACAAGTTTTAATATCAAAATATATGTATAAATCAACTCCTCTGAATACCCCGCATGTAGAATATTTATTTATTTATTCAGATAATAAACGGCTTTCACCTTTAACAATGTTAAATCATTCTATAACAATTTTTTTTCACCTTCATGCCGTGATTGTATAGTAATAATGGTACAAATCATTTTTCTGAGAACCTTCCACGTTCCAATTCTATTCTATTGCCCTTTTTCCAAAAATTAAAAAAAAAATGTAAAAATTAATCTTAATATTCAAAGTTCGAGATTTGATGCATACTATTGAAATGGAACACAAATATTAAGACATAGTATTACTGACTGAGTAAAAGATAAAAACAGCCTAGGAACGAATGGGGTGGAAGGAAATGGAGAGGTCTTCGTCCAGGAGTAGACGAATGTGGGTTGAGAAGAAGAAATATGTTTTTACCAAAAATCTTTACTTCAGCGATTTTTCATTAAATCTTTATTTCTTTCAAATATTTATTTCAATCTTTATTTATCATTATTCCACCCATCTTTTATATCATTTTTCTAGATACGAGAAGACAAAACTTGCATCATTATCATTTTGGGATATATTACAGTGTTGCAAGTTTGTATAGAGTACCTCATCATTAAATATTAAATGTTAAATTTACTAATTGAGTTAAAGTTTATTTTGTAAAAACTCCACATTAATAATGAATGTAAACACAAACTGTTTGAGTTTTACTATGCTTGATAATGGTTACTGTAACCTCGTAGAGTTTGACGATGACTTTGTAAATCGAAACCAACTAACTGTACCTAATATTAAACATAATAGTAAAACTCAAGAAACTTGTGTTCATTTCCATAAAGAAATAGATTTTAAAAGTCTTAAGCGTGATCCTTTATGAATGCCTGTCTTTTACAGGACACTCGAAAGCCAACACAAAAGAGTGGAAGACCTTTCCTTTGCCGGCTACTTCACGGATTATATTCAATACTGTACTAAAATTTTATGCATAAGATACTTGTCCGACATTTTATTTAAACGCTTTTTATGTAGTTACCGATATGTATGTATAAGCTAAGCTATATGCTATTTACTTAAGCTTTAAACTCCATTATGGACCTTATATTATTTGATGTACCCACTTACCTGTTTTTTATTACAGTATTAACAACATTCTCCTGAAATTTTAAACCTGAAACGATTCTAAATGAAGAAGAAAGGAGATTTTATGAGACGGGTTTTTTCTAAATGTCATTTTAGCATTATATAGGTAATTCAGCTCGGCAAAACAAATGCCTTTCAAATGTTGGAATTGAAACAGTATTCTTAAATTACTTTCAAAAACTTGATAAGGATTCTTGTAAATAGGTTCGGATTTCACAAGACGTATTAATTTTTTTTTTAATCTATTTTAAAAAAAAAATAACGTATATTGGGCTGGAAACAAATAGGTACCTTACATAAACAAATTACTTTAAAATGCGTAGTTTTGTAAATAATACATCGTAAGGGTGTATTTTAACATAATATAATATTCTTATATACTTACTGTTATATAAAATTGTTTGTACATATTTATTGTTTGAAGTATGTCATTGGGTATAAATGAACATGAGGTAGCCAGTGGATTCTCCGAATGTAATTTATTGTGGAATGAAAGTTGATGCAGTTACAAGAATGAATGTAAATAAGCTACGATGGTTTGAGCATTTGGAAAGAATGAATGAGGACAGAATGACCAAGAAGATATATATTTGATTGATAGGATTGGTGCTCGGAGACGTGGACGGCTGAGGATCAAATAAGAAGATGATCTAAAGCAAATCCTACAGGATGGCCACGCGTTGAGTACATTGAACAGGAGAACATGCATGAGGAATCATATGACAGTGACGGAAGCAAAAGATAGAAGAAAGTGGCGCTCGATCCTTCCTGCCTACCCCGCGAGGGAAGCGGCGTGCTGGTATGTATGTATTTAATTGTTCTCTTCAATTCAAAAAAGTAGGTATTATAAAACTTATTACAGAAATAACTTTTGTAAAAGTAATCAATTTGATTTATGAGATAAAACAATTATTATTGATCGAAATATACTACCACGGCATCTCCCACAAGTAGGATAACCAGTTCATGGCCTATATGTAATAGAAAAGTGAAAAACATGGAGACCTTTATCTTCATGTCAATTAAAATAAGAAAATATTCAAGACAATGAAAATTTATTATTAAACTATTATGTGACTTTGATGAAAAAAGGTAGGTTCCTATTATTGAATAGGATAAACAGACAAATCCTATTAAACATTAAATTAAATAATTAGTGCAGTACTTAGTCTATTTAGGAATTAACCATTAACTATCATAATTTCTATCTGTATTAAAATTATTTAAAGGGCGTATTTGGAGAGGGGCAAAGAGGGAAAATTGCTTCCTCCATAAGATCTTGAAAATAGTAGGTATAAAAGTACGCAAAAAATATTTAGGTTTGAGAAAAGCATGAAGCAAAAGTCAATTCGGGCATTTGCTGCCCTTCTCTCACTAATCTATTAAATATATTACTAGATGCAAAAGACTCGTTTAAATTTAATAACAATCTGAATTGTGAGCTGAATAAACTCTTAAGATTTTAAAAATTTGGGAAAGTTTAAAATTACTTTTAAAATCTTTAATGAAATTGACAATCAATCGACTATGTCTTCGAAAGACAAAAGACGTCTCTATCAACAAAAATCTATCAAGTGTAAAATACATTTGTTTTTTTTTTAATTCTATCGTAGATATTTTAAAGTATCTAATTTTTGAAATTCCTACACTGAACAGAGAACAATCAAATTTGTCATAACCCTGCCCCCCCCCCCCTTGTACTAAATAAAGTCGTGGATAGGTACATCCTTGATTTATTAACATAACATCAACCACCAAATTAAATATGCCAATATGCTGCCCCCCTTGTATAAGATAAAGTTGTGGATCCACCCTTAATTAATTTACAAAACATCTCGCACCAAAAAGAAAAAAAAATGCCAATATTCCACCCCCTCC
The DNA here is from genome assembly GCA_947579605.1 of Athripsodes cinereus. Lineage (NCBI taxonomy): Eukaryota > Metazoa > Arthropoda > Insecta > Trichoptera > Leptoceridae > Athripsodes > Athripsodes cinereus. The sequence continues at coordinate 5,187,206 of OX388316.1, read as the reverse complement.
TACTAGATAAAGTCGAGGATACATCCTTGATTTATTTACAAAACATCTCCCACCAAATAAAATTTGCCAATATGCTGCCCCCCTCGTACTAGATAAAGTCGTGGATACATCCTTGATTTATTTACAAAACATCTCCCACCAAATAAAATTTGCCAATATGCTGCCCCCCTCGTACTAGATAAAGTCGTGGATACATCCTTGATTTATTTACAAAACATCTCCCACCAAGTAAAATTTGCCAATATGCTGCCCCCCTCGTACTAGATAAAGTCGTGGATACATCCTTGATTTATTTACAAAACATCTCCCATCAAGTAAAATTTGCCAATATGCTGCCCCCCTCGTACTAGATAAAGTCGTGGATACATCCTTGATTTATTTACAAAACATCTCCCACCATATCATTATAATTTATATTTATTATGTAACATTACCTACAACATCTAGTATTGCGTATCGCACTATCGATAAAGGTTGTAAAACATTAACCCTGTATGTTTTATTACAGGTTAATGTGTATGCGGTTTAACACCTTACAAAGAATTCCTATTTACATTATTACCTAACAGAACACCCTTACATAATTTATTATGAAGTAGAACAATATATTAACGATATTTACTAGAGAAGAAAATACTGAAATTATTCAAACCAATTTTGCGAAATTCAACAGAAAGCTCCATATTTAATTATTCTCGTAGAGTCCCAGGAAAAGAAAAGGTCATCCGCTCTTTTATAATTTTTCGAGTGTTCTATAAAGGGCAAAGTATTCGTAACATTTTCCATTTTCAATCAAGCGATGTGGTTCGCGGTGTTGAGCAATCACCCATTGTGAATACATATCTTGACATTAATTGGCACGTGGAGGACGATTTGAATATCTTTTACATAAAGTTAGCATTTCTTATCTTCAATTAAGCGATGGGGTATGCTACCCATTCTAAATATCTTGACTTTTGTTAGCATGTAGAGGACGATTAATATATCAATTACATAAAGTTAGTCTATTGGCTACCAACTAAAAAAACAGAAGAATTTGCACGCCGAGTGTGGATGACATAGGAACTGCTATTTCTGTAATAGGTATCCACGAGTAAATGAGGGTGCAAATCTTACTGGCTATCCGACTAGACTTGTGGAAGTTGCCGTGATGGTTTCGTGGAACGTTTTTTTTTTTTTAATCTTTTCTATACACAGATGTCTGTATAGCTGGCGGACTTATCACTTACGTAATTTCTTCCAGACAACCAGTGCTGTCTCAATTTTGCTAAGACAGTTCTCTTCCAAACCCTGGTTGCGAAAATTCCTTACGAAACTCCGCGACCTAGCTGAGAATCGAACCAAGGACCTCGATGATGCAAGTCGACTGCGATAGCCGTTGCACCACGTGGCCGGTTAACGTTGCTGCTGGCGGAAATATGTGTAACTAAAAAGACATAATTCTCACTAACTTGATAATAAAGTAAAACTCGTCATGGACGTAGTAGGTCGTAATATAATCAAAATTAAATACGAACAAAAATCATTCATTTAAACCTATAAAAACATAAAATTTTGTTTTAAAAATCCATAATTTCTTACTATGTACCATCACCGTGTATCCCGCATGCAGTATAGCCAGCAGACTAGCCTCATGTAATAAACATGCTCTGTACCAACTAACATTCAGGATCGGTGCCATATTTCATCACTGAATTCAAGATAGGCAATGTTTTTATTATTCGAATACACACCTTTTACAGGATACACGAATTCATAATCACAATTTTGGTTATTACAATTTTAATTACTGAAATATAGCTTCTCTTAAGACATTGTTTAAAATATTATTATTAAGTACCTATTTGTAAAATGAACTTGATAACATTTTATCCATTGTTTTATGTTCTATTGTTTTACAAGAGTGTTTACAACAATCAAACTATTGTGTAATTCTAGAGAAATCCAATACAAGTAATGGTTTCAGGAGATAAAACGATTATCCTTTCAATAAAATGTAACGATGAGAATGCCGGTTCAACCGGATACCGTTAAACGAATTCTATACTTACACTAACGGGCTGTTTCACCACCTCTGGATAAAGTGCCAGATAGCTAATCCAACACAGATCTAACGGATAAAACGAAAAATGCGTTTCACGACTCCCTGACAGCGCTATCCTATAGATTAAGTTCTAGATAAGTTATCCGGCGGATAAGTCTTAGATAGTGTTAAACTGTCAAAATTTGTTTACATGTGCGTTGCCTAGATATATTCCTAGGCAACGCACGATATATTCCTAACTACGTGCATACATTCATGCAACAAACGCATGAAATTACAACGTTGCCACTGCTATCTGGCGGATAACAATCCGTAAGAAATCTGTAGGTGGTGAAACGCTCGCTTCAGTTTATCTTGTAGATAAATTTATCCTAAGGATAGTTATCTAGAACTTTATCCAGAGGTGGTGAAACAGCCCGTAAGTGAGATAAACGGATATCTGATGAGGTAGTAAATCGGATAAACCAGATAATTTTTTACTGTAATGACAAGTATAGGATAAGTTACCCTGTGTAAAATATTAATGATAAATATCGAAATAAGAAATCTTCAACTCCTGGTAAATCCAAAAGTGAGTAATTTCAAAATTCATAGTCAATAAGCGAACGAATCAAACTTTCCGATCATTCCAAATATAATTTTTCGACAATGCTTAAATGTATATCCATTCCAACATATTAAGCTTTTTCTTAAGTGAACACGCCTACAAGTTCATTGAGGACACTTGGCGTGAAATTACGTGATATTGTTTATTAATTCACAAACATAGCCAACAGGCATGACATAAAGATTATACAATACGAGAATAACAAAGCCAAGAAATATTAATGATTCGGCCCATAAGGAAAAAAATATATATTAGTGTTCAAAATAAATCAAATACTTAAATTTATTTATAAAACAAGATATATAGTTATTCTGCTGTTGAATTAATGATTCTAATCAAGCCGACTTTCAAGAGCTTCCGCTCTCATCGTCAGGCAATAGCGAAGTTTGCAAGATGATGAGGACGGAAGCCCTAGAAAGCCGGCTCGGAAATTAATAAAGTCAGCGGTGGAATAATGTTACTTCTTTATTCACTGTGTCAATGGTCAATGTTTAGGTAGTAGAATTCCATAGCGAAATAAATAAAACAAGCGTTTTATTTTACTATTGATTTATTCGACGAGAGAGACGTCTTTTGTCTTATTAGGACATTGTCAATCTTCTATTGTCAATCGTCAAGAGATGATGAGAGCAGAAGCCGTAGGAAGCCGGCTCGCAAATTAATAAAGTCAGCGGTGGAATAATGTTATTTCTTTATTCACTGTGTCAGTGTTTAGGTAGTAGAATTCCATATCGAAATAAATAAAACAAGCGTTTTATTCTACTATTGATTTATTCGACGAGAGAGACGTCTTTCGTCTTATTAGGACATTGTCAATCTTCTTTTGTCAATCGTCAAGACGTCTGTCTCGTCAAATAAATCAATAGTAGAATAAAACGCTTGTTTTATTTATTTCGCTATGTTATTTCTTGTTTTATTCGTAAATTATTAATATGAACTTCCACCAAGAACCGTTGGTCGAGAAATTAAACATGAAATACTAAAACTAAACAGGTTAGACCAGATGTCGGATTATTTGCGGATATCCATTCCATCTTTAATAAAATAAGATGGCTTTCATATTGCATTAAGTATATTGACTATGGAAAGAGTTGGCACGTTCTTATTGAACAAAAATACTGATATTATTTTTATTTTCATTGCCATTATAGGTACAAAAAACTTAATCGTCTCCGACATTTATCCATTTTGTTTTCTAAATATTTATTTCATGTAACGTAAGCATGAACGTCGTTTCTATGACAAAGAAATCAATGAGCTAGGAATGTCGTGACTAAAATCAATTTACTTTCAATAAATTTATATTTTATTTGACAATCAATTACCTACATTTTGAAATAAAAATAATCGTTCATTTTATTCAATCAATATTTTTTCAAAGAGCCATATATTTTTTCAGTATTTTCATACTTAGTGGATAGTATGGGGAAATTGCCGCAAAGACGTTCTAAATGTGGGACACTAGTTTCTGCCTAGTGTCCCACATTTAGAGAGGAGTGTTAAAAACGATATGTCGATGATGATGAAACTTAAACGGATTATAAGATATTTTAACAATGAAAGAAATTTGTCTTTTTTATTCTTTAGATTTAATAACATTTAATAAATGAAAAACTACAGATACACCTTTACAAAACTAATCAAATTTTTCAGTACAAATCAAAAACAAAGTGAACATAATTATTTCACAGAAAGTACAAGTCCAAATTTTATCAAATAAAAATATGTCCATTTCTTATAAGTATACATTAAAAAAACACTATAAAATAACAACATGCAATAATGTCTTCGAAAGTTCAAATTATCGATAAAACTGATTAATATATTTATTATTTCTCATGATAAATCTAATATATAAAATACTGGTGCCACGGTGATTGTTATCATACTCCTCCGAAACGGTTAGACTGATTTTGATGAAATTTTATGTGCTTATCGGGTAGAGCTGAGAATCGGCCAGAATCTATTTTCATACCCCGAAAAGTTAAGGGTGGTTCACCCTGAATTTATTTTTTTAATTTTTTAGACAAATTTTCTTATTTTTATTTTTTTATGGTAAGGCATTAAAAAATACCTACAGCCCTAAATTTTCACTCTTCTACCATCAACCCCCATTTTTTAATAGGTAGCGATATTAGTATATGGCATAATGTACATATATGGCAAAACAACGTTTGCCGGGTCAGCTAGTATATTCAAATCAAATTCAAAGTATTTATACAATATATTACACAAAAATAGAAAACAAACAACATCAATACGATTATATTATCAAGGTGCGGCGAACTAGTAACATACTATGTCTCGCCGCACGGCAGACCAAACAGTTTTTCACAACACTTTCGTGGACACTACATATAAACACGTTGATAAAAATTTCGTCACACAAACACTTTCATAATCTCTTCAACCCTGTCACGACCCATACCATGCAACCATGAGAATAATTAACTATTATTAATTTATAATATCTTGAAATTATAAAAATATATCATAGAATATCATAAACTGACTTTTGAGCCGTGGAGCACCCGATAAAGAATTGGTCTCCCACTCTTCTGCGTAAGTTTTCGAGTGTCCTGTAAAAGGCAGGTGTTCGAAAAAATTAAGACATTATACATCTTAAATTCAGCGATGAGGTTTGCCACGCATCCTGAATGTCTTGATTTTATATTGGCACGAAGAGGACAGTTTGCATGTTTCTTACATGCAGCTGATCTGCTGGCTACCCCACTTGTGGGATATGCCGTGATGGTATAGTAGTAGTAGTAGTAGTAGACTTTTGAGGTTAAAAAAAATAAAGGACAAGTGTTGTTTCTACCTTGCGTTCCATATTAAATGGTCAAAAATTATAAGTTGAATAAAATGAAGATTTTATTTTTCATTCGTGTGGAGAAGTAATGACAATAGTCTTGATTTAATATGATAGTACATATTATTTTACTGTATTGTACTTTGCCAGCTATAATCGATTTTGTCTGGGATATTATAATGGTCCAAGCTTCGTATGGCATTATGACCAGAGAACGCAGCCTGAATATAGACAATTGAGGTTCATGTTTACAAACCTCTCTACACTGCTTGTGCCAACGGATATTATTATATACCAAAAGACTCTTCAGTCGGTGGATATATACATATACTGTAATGTTATATATAACATCTTAAACCAGTCAGTACAAACGAAGGCTTTAGATGTAAAAGGACAGCGAACCTAGAATATTAAAACTGATTAAATCTCTATAGCATTTTTCTATTTCTAACTGTAATGTTTTAAAAACGTTCTTTTTTCTGTATTAATATTTATTTACATATCTAATTATATCGTCTAGGGTTAAATTAAAAATAAATACAAATAAATTTTTGATCGAGCGTTTTTGTTTGTCAACAGTGTATGGATTTAAGTAAGTTCACATCACACATAAGTCAAATGACAGATGGTCTTAGAATTGCTACATTCTGAGTCGTAATAAAAACCTGTGATTGGTTCAAATGGACTAAAGTGTTTTTACTTCTTAATCAGTTTTTTTAAAGAGATTTTATATCAGATTCTCGACTTCATCCTCAGGCGATCAGAAAGTTTTTTTCTAAGAAAAGACCCAGTTAAAAAAGTCATTTGGAAGTTAACATACTGTTTTTTTTTTTATTTATCATTATCTTGGTTATGGTTAAAAAAAATATTGGTCATGGTATTCAAAAAAAGGGAAATAATTTGGATATTTTATTTGATTTCGAAACTCATTTACTGAAAACAAGATTAGACTGAAAGCGTTCAAAACGGTTGATTCAGGAAACTTCAACATCTCAACTAAAATGTTCGTTTGAAAGAAAATGGTATAATGGCAGTGAAGCATCGTTAAAAACTGAGCTGAAATAGATAAAAATGTAAGCCGTCAAGCAAATGAGATGAATTTCGTACACGTTTAGTTTCTACGAGCTTAAAGCTTGTTCTGTACATCTAAAGTGATAACATGGTTCATTATTAATTTATGTAGTAACATGGAGTATGATACCGTTGTCCAAACCATTGACACACCAAACTGCTAAGTACTTTCTACTAACTGAACAAACCACAGAATGACAATCTGCGTACACCACAGTCTCTGAGTATAATACGTTGCCAATATGATACTTGATGTCTTTGGACATAATACAGTTTACATAGTAAATGTATTGCATGGTCGTAGTGAAATAGACATGGTTCGTAATGCATCAAATATTCAATACATTATTTCATTAAATTTACCTTAAATTTATATTATATTTTTATTTATTTGACTTAAAGTTAAAGATACAAACGTCAAGCAACCAACAAAAAAACCAATTGCACAAATTCATAATCAAGAGTATTATTTTCACATTAACTTCTATTCTTATTATTCTATGTACTATTTTCATAGAATAATAAGAATGTTATTCAAACCTTTATATTATAAAAAAAATACAACTACTATACCATCATGACATATCTCACAAGTGGGGGTAGCCAACATACCAGTTGCATGTAAAAACATGCAAGTTGTTCTCATCCTGTAAAAACTAAGACATTCAGAACAGGTACCAAACCTCGTTACTGAATTTAATGTGTAAAATGTCTTGTATTTTTTCAAACACCTACTTTTTACAGGAAACTCGAGAATTTACAGAAAAGAGTGTGAGACCAATACAAAACGTCAATTTACCTTAAGTTTATATGGAAAATTGAATATTTTTGATTAGATTTCGCGAAGATATACAAAATAATTATGATTATATCTAATATCGTATCCAGCTCAGAAGATCTACCGCAAATTGAAAACAAAACGATTAACCTTAAACTCAGATTTAATTAACAAAGTAAGAAACATTTACTCGCATTATAATCCTTTGTACTCGTAGATACAATGAAAAGTTGGTGTTCATATCTATAATATGTCCATACTACACATATATAGTGGGCATTCATAAAAGTTGCTACAAATAATACAAAACATAATATTATGTCATCCCAAAATACCTGGCATAGTAATGTTATGATGATAAAATAATTATATTTATTAAATCTTCGTTACAACATTTCAAATCAATACAAAGTATCATAAAAATATTATTTATACAACTCAATGTACAGAGGGCGCCTTAATCGCTAGAATGCGACGTCTTCCAACTAATCCGGTAATATTTCCTATATGTATCCTAATTCCAACTTAAACAAATAATCAGCATCAAATATACATACAGTATATAGCAAAGGGTTAGATTATGAGTGCGGGTTGAGTAGGATGATGCATTGTCTTTGCTTTGTGATTGTGTGTATTATTTCTGTTCATATGTATTTTCAAATGTTTTGTAATAATGATGAATATATATAATATAATGAGTTACAATCCATTGGATTGGTCTGCAACGAGTTTTGACTTATTTCTCCACTCCTCCCTATTCTCAGCCAGTCTCTTCAACTCCATATATGAGCCACAGCTCATGTCCCTCTTCAGTTGGTCCATATAGGCGTCTCTCGGTCGACCTCTGCCATTTGTGCCTTCGGTCCTGCCCTCTGCGATTGCGATGAGCAGTCCTGGGTGCCTGATGTTGTGGCCAATCCAGTTAGCTCGTTGTTGGCAGATTCTTTTGAGGAGTTGTCTTTTTTCGCCAACCCTGGTTAACACTTCTTCGTTTTCGACGTGTTCCGACCAATGAATCTTCAGCATGCGTCTATAGCACCACATTTCAAATGCCGCTAACCGTCCGCTTTCCCTCTTACTGATGGTCCACGTCTCGCACCCATATAGCAAAATGCTCCACACAAAGGCTTTAGTGAGATTCTTTCTCACGCTTAGATCAATATTAGGGGATTCTAATATTTTGGATTTTTTGTTAAAGGCAATTCGTGCCTGGTTTATTCTGCTCACAATTTCTGATTTGGAGCGTCCGTCCTAATAAAATGAATAAATGTATCTTATGTCTTATGTCATCTATGCCAAAGGAATACTTTGAAAAAAAATGTTGATTAATAAATTCAGCAATTTTTCAGTTTTATTATTTCATAGCTCATTATATATTTTGGGAGTGTTGCTACAAAAATAATGTCTACAAACAATTTATTTCTAACCTTTCACACTCTAATGCTGAATCATCCCTTGCGGGTAGGCAAATAGAGCATAACACTCATAGATGTTATTTTGTACACTTCTTTCGCATTTTCATATCCATACAATTCTTCATGCAAATTTGAACAGATAATTGACAAATAAACACACAAGCATTTGAGTAATTTTAATATAAACAAAGTTTATAAGCTTTCATCAGTAATGCGGAATGAAAGCTATTTAAAATGTTATCAAAATCCTCAGTGAATAAATAAATAAATCCTGAATTACGTAACTTCTTATGTATGTATATTATCTTATCCACAAGGGTGTAAACACGTGAAATTTCTGGAAATGAATAAAACTCAGCATATATTTGTGAGTAATTAAAAAAACAGTAAAGTCAAAAATTTACTGTGAAAAAATATGCATAATATAAGACAACTTTTATGCGAAACGGAAAATTCTATCTATATCTATCTATCTGTTCCCTCACACCGTATCCCAAGTGGGGTAGGCAGAGAGAACGGAACGCCATATAGATCTGTCCTTAGATACTTCTTTCGCTTCTTCTACAGTCATACAATTTCTCATGCACGCACGTCGATTTCTCTTACTCAAAACACGGCCGTCCTTGAGTATTTGATCTACATGATCAAACCTTGTAGTTCTCGGACGCCCGCGCTTCCTCACACCCCTCCTTTCAGACAAGTATATCCTCATTCTTTCCTCTTCCATTCGTTCCACGTGACCAAACCATCTCAAATTATTTACACGCATTCTTTCCACAACACTCTTCTTGCATCCACTCATTCTTCTAATATCCTCATTTCTCACTCTATCACGCAACATTTTACCAACCATCCTCCTCAGCGATCTCATCTCCACAGCATTTATTCCACTTTCGTCCCTCTACAACCATGTACACGTTTCGCTTGCATACATAAGTGTCGGTACCAGGATGGTATCGTGCACTAGTAATTTTGCCAAGTTTTTATCTTGACATGTTCGACACATTGTCATTACAGACAATGGGTCGAAGTGTACCGTTAATCCTAGCACCGGCCACTTTTCTTCTTTCGATATCTTTGTCGCACCTTCCATCCCTCGCTAAAAACCTTCCTAAACAGAAAAATTTCAGTAAGATTTCAGAACCACTTATTATTTATCGATAGCAGACATATTATAGTAACGTGATTTATTATAAACACCCTGTTAATTATAATTCAGATAATGGATAAACAATGAAATAATATTTGCAGGAAGGATCATTAAACCCTTTTAGGGAGTGTCAATTTCAGAATTTAATGTAAAGTTGACCCATAACTCTAGAATCATAAAAGTTATACTTTCACAATTTCACAAATGCCCGTCTTGTATTTGGTGCTGGTAAACAAACAGAAAAGAGAGAGAAACAATATATTACAGGGACTCCATAAAGATTAATATATTCCCAACAATTCTTAAAATTATGTCTAAGAACGATTTAGTCAATCTTAATTGCAACTTTTTTTCAAAAGTGTCCATGTTTAAGCACCATACGCAATACAAATACGTAAAATTTGCATAAATTCATAGTATGTTCACACATGTTACATACATTCAACAATACATTATGAACCCTATGCAGTACAGTACAACAATTCCATATGTGAGTAAAGTATTCAAGCAGTTCCTCCTGAATTTCTCGTACCTAACATATTATGTATGTACCATATAGACTGTAATAGTAGGTGTAATAAGCATGTCATTGTTGAACGCAACAAAGGCCTGTATTGTCTATGCAAAGTCTACAAGATAATAATATTAATAATAATAGTTTGTAGTAATCTTATATGAAATATTAGCGAATGTTGTTAACATCTTGTATGTTTATTATGTAATTAACTTTAATCTTGGCTTCCCTCAGGGGTAAATATTGAGTTGAAAAAATCATTAGCAATCTTTCTGCACGATGACTTGAATTCCTCTGGGGAGTAGGGTGAAAATATCGAGCACTATGATTATCCTTCCATACAATACGTCATGCAAACTCTTTAATCGAAGTATTCAACACGTGCCCCTCATGTAGGTTCTGTTTCACATGATCATTTTATTCTCGGATAGCCACGCCCCTGAAAAATGCACACAAATTGACTATTTTGACATACTTACACGCTGAATATAAATAAACAAATATTCTTTGTTTTTTCAAACACGTGTACTGCGCTTACTTATTCACCACTTATGAGATATACCGTGATGGTAAAGAAAGATAGACAAAATTACATAGATATACAATATTAAGGAACGGCCTGAAATATTATTATATTATACTCGATGAGGAGCTACAAATGATTCTATTCTACATCGTAAATGTATGTTTCTATTGTAGTAGGTACTGCTACTACTACTGTGATCAGTGTAGAATAAAGAGTAGACACCTATATATTAATACATACATATTATTAATAATAAACCATTCAACATTAGATATTACATATTAGGGGCAATTCTGAATCTTAATGAACTAACTAACTAAAAAGTTGATTAATATTAGTTATTATGTAGTATCCAGCATTAGTTATGAACTATAAACAACTATAAACTCGAGAACCACCAAGTGCAAACGGTAAAATCTATGGGACAAACTAATATTATTCAGTGATGCCGCAATACAAAATGTTTTTCACGTTCCGATTTACACTTCTGGCAACAATTTAATAGTTGTCGCGCGTGAAAATTGTGAAATGTCAGATTTGCCGATATATTTTGGCGTTCGTATTTGCGTCGGTGGTGGTGTTATTTTACAATTTATACATGCTAATAGTTGCGAGTGCCCTAAAAATATAAATTTTTACTTTTAATTGAAAAAAAACAACTTAACACTTCCAAAATATAGCAATATTCTGCGGCAAAATGACAGCAACTAATAATATTTGCACATTAAAAGTCGCGAATAAAATTCTGCCAAATCCAACTTATTTTAGTCGTCGGCTGTCAACTAAAATTTCATTCTGAATACGAAATCCATAGATTCTCGAAATTTATAGTTGTACTAAGGTGTCAAAATGAACTAATGAACTAAATTAGTACGGAAAACTGTGAATACGAATTAGAACTAATTATCATGACTCAACTATCTCCTCACTCTTAGTTGACTTAGTTAGTGCAACTAAACTATTTTATGATTCAGAATTGGCCATATTAACAATAATGATATCAGACATCACAGCATTCATGTTAATATCAAGAATACCTTAGTAAAGAAACAACCAATGTTAAAGAAATTTGAATAATTTTCAATTCATACTTTTTTTTTTTAATCTTTTCTATACACAGATGTCAGTATAGCTGGCGGACTTGTCACTTACGTAATTTCTTCCAGACAACCAGTGCTGTCTCAATTTTGCTGAGACAGTTCTCTTCCAAACACTGGTTGCCAAAATTCCTTACGAACCTTCGCGACCCAGCTGGGAATCGAACCCAGGACCTCGATGATGCAAGTCGACTGCGATAGTCATTGCACCACGTGGCCGGTTGCTCGGTTACTCATCGACTTTTGATGGACGTTATCTGATTTAAGCGTTTATTTAAATTAAACAATTAAAAAAATATACATTTAAGGAACAAATCATCTATATTATTCAATTTACCAAATTTATAGTAATCAAATGTCAAGAATGTGCTAGAATAGATGCCTTCGAAATGTGGTGCTGGAGGCGTCTAATTTGCATACCGTGGACAGCAGATAGAACAAATTCGTCCATCCTCGAAGAACTTAATAAAAAAGAATGATTGTCCACCACATGCATGCGCCGTGTCCTGCAGTACTTTGGACACATTGCACGGAGAGGATCAGACAACCTGCAGAGGCTTGTTTTAACTGGGAGTGTGGAGGGCATTTGAGCTAGGGGACGCGTACCAATGAGGTGGAGTGAGCAGGTGAAGTAGGCAACAGAGGGGACCTTGCATGAGGCGCTGCGAAGAGCAGACGGATCGGAGTCGCTGGAAGCATTTTGTCCGCATCTATACAAATGATGGTCACGATCCTCAGCACGAGGGAGCGACAACAAAGAAAGAAGAAGAATGGTAATAAAAGTATAGATAGATAGATAGACCCAGTTAAACAGAAATGTTTATCAGTATTTTTAGAGGATTGAAATAATAATTCATCATTCAAAAAAATACAGGATATATGATAAATCTGGATTTAAAATAAATCTAAAAACATCCCCAAACACCCATACAGATAGCGAAATGCTTGTGTTGCGATTCTCTGAATAGAATATAGAATCAATAGTTCTATCTTCTTTTCAGAGAATCGAAGTACTTATAGTAAAAAAAAAACATTTTCTCCTTATACATTAAGCCGTATACGTATCACAGTACAAATTTCAACAATGAAATCGAACACATTATTTCATTTGTTTTTGACAAAACGACAAACAAAAACAAAACAAAAACGGGGATGATATTTATGATACATACATGGTAGGGTAGAAAAACTACGTGGGTGTCGCTTTTGATGTGTTCTGAATATTTTTACACATTTTTCACGGTATGGAGAATACTAATTATAGCGAACCCGTATTGATTTAAAAATTGTGACATGTATGTATACAACGATATGTAATAATAAAAAAAAAACAGTATTCATTTTATTTTGGATTGTGTTATGTAACAATATTCTAAGCCAAACATTTCAGATGAAGATATTTTGTAATTTTTCTGTGATATTGATAATGGAAGAATAAATATTTTTTAAAATTCCATTTCAATTATTTTATTTTACGTTGATACATATTTAAAAAAAAAGGTAAATTTGAATATATCATCAACCTTTTTTTTTCTTATAGTTTGATCTACTTCATTTAGGTGCATCACTTATAAAATTGAAATGAATAAAATTGTATCATTTTTAGGTTTGAACTTTGGTGTATCCTGGATTTTCTTTAGTGAGAGGTGGCAAATGAGCAATTTTTTTTTATTATTGCAACTTTCAATATTGTGTGAACCTTTTTTTAGTCTCAATTTCAAATGTTTCACGTTCTACTCGTTTTTATATGGCTTCTAGGGTGGATAGGGTAGCAAATATTAATATTTCCTATTTTTGAAATTCTAAGGATGCAACTGCCTCCTTGTCCCCTCCTACCTCCCACTTGAATAGGCCTATAGGTTTTCATATTCTTAATTTTACCAAATTAAAGTTATTATAAAATAAAGCTTTTAAATTAGAGAAATCACTGTTTTTGTTGAATTTAAAAGAGCATGTTATGGGTGGGTGTCTGATCTGCCAATGGAGAGATTGGAAGATATCTTAGGATTTGTTCCATGATTTGTTTTGTGTTTTTGTGTTTTATGTGGGGTGATATACGTGTGTTAGTATGTGGTGTGAGATTTGTGATGTGTGTGGTTGACATAGATTTTTATATATAATACCTAGATGGAGTACTCGTATGTATTTTCATTGCAATAAAGTGAGGCACCATTTTACGGCACTTTTGACAGATCGGTTGGCGAAAAGAAGTGTGGTAAATCGCTTAAAACGCGACAAGAACTTCAAAAAATGTCGAATTATGTTTTTATAAATGTAAAAATGATATATTTTTATAAAAATGCGAGGAATACTTCATAAAATGTAGGAAACACCACACGCTTTAGCCAACCGTTTTGTCAAAAATTCATAGATTTTTTGCCTCACTTTTGTGAATGAGTCAGGGTTCTAGGTTTTGTATGGAATTCTGTGGTGGTTGAGGGATATGTTGTTTTTTTTTCTTGTTTTATATGGAGAAATGGTTTGTTTGTGTGTTGTTTCATGTATGGACGGTTTACAGCAGTGTTTTTCTTGTTATGAATGTGATTGTATAAATATAGGAGATGAATGCTTTTTATGATTGTGTATATGTTTCTATATGATTGATATGTTTGTAGATGTTTGCCCTAGTTGGGCAGCATCAATGAAAATATGTATAAGATTTGTAATTTATTAGTGTAATAAAATAAATAAATAAATAAATAAAAAGTCTCCACACTTTTACGACATCCAGGCGTTCGATGGAGCTCCTTCAATACTTGCTCTTTCTTTTTAATTTTTGACTTGATAAATTGTTGTATAACACACTTCTTTTAAACGAGAGTGTGAACGTGAAAAACAAAGAGACAGACTTTACCGGGAAATAAAACAAATATTTACTTACTTTATTATTTTTATTTAAAATACGTATAATGTGTAGCACCTAAGTAATTAATTGGAATACATGAACTTGTTTTCATATATCTGGTATTTATTTAATTACTTGTATTACAAAGAGGCTAGTTCAGATAACTGTATTTTTTTCATTATTTTTTAATTGTTGTGAAGGGAAGCGAATGTTTCTACATGAGTAAATTTGAAGTTTCAATAACGTGATTGAGCTTAATTGTCATAAGTGCGGGCATATTCCGAAAGTGGGGTAGCCAACAGACTTACTGCATATAATAAACATGCCAGCTTTCCTTTTCCTGTCAACAAATATTTAAAACATTCTAGATGGGTGGCAAAGCTCATCGCTATTTTTTTATTGTTGTATAATTTAGATAATTGAATACACTTTGTATACAATTTAAGAATTTTGGAACAGATATTTATAAAGGTGTTTAGTACATTACCTGGTAAATGAAAATAATTGCCAATAAATATTCTATAATATAAAATAACCAGGCCAAACCTAACATTTAATTTATTTTCATAGAGTAGCAAAATTTACTTTTTACAAGTATATTAAATAAATGATTTATGTACATTTTGCATACTAAGGTGTAGTGGAGGAGGTCGGCAGCGAATTTTGAATTACGGATTGCTTGTTTGAAAGTTTGAGTCCTACTGAATAAAAATGACTTGCCGTATAGTAAAGTACATGTAAGTTAGCAAAAAAAATAACATTTGGTGTAAGTTCTTAAAAATGTTTTGCAGCTGTTACGTTGTAAATCCTTCCAAAATGAGCTAAAATGAGTCAGAATGAAAGGATGTTTATGTACATATAGAGATACAGCAAAAACTGCTGAAAACTGGGTTTAATCTCATAAACACCACACTATCTGTCATGTTAGCGGGGTGGACAAATTTAAAATGAGAGTCCTGTCAAATGTGTGACAAAAAACTGCTAAGACCTGCTAAGATTATTAGAAAAAATACCATGATTAACGTCCGATGTGACGATCTTTGTGACGTGAAGGTTCGATTCTCAGACAAGGCAAAATGTGAATTGACCTTTTTCAAATGTTTGGGACTAGCACAGTCCGTATGAATTGTCCATGGCTCCATGCGTATGTTATATATGTATATAAAAATAAAATGTAGCAAATTAAAAAAAAGCCATGTTTTGATAAACAAAATGACACACAAATAAATCATGCTTAAAAATATATTTTTAAAACCAAAGCCGTGTCAAAGACAAGTAGGTATTTGGATTTCGTCGGAACCCTGGAGCTAGTCTCAGCCTCGTGCCATGAGATTCGTGGTTTGATCCCAGGCGCCGCGCCGGTAAACTCCCTTTTCACAAAGCAAGTTTTTAGCTTACCTACTGTGAAAGGCGTATAAGGTTGTAATTGGGTTAAAACAAAAACTCAAACATCATCATCATCATCATCGCCCTCAACGCTCCTCTCGGGAGCACAAGGCAGAAACCAGCCTCCTCCATTCAGAGCGTCTCTGCGCCAATTTCATCACCTCTTTCCACAACATTCCTTCACTCTGGTGTCGTTGTAATAGGAACAGTGTATTGTGAAAGAGGGACGCCCGGGCCGAAGGAACCCTTGCGGACAGAAAAACTCAAGCACCTTCTTAATATTCAATTGAAAAATATATTTTTTCTGAGCAATTCAATTAATAATTTTTTTTTAAACCATTATAAAAACGCACGTATAATTCCGCAGAATCCTGCTAAAAAAGCAATATCTTACAAAATATGTTAACCTAACTCTTTGTTATATCGGTGTATTGTATTTTATGAGTGTAAATATATCCATTATAATAAATTATGTACAACAGGGATCAGAATGCTTATGTAGTTTGTATCGCAAAGTTTATTTAGGACAAAACAAAGTTTGGACACAAGAAACGTGCCGGACAAACAACACAACACAACTACAACCTACAAGAAGTTTTACAAATACATACATATACTAGGTATATAGGAATATATTATTTGGTTCATAGTATAGTTTGTAAACTCAGGAAGTATGTAAAGTGGGGGAGTATTGAGAGAAATCACCCAACGAAACAACCAAACATTTATTGATAACCTACATACTTTATCATGGTTCTATGGATTCCTTATGATAGAACTCTATTGAAAAAAGACAATACTATAGCACAATAACCCTTGTGGGTACAAATTTATTTATTTATTTTCTCGAAGGGAACAAACAGTCAACACAACAAGTATTACAAAAATTAATATCAAATGCAATATAGACCATAAGAGTCCCCCATATTACCACAATTTAAAAAATCCAAAGCAAATAAAACAAAATCAAGACTAATACACAGCAACAAACAAGGAAGTGTAATAATACGATAAGAGAATTGTTAAACATAATAATCAATCATTATATAATACAATATACATAAAATATCATGCGCCAGAAAATCTTGTTTTTTTTTACTCCAATAACATTTACCCGACTCCTCGTATATGCTCTCCTCTTCAGTATTGTGCTAACTACGTGTTCATCTTATAGATTTTAAGTGAAAGTGAGGACCTTTTCTTAGATTTTCGTTTTCACAGAATTGATTATTTCCTTAATTAACATTGGTTGGGAGATATTGCTTTTCGGTAATTTACTTGCATTTGGTGCAATGTTATATTATAAAATCCTTCAATACTTACTCGTCATTTGATTCCCTGATTGTACATGAAACTTATAAAGCAGTATTGGTCAGTTAAGAATGTTTGTCTTCTGGAACATTACCGAAGAATTTTGGCGAGAAAATGTAGTCGATACTAAAATGGACCTCAAACTTTAACCAAAAGTTGTCAACAATCCACTTTCAGAAGTATGTAGGTGCTATGTAACTTCCTTCAATGAAATAATGATAGTACTAAAATTAAACCCGGCGAGGTATAATAAGTATACAAATCACGTCTATACTCTATCTTTTTTATATTCTTGATGCACTAATAATTGAATGTCACTAGTTATTCCACTATGAATAAAATCATTGCATTTTTATTCAATTAATTTCCTTAAGAGTTGCATTGATAAGTTAAACTGAAACATGTGTTTATTTCTACTTTAGATTATAAACCGTGAGACGTTTTTGACTTATGATCAATTGGTATTATGTAGATTGATAATGACCTGATAAATCAAAAGACGTCTCTCTAATGGTTTATAGTCTATAGTAGAAAGAAACACTTGTTTCAAATAACCTAATTATAGAATTCTATTATGTGTGCACCGATACAATAAATAAGTTGATTTGACCTAGCTATAAACCCAAATACAGCCACAAATATGATGCTGAGTACACAAAACTGAGTAAGAAATTAAACATAAGATTTTCTGATTTCAGTCTGAGACAACTATAATATTTTCAAGCTGCGTACCATATTCAAATGAATCTTAAAATTTGTATTTAAAGATGCTGCCAAATGGATGTTCAAAAAGGATGTTGGCAGAACTAAGAAAAAGCCATACACACGTACGACTTTGTTTAAAAATATGCGAAGATTATATTGATGGTACTTACAGAATTATGAAGGAAACGGTCGTAAATGGTAAGATGATTGATTGATGACGCTTCTGAGTCTGTCACTTGGAGGTAATGATGTTGATATTAGGAATAGGAGAGCTTTAGATGTGTTTTCGTCGCACACACAAATCCACGACCATTTAATACATTTCGAAAATTACATTATTCATGAACCTACTGAAAACTGAGATATGAATCATTTTTCAGTTGAAAAGTAGCTGCTAACGAGGTTTTTAAAAATGAAATAAAAATGGCATTTTATAAAAATAATACCAAATTTTATTATTTTTATTCAACTTTTGGTTCTACTCTATTCTATCACATCCTGTTGAGTAACAGTGGGGAAAATGCATGTGTGAGGAATATGAATAAATGTTATCAATTTATATTGTTAATAATAATAATAATTAACATTTAATATTTTTATAATCGTTCTAACAATTCTTGGTCGTCTATTTCCTGTAGAAAATGATATCAATCTTCCAATGTTTAAGAATAATAAATTTTATTGTACAAGAGAATGAGATAACTTTATTGTACAAAATATTTAAAAAAAAAAAAGAATGAGATAACAACATGGTATATACAAATATATTGCACAATGGGCGAGTTTATCGCAGGGACGCGATATCTTCCAACTAACCCAATAATATTGTTAATAATATAGGTACGCTTATCACAAATATCCTGATAAGAAACGATAAAATAAAACATTTCATTTATTATTTTAATTTTAAAAATCCATATTTTCTGTCAAAATTTTAAACTCCATGTCATAGAATTAGGCGTGACATAATAAGTTAATTGTGAAGTCGTTAGGCGCTAAGTTGTATTGGCTCGCATTTGACTCGTGGTACTGTGTGTAGCGTCTGCAGGGTTACTCTTGACAAAACTAAACACGATCTTAATCTAGTCTTGATCTTGATCATACGACGCACGAAGGGACTATGGTCAAAAACACCGCGCTACCGCTGACGCGCGATCGGTTTGCGTGTATTTTCGGCCAATAATCACTTCGTGCGTCGTATGATCAAGATCAAGACTAGATTAAGATCGTGTTAAGTTTTGTCAAGAGTAGCCCTGCTGATGATGTAACACACCTGTTCCGCCATAATTGACCTTTTTGCAGCGAAATGCGAAAATTGCTTTTTCAAATGGTGATTAAAGCCTTAAAAATGCACATTTAAAAATATAAAAAGCAACATAATTTTTATAATTTTCTGTACTATTTTTTGAGCAGATTTTTTTGTTGTAAAAGTTTCCCATTATTGTTCTGTCTTGTTTCAGACTTGTAGTGTTTAATTGTGCTTTTTTATAATTGCCTTTTGTAACTAAGAAGTTGTTTTAATATGCAGACCAATGGAATTATTCCTCAAAATACGAGCTACGCTAAACCAGCAGACCAGCCCCATGTAATAAACATGGAAGTTATCCTCTCCGTGTCAACAAAAAATCAGAAATTCAGGATGGGTGGCAAAACTAATCGCTGCATGTAAGATTTATTTATTTATTTATTTGGACAATAAACGGCATTTGCCTTTTACAATGTTAAATAAAGAAAACAAAAAAAAAAAAACAATACATGAGAAATTTACAACATTATACAGTCTTCAAACATCAAAAAATGTATACACTTCAATATTAAAAAATAAAACAAATCACACATAACAGAACAAAACCAATAACAATCTGATAGAAATACAATTAAATATTACAGGCATCATTTGGTTAATTAAAAATAGCTCTAAGTATAAGTACATTAATACGCACCTACACAACCACAATACATTTATAAGCTAAATGGTCTTTATCTCTTCGAATACCTGTCTTTTACAGTACACTTGAAAACTTAAAGGAAAACAGTGTAAAATCAATTCTTTCCTGGGTGCTCCATGAAAATAAAATATTGTTCTCATTTTTAAATTCTTTTTTTCTCTAGATATCAATCTTCACAATTATTATTGCGAGCGAACTTAGTGTAATAACTTATAAAAAATAACAAACATATATTTTCATTACCCTGACGGGATTAGATTTATCAAAATGTTTAATGTTATATTATCCTTTCAAATAAAAAAAATGGATGGTAATTCGTCTGTGAAATATGGTGAAAAGTGAGGAAAACAAGAATCATTATGAAAAATGATATGGTTTCATTATTTTCACTTGTTCAAAATCTAGCATCAACAGAGAGTAATAGCCATCGTAATCTATTGAAAAAACTTTCAAAATCATATTTCAGGACCTAATTTTAAGATAATTTTGGACAAATTACTACTACTTACTACTATACCATCACGGCATATCACACAAGTGGGGTAGCCAGCAGACTAGCTGCATATTTTAAACATGTAAGCTGTCCTCTCAAGACATTCAGAATGGGTGGCAAACCTCATCGCTGAATTTAAGATGTGAAAAATATCTTACTTTTTCGAACACCTGCTTTTTACAGGACACTCGATAAACTTACGGAGAAGAGTGGAAGACCAATTCTTGACCGGGTGCTCCACAGGATCGGGCAAATTTAGTGAATATAATATATCATAGTTTACTTTGAGAAACGCTTTCAGCTTATCTGGAATATCTTCGTAATCAAGCAAGATATGTACGTAACAGATATGTGGCGTGTGCTCTCCGAGTACTCTCTGTAACACATACTTGTGTGCTCACAGTTTTTAGTAGGCACCCGCTCAAGGGTTTTTTTTTTATGCATTTGGTGTTCTTGCCCTGTAAACTCTACGGTTAACTCTGTCAGTTGCCATTTTAAGCAGGTCCCTTCAATTAAACTGAAAGCCAAACAAAAAAGTAAAGTTTTTTTTTTTTAATTTTTCTTAAATATTTTTTTTTTATTTTTGAGGAAATGTGGGTATAAATCGCTAATTTCAAATAGATTGCAAAAAAAGTTCATTATTTTTTTCCAAAAACACGCTCAATGCATGCAATTTTTCATAGAGGGAATTTTTCCCCTGTAACTTGTCTGTTCATTGTTTCTACAACTAATATCCGAACATATTTGTAAACAAAATCTTCACAATCTAAACAAAATATTCTTAAATTAAAAACAAATGCTTTCTTCTCCTGTATTTGCGTTTATTGAAAGAAACGTCTTATGTATTTTGTCAACGTCCTTGGAAGACGATAGACTTCACTATTAATAAAAATCAATATAGTTGAAGAAAAAAATTGTATGAATTTTATTATGGAATCCTACTAGCGAAATACCGAGACAAAGAATGAGTTAATTATATTTCTTCTAAAAATTATAAATTATCAAAAGAACCTTACTATACAAAAAAATCACGGTAAAAAATAATAACTATAGAAAGTTGTAAAACTTCGAAAAATATAAGTTTGTTTTCGGGAGAACAGAGGTTGTTTGTTCATAATGAGGTAATTCAATTTAAGAACCAATTACCGTAAATAATATACTATATTTGAAAACCACTAAGCGATAAAATTTTAATATGCATAAAAAATTAAGGTATCCTATAAGCGTGTTTGTTGTCTGTCTGAAAAAACGTATCTAAAACAAAACGACAAAAATATTGATTTCTGGAGCCCTTAACTAGTTTATAATATAGAAAATACTTTGTTTAGTAAATAAATTTTAATAGAAAGGTCTTGCATGTGGTAAACATTTTAGTTCGTCGGTAGCCTGGAGGTAGAGTCTCGGCCTCGTAAACATGGGGTCTGTGGTTCGATACCAGGTGCCGGCAAACTCCCCTTTCACGACACAAGCTTTTAGTAGCTTACTGTGAAAGGTGTATAAGGTTGTATTTGGGTTTATAATAAACAAAACCCAGATATATCTTTTTTAAAAAAAAAACAAAAAAAAAACAAAAAAGTTTATTGAAGCCTTTTGTGCATGGAAAACTAAAAATAAAATGATCATTAAAAAGTCATCGACAATAAGTTCCAATTTTAGTACGTCACGTTAACGTTAATCGTATGATGAGAAAGTTCTGGAAGTCGGAACTTGATTAAAAAAAATCCAGTGAAATAACCTACTAAATAATTACGTTAAGGTATATTTTTTAACATATTTAAAATGAATTTCTACAAATAGCTGCCGTTCTACAGTGTAAACTAATAAAAAATATATATTAAAATATGAATGTCTTAACTTGTACTGACATGAAGAGGACAACTTGAATGTTTATCGCATGCAGTTACCTCACTTGCTGCAAATGCCTTTATGTTATGAATGAATATAAAACATGAAATAATTTCAGATTATCTGCGTGTACCAACGAGCCACTACATCGATACTATGTACCAGTAGCGTGCCTTCCATACATGCAAAAAACTACGCATGCCCATACAATCTAAGAAAAAAATCAAATCTACAAAAATTAATTTGAATTTGCCGGCGGACAGAAGAAGCAAATTTTGCTTTCATTATTGTGAAAATATGCTTTTAAATAAACATTCTTTTTAGTTTCAAAGTTTTGAGCCAAAAGCGGACACAAAATATATGAAAACGCTTATACAATCGAGATAATGTTTGGACCTTTCTACCAATACACAAAATTAAAATTTCAATATTTGCTTATCATAGAGAATGACTTGTTTCTAATACATACTAATCAGTTGATAAATATATAACTAGTATGTAGGTTCTCATTTATAATGAACGCATGCCCAATCTGAAAAGCCTAGTCCCGCCACTGTTTTATGTACATGAATGAACTACAGCGTTAGTGAGCTTATTATAAAATATTTCAAAAAAGTATGGGTTTCCAACTTGTTAAATTCGAGCGGTATAAATAAGAAAATAAAAAGTACTTATAGCTTTAAATTAATTCGAGGAATATTGTGGTCAATTACCTACCAACCATTCTTTTCAAATATGAAACATTTTATGTAAAACCTTTTAAGTAAAAAAATAATTTTATGAATTGAATTCTCAATAATTTGCTAAAATGTGAGAAAAACCTTTGATTTTCTATTCCAAGTAATGATTCCTTTGAAAAAATATTTATATTTTCTAATTATTTAAAGAAATAAGTTCAATGGTTATATCGGCTTTAACTTTGTAACCTTTCATTTAAAATTATTAAATAAAATGAATATTCACTATTATTGTTTAATGTTACTATTGAGTATGACTAACGCACGACCGGTTTCGCGGACTTCGAGTTCGCATCATCAGATGCTGAATTATACTATAGCTGAATATAGATCAGCACCTGATGATGCGAACTCGAAGTTCGCGAAACCGGTCGTGGGGTTGTCATACTTAATAGTAACATTGAACAATAATAATAAATGTTAATTTTGTTTGATAAAATTAACATTTATTATTAAATTATGATTGAATTGAACACGTAGTATGGTCGACATTTTAAAATATTGAGAAATAGGATTTAGCGCAATTATCGAGTTTATGATAATCGTCTTCAACAGATAATATTTCTCGACTTGTCGGGAAACTCTTAAAATATTACAGGAAGGGAACTAAGGATAAGGGTGAAAAATGGAAAGGGTTGGAGTTATGACGGGGTATTGGCTATGTGAGGGATGTGCCGAAAGTGAACTTCATCAGAAACATGTGAATATTGGTTTAATTTTGGTTTAATTTTTATTTTCAAAGGTTTGGTTGAATTATTTGTAATCAATGTAGAGAACAAAATAAATAAATATTGCAAATATTGTTCATAGTTGGAAAAAAATGTATTTTACACCAAAATACACAAACAACGACATAGTGAAAAATTTCACATTCTAATACTCAATAAACATTTGTCAACAAGGGTGTAGAAATTTGAAAATATAACACTTTTCTGAAATTGTGAAATAATAACTCACCCTTTGAACATTGAATTGTATAACTGATATTTATAGAATACTGTTTTGATATGTAATATTGTAACCAATGTACAGTGAAGAATGTAATATTGTAACCAATGTACAGTGAAGAATGTAATATTGTAACCAATGTTCAGTGAAGAATGTAATATTGTAACCAATGTACAGTGAAGAGTAAAATAAATAATAAATAACAATGAAATCAAAAAATATCTCAAATTCATATCATTATTATATCTAATCGAAAATTTAGCGACGGGAAATATTAATTTTTTAATAGTCAAGATTTTTTTAAAACTCATATACCAAATCTTTGAAAATCTGAAGTTAAAAATATATTCATATTTTATTGATTGGGTCGACGTTAATTTTGTAAAACTCCATTATATTGATATAATGAAAACAAAATTGTTTTTAGTTTTACTATGATTTATTTGTTAAATAAGTTACCAGGTTTCAACCTATGAGGTCATTGTCAAAACACAGTCAAAACTCAGAGTTTTGACAATGACCTCATAGGTCGAAACCTGGTAACTTATTTAACAAATAAATCATAGTAAAACTAAAAACAATTTTGTTTTCATTATATCAATATATTCATAATGTTATTGACAAACCGTAACTATTTTTAAAAGAATTATCATCATCATCATCATGTCAGCCTCCCTGCGTCCATTGTTGAACATAGGCCTCCCCCATTGATCTCCACAGCTCTCTATCCTGGGCAGACCGCATCCAGCCGACCCCTGCAACCCGTCTTATGTCGTCCGACCATCGTGCTTGAGGTCTACCAACACTTCTTCTGCCTGTTCTAGGTCTCCACTCCAGAACTTTCTTTGTCCACCTAGAGTCTGTGGTTCTGGCCACATGACCAGCCCAACTCCATTTCTGACTAGAAACTTTGTGAACGACATCGACGACCCTGGTCTTTTCTCTGATCCATACATTAGTTTTCCTGTCTCTCAGTGAAATACCCAGCATTCTCCTTTCCATGGATCTTTGCGTCACTGATAATTTGTGTAAAATTCTTTTCGTGAACACAAAAGTTTCACAGCCATAGGTGAGCACTGGGAGAACACAGGCATCAAATAGCTTCTTTTTCAGATAATTTGGGTATTTCGGGGATTTCAGGATATAAGATAATTTACCAAAGGCCGCCCATGCCAAGCCTCGTCTTCTTTCAATTTCTACCTCTTGATTCTCTCTTCCAAGTTTTACAGTGTGCCCTAGGTATACATAGCTATCAACTTGTTGGACAGCTTGTCCATCTACCACGATATTACATGACTGGTTTGCATCACTCATGACTTTGGTCTTTGATATATTCATTTTTAGGCCTATTCTTTGGGACGCTGTGTTGACATCAATTATCATGTTTTCCAGTTCTCTATCGTTTTTGGCAAATAAGACTATATCATCTGCGAACCTTAGATTATTTAAGTTTTCGCCGTTGATGTTGATACCTGTGTCGCTCCAATCAAGGGTTTTGAAGACGTCTTCCAGAGCCAATGTAAATAATTTAGGAGATATTGTATCTCCCTGTCTTACTCCTCTTCTGACATGGAACTTTTCGGAGGGTTCATGGAGTTGTACAACGGAGGTAGCATTAGAATAAATATTTTTCAGGAGTTGTGAGTATCGGTGGTCTATTCTACAATTATCTAGACCCTTCATCACCGCCCATGTCTCTATAGAGTCAAAGGCCTTTTCAAAGTCAATGAAAGCCAGTGATAAGGGCATATTGTACTCGTTGCATTTCTGGATAACGTTCTTCAACGTTTGAAGGTGGTCATTCGTGCTGAATCCTTTCCTGAATCCAGCCTGTTCCACTGGTTGGTATGCATCCAGTTTGTTAGTGAGTCTATTGTTTAAGATTTTTGTAAACAACTTATACAAATGTGATAGAAGACTTATTGGTCGATAGTTTTCCAACTTCCTGTGGTCACCTTTTTTGTGTAAGAGATTGATCGCTGCATTGTTCCACTCTTGCGGTATGTTCTCTTCTTCCAGACATTTATTGAATAGAGATACCACTGCTTGTTGAAGAGGCTCTCCTGCGTATTTAATTGTCTCTATGGTTATACCATCAGGACCAGGGGCTTTTTTATTCTTCATCTGTTCCATGGCATGCTTGACCTCGTCTAGTATTATATCTGGTATATCTTCAGATCCTACATTAGTGATTTTACTTCTACTGCGTGTTTCGCTGTTATCAGATGTTCGTGAGGAATATAGTTTTTCATAGAAGTTTTGAGCTATTTGCACTGTTTCAGATCTGTTACTGCTTTCGCTACCATCTTCTCTACACAATGTCGTTATTTGTTTTTTGCCAATACTAAGCTTCTTCTGTAGGATCTTAGTTCCTCCGCTGTTTTTTATGATTTCATTGACTAGGTCTTCTTTGTGCTTTGCCACATCTTTTCGAATACATTTGCGAACCATTTTGTTCAGTGTTTTATATTCTGTTGTATCCTGTTTACCTTGACCTCTCATATCGTTTCTTTTCTTGACAAGTAATTTTGTCGCGTCAGTTAGTTTGTCACTTTTTGTTAGGGGTGATTTAGAGGATATTGATTCAACAGCTTTGTTTAACGTGTCTGTTATATATTGATTCATTTCTTCGTATGTACCTGAAGAAGGGAATGGAGACTTACTCAGTTCTGTAGTAATAGTCGCTTGAAAGAATTATTAAGAATAAAATATTTATATTTATTATTTCAACAGTGACTTTTCTAATCGCTAGCCGGCTTTCGGTTGTAATACGTTACGCAGAGCATTTTGTTATTCACATTCGCATTTGCGAACGTCAATTATTGAACATTCGGCACACCACTAGTAGTTATGTAGGTATAAAAGGGATATGTTAGGGGTGGTATGGAACATTAATCATTTGTGGCATTTTTAGTCTGGAGTCTGGTGATGGTTTTGGCGGCTGTGGAATCTGTCACAGTGAATTAGATATAAGGATAGTTCTATACACTCGCATACGCATAACAGTTGTAGTAAAACGTTGAACCTTTTGGTTAATGAGCCATTACAAAAACTTATGTTTTACTGTATTTATCATCATCATATCTCCCCTCTCGGAAGCATAGGATCGAAACTAGCCGTTTCCATTCAAAGCGTCTCTGCGCCAGTTGAGTCACATCTTCCTACGACATTCCCAGCGCTCTGATATCGTTTTTATTGAAAAGATGTATTGTGAAAAAGGAACGTCCGAGCCGTCGAAATCCTTGTGGCCAAAAGAACGGTGTTCTTTTTAGCCAACTTCACTGTATTTTATGTATTTGTTGATAAAATTGTTTGTTATCAATAAATAGTTCAGAATAAAAAAACCTTTATTTTATAAACGGACGCTTCTAATAAAAGGTAGGTACTTACATAATAACAGAAAGCTTGAGTCATTGAATTTTAAATTTTAGATTTTATTCATCACAGCTTTTTCCACTTACCTGAAACAAAAAACGAAACTGCAATTAACACAACAAAATAAATCAAACCTTATAGAGAAAATTGAATGAACTGATATATTAATTTAGTCAAAGCTTAATTCAGGATTATAATATTACATTATATAAAATAAAACATTATAATTATTATATCCAGTGTAATAATTTGAGTAAGTAGATTACAATAATTTAAATGCGCGCTTATCAAAATCATTAAATTCACAAAACCTTTATTATGTCCGAGTTGTAATTTTCATAATTAGATACCATTTTATTCACAAAGCTGACAACTTGCATGTTAATATCATGCAGTTAATCTATTAGGAGTTGGGAGTTGGTATAGATAGATTGATGATGAATTCGTAGAAAGTTCACCTTCAACTTCGATTTCAAGATTTATTTTAGGAATTCAGTTCTCGCTATCAGGCAAACATAAAACGACTCGATGTTTTATATTTTAAGTCAACATTTATAAATAAGCTATGTTTTTTTTTAAAAATTCATAACATAAGAATGGGTTTTCTTAAAAAATAATGAAAAATCTTAAAAAAAACTAAATTCAAAAAACTAAAATCGTGGTTAGATAGAAGAAATCACTATAAAGTGATAATCTCGTCGCTGCATATCATCACATTCTTTTTTATGTAAACTTCTTTGTTGATTTTGTTATGTTTATGATGATGTGCAAGAAGAATAAAATAAATAAGTTCATTAAATTTCTTTCTTCTTCTCTTTCTTAGCCCACTCCCATCCACTCTTGGAAGAAGGCCTCTTCTTATGCACTTGTTTGCACTCGTGGTCTCCAAGATGTAAGAGACTTTGGCCATTTCTCATCTCGACTTCTACATAGCTATGTATCCCGCTCATCTCCATTTAAGAGTTGACACACGTTGTTTGTTTTTGCGTATCGTCAATCAGAGAGAAACAACAATAATAAATCATTACTACATTATTCTGACATAAATCAATGTGCGAGAGTTACTATTACTATCTATTACTGTGAATTACTATAAGTTACTATTTCTATAATCGAGATTGTTTCAAACATTAATATTATTAAATATAACAAACGTCATACTGTCCCGAAACTTTTTGTACGTAGATAAAAGCAGATGAAATAATCGTATTATTATTTGACAGCAAACAAATGGAATTATAAATCAAATTAATCATACATCGGTTAGTATTAATTCATTACTCTAATATGACAGATGAAATATAATGATTATTATGGAATATGTTTTAATATTATTAATTATTTTAACGAAATATTAAATTGAAAGGTAATATTAAGTTATTTTACTTCTTCTTCTTCACGAATAATTTTACTAGTGACATTATAAATTTGCGAGCCAGTTTTCAAAAGCTTCGACTTTCATCTTCAAGCTAATGTTAAGTTTACGTAAAGTTAGATGTAAGAATGGAATGTGGATAAAATCAGGAGCTTTCGAAAGCCAACTCTCAAACTAATAAATTCACGAGTGAAATTACTGAATATTTGGATTAATTATATTTTTCGTTTCAATGAATTTCAACCAAGAATCGTCGGTCGATAAATTAAACATTATTTACCTATTAAGTATTTTGTTGCATTTAATAAACCAAATATGAACTTTTTTCGAGATGCATTTGGACTAACTTTACTTTGTTTTTGAATGTCTTATTTTTTATGGCACGTAAAGAACTCTTGTAGGTTCATAAGATACAGTTGGTTCACTGATTATCCTTAATTCAAGAGATTCCGTGAAAAGGCCGAAAAACAGAATTTGAGCCTCTAAATAACTTTATAGTAAACAGTAAGATTGTATTGTGAAGACACAGAAAGTAACTTGCAGGTTCAAAATTTCAACAACTCCCGATTAAAAGTCATAATTCCAATATCAAGTTACTTACTGTTCACTTCAACTTTTGATCTCACCAACGTTGACTGATTTTAATATGAATTACTCAATATATTCAATTTGTCCATTGGTAACACTGCTTTAATTTAAATTGTCTAGAATACAGATAATAAAATAAAATTAATAATTCCAAAGTTAGCAAACAAACGGATATCCAATGTTTTCATTATGAAGCTTAGCAAAAAAATGTTAATACTTTTCTAAGCAAACTTGATAGATAGTGATCTACAGACGTAAGAAAATAGAATTTGTGAAGATAATATCTAAGTAAGTATATGTTTTACGTAGAAAGTTCAATAACTCCATCAACAATTGAACTTAAAACACATTAGAATATAAATATGAGGCATATTATACAAAGTATCTACACCATCCATAGTATGAGAGAAAAGTAAATAAAAGTGTAACGTAGAAAAGTCTAGACGCTTTTCAATGAAAAACCATAATGCATCGATAATTTCACTGAAATTGAAAGCATTAGTTTTTGTTAATCCTGATTTTTGTCTGAAAAGTTTCTGCAATAATCTAATTTTATTTGCAGATATTGTCGATAAAAACTATTCAATGTAAATAGTAAAGGAACGTTTGAACAAAATGTGAAGAAAAAATAAATAAAAAAGGAATTGTTTTGAAAATTGTAACAATGAAAAAAGAAGATTGATGTATCGAATCTCCAGTTCCATAAACTAACAACTCGGAATTCTAACAATTCTAATGAATTCGAACAATGTAAAGGAACATTTGAATAAATATGTGCAGAAAAAATATAAAAACAAGATTTATTTGAAAATTGTAACGATGAGATATATAAAAATAGTATGATAATCAACTCTCCAGTTCCAAAAATCTAGATTTTGAAAAATGTCTAGATTTTATTAATTATATGCAGCCCAACCTGAATATCTTATTTTGTATTGATACGGAGAGGACGACCTGTTTGTCACAGGCTACCACGTTTGTCGGTGATGCTGTGATGGTATAGATAGACATTTAGAGATATTTTCAATGATTCCAAGAGATAAAGCAATAAAAAATTGCAGCAAGTAAGTACCTGATAGGAACATGGTTTCATTCTCCGTGCCCCATATTATTATTTTTTATTGCAGATTGTTTCTTACTGGAAGCAAGCGGTGTGATAGTGGTGGTAGTCGTACCGAGTGCCGTTAAAAAAGGTACCCGCTACCTCTATCCAATATGTAAATTGATTAAATTGGATATTGTTGTTGCAAACCAACTGCCGTAGAACCTACAAAACACCAATCTATTTGGAATATCAAAAACACGAGCTTTGTAGGAACTTCAATTTCTAGACACGTTACCTTAACAAAAGCGTAATATATAAAAAAAATTGTGACTTTTTGTGAAGTTTATATCATCCGTAAAATTATATTGAATACTGAAAATATTGTTAAGATAGTCAGCACCTAGTTTTAAAATTTCAGACTTCTAAACTCGAGATGATATGTTAAAATCTCAATACCGATTTACACCGGCTTATTAAAAAGATATGTATCCATACTTAATGACGATTGTTGTCCTGCAACTCTGGTTCCTGGGAAATGTGATCGGGATTTCGATTTAAAACACGTTGGAATCAGAGGAAGAACTTAGTTTATTCACAAAGACAGCAGTAATGACAGAGAGTGCTACGCATTAAATAATCGCTGCGGAAAAGTTCATACTGGCTAATGTTCCTACAGTCATTTGTTGTCTGTGAGTCTTCCGTAATAATAATAATAATTGTACGTTACAAGGAACACGTGACTGGCTGATGCTTCGATCTGCACACGGCACCACATCGTATGATTCTCATTCCCTTGAAGAATAACCGTTAAACGTGCCTGTTCCTCCTCGCGTCGCTTGCAAGCAAATTCAGTTACCCGCAAACCATGGCATAGGTTGGACGAAAGAAGGGTTTGTCCCTTCCCGCCTTAGTCGCGAACAGCGATGTGCGTAACTCCGACACAATAATAATACTAACGATAATTATTCAATAGTACTTAACTTCATAATGTGATAAACAAGTGTGTTGCCCTCTGTTGTACGTAAAACAATTCTTATTGTGTGTCGTTAATAATGTACTTTAAATATCTGTGTTAGTTTTACGTGCGCGACCAATCATACCGCCAATATCAAGGAACAATAATAACGATTAATAATTAATAGTAATTAATAAACAGAATAATGTTATAGACAAGCTTATATTCTATTTGAGATATATATAGACTACGATTCTAATGGTGATAATGATAATGTTTGGAAGTTTTGAGTATAATAATATATGTTGGTTTTGGGCGTGGTTTTTGCTGTTGCCGCCATTTTACATATCCGTGCGAAATTAGATAATCCATTGTTTCTGAACAAATATTCTATGTTAGGAATCATGAACAATCACATAAACTGTTCTTTCTACTTTCCCAGTATTGTGAATTTGATTGAAATTGCGAATGTGATCCTAAATCTTCAGCGTGTACAGCTTCACCTCGGATAGTCAGTATATCGCGTAGCGGTGATTTACCGATATAACTCGCATTACAATGTGAACTGTGTAATCCTCTAGTAACTTCTCCGGTCCATACCCTTGTCAAAAGAGTGATTAAAAGACTAGCTGAGTATTTCTGAAAGGAATATTGAAATAGTGACGCCTTCTGCCTTTTACACTGAGGATATTGTAGGAACGTATAAGATATCCCATGTCTCTTGAGAAGTAGTGATCTCTTCCGCCTTGAGGACAGGATCCATCTGATTCTGGCAACACCTACGCACCACTGTACGTCTTTGGATTAACCAGCGACCGCCATAAAAGCATCAGAGTATGTTTCTTTCACGATCCTGCCTTCTACCGTCTATGTGTGCAGAATACGTCATCATTACATACTCGTCTTTGTGTGATTCAACTCCTGATCGCCTGTCTATCTGTAAGTGACTATATTACTACTGTATATGGTATAAATAATGATATTTTTTTCATAACTGAGTTCATATTATCATTGAACTATATATATATTAATTTTCCGTTGTGTAATAATTTAAGATTTTGAGTTTGAATGAAGAATGAATGATTCCAATTAAATATTTATAAATCACTTGATAAACCAGGTATTGATTTATATTGTAATACCAAGGATGGTGTATTTGATAATTGCCCTTGTTTGTTTTATTGTCTCAGTCCGAATATGGTATAACTTTCATAACTTTGTATATTGAACGGAATGTTATTCCCTACAAATTTACTTCGAAAATAACTGTCTTGTTATGTAATGTATATGTTTACACAATAAATGTAAATCACTTACCATCCGATATCTTTCCGTTGAAATTCATTTTGTATACCCACCAGTAGATTCAATACTCTTAAAAATACTAAAGTACATCTCTCCGCCTCCTTGTATATAATCTTCCAATAACCTAGTTATACTTGGAGTAGTTATGTCACAAAGGTTCAAATCCTTGACCAACCATTGGAAGGAAGACCATATTATCTCACTATGAAGGCAACCAAGAGCTAAATGAAAGGCTCCATTGATGGAAATAATATATCCACTTTCTTGGAAAGGTCTGATGTACTTATGATAATCTTTGTTCCACTTGATATAATTTTTTATTGTTTACTTGGAGATATATATCTATAATTCTACTCAAGGAAAGATATAAGTAGAATCTTTGCAATATAAATTGTGCAAACTGAAGAAACATTATTGCTTAATTTACCTATATGTATTCTATATTGATAAGATGACCATAAGAAAATGATGAAACCAAAGGATAAAGAATTCTCTGAACTTTACGTGAGTATAATATGTATAATTGAAGTATGTACCTGTCACCCACACACAATGCATTCCTCTTGTATAGACCAAGTAGAATCATCCCTAGACATGAACTTGAGCCAATATATTAATCTGTTTTACTTGCAAATATAACTGTAACTTTCTCTATATAATATAATTAATTTTCTATGTGTTTCGCTTACGTACATTGCAAAATGTATGTAGCGAAGCTGGGGGTTACGAGCCAATTTATATACTTTCCTTATGTACAATTCATGTAAATTCATTTCTTTAAATATTTGATAATTTCTCTTTCGATAATATAGATAATAAGTATGTAATGAAGAGATGCGATCGTCCTAGTGGACGAAATCGTAGCAATTTGTGTGCTCGTCCGTGGATGTAGCAATGTGGGCGGACGTGTACGTAACATTTGTGGGCTTTGTCCGAGATAATTACAGTTCGTATAACTGTAGACCCTAAAATTTTAAATGTATTGTGTGATGAATATACCTAATCGTGAAGTTCAGAATTCTTATCTTTGTTGTGTAATTATGTGTATTGATATTAATTGAAAATGTAATAATTTAATGTGTGTATGTATATGAAAACAATTTAAAAAAATGAAACAGGAATCGTAAGATAAATAATTTAAATGTCCGTATTTAAAAAATAAATGTATTGGTGTATAGCGCAAACGTTTGTCGCGAGTATTGTTATAATGTGGAGTAAAAAACCGATGCCGTATAGAGAGAATTGTATGGTGAAAATATTCTGTTGTAAATGTCTCGTATTAAGCAGTAAACAAGACATCGAAAACCGACCTACATAACATAATGAAAATATAGTGTGTATCTATACGTCGCGTGTGCGAACGCCGTAAGAATAGATATAATATTAGAACGATAATATTATTATACCGCAGTATACATACCTACCTATACAACGTGTAGTATGTACCATCGAGAGCGCGTATGCAGAACACAATTGGGTGCAGTCAGTTTTTAAAATAGTGTAAACTATTCCGTTCGTAGGGAGAAGTCCGTTATTGAGAAATAAAACACAGCATAGTATGTATGTACCTATACGTCGCATGAGAAAGAGAGACAGCGCGCAAACTTACCTCGACATTGTAATATTAAATGAACACACAAATCGGGAAGTCCAAAATACTAGTAAAATGTATAGTTGAAAATAATATTATTTGAATGAAACGAAATAATATGTACCCATGCTGTTTGTGTATAGTAAACCATTTTGTACAAGTAAATTTGTTTTGCCGGTAAACAGAATTTTGTTGTAATGTTATTTTAATAGTAAATTCATTTTCGAACTAAGAGTAAAAATCGATGTTAAATATTAAATTGAATTAAAATTTTTTGAAACAGTAAAATGTTGTATTTGGAATAAATATCTTTATTGAACTCTTGGAGAAATAATATTAAATAAACATTGTTGTGTAAAATATATGCGTAGTAGAATTTTGATAAGAATTTATATGTGCGTACGTAGTGATGTGACGAAATAATAATGAAATAATA
This sequence comes from Athripsodes cinereus, assembly GCA_947579605.1. NCBI lineage: Eukaryota > Metazoa > Arthropoda > Insecta > Trichoptera > Leptoceridae > Athripsodes > Athripsodes cinereus. The sequence goes on along the minus strand of OX388316.1, from coordinate 5,152,303 downwards.
ATAATGATGAATAATATTAAATAAATATTTTTGTTTTGAGAAAATTAAAGTTAAAAATAAATCGAAACAAATAATGTTAAACCTTCACGACCGTTCACGAAATTTAAAAAATAAATACAGTTAACCCTTAGTGAAACATGACCGAATTTGTTAACCCTTTGTGAATAATAATTGAATTTTTTTTAATGTCAAGTGTGAACTGTAACTGAATTTTTGAATTTAGTTAAGAAACAGTTAACCCTTTGATGACCATCGTTGAAAATTTTGACATTAACGTAAATAGTAGAATGATGTTTTGTAAATTTTTTTTGGAAATTAAAGAAGTAACCATGTAACGTTGTAGAATTTTTGCTGTTGAATATTAACCCTTCGTGTACGGAATTTGTTATCTTTTGTGAAGTAATTAATTTTCTTGAAATGTAATAATGTGACTTTTGCGGCTTATTATCAGCGTGACATATTGAAGTAACCTATGCCTTGTTTATTTGAGAACTGAGTCCGTTTAGTGAATTGTTCCGTAAAGGTAAACTAACGAACGCTCTTTGATAAAAAATGAGTTATGTTTATGTAATATGTAAAGCCGTGGTAGGAGAGATGTGTTAAATACGTTTATGTGACTTTCTGTGTAATCAATGTAGAGACGATGTTATCTGGATGTGTGAAAGATAAATCGTAATGCTCTTTTTGATGAATGTAGACAATGTGATTGCTAATCGTTCATGCCTATTATTTTGAAGTTTGAGTTTATATGACGTTTAATTCCTCGTGGGACACGTAGTAATCTCTTATGAATTGTAATTGGAAATGTTTGGATGTAGTATATCCTTGTTGAATTAAATAATTTTTGTGACTTTGTGAAAATTTGTTTATGTTGCTTGAATACATTGGAAAATGTGATAGAACATTTTGACATTGAACGGAATGGCTTATGAAGGACACAGAATAAAACCTGTAGTGGAATGTTGGCTGCAGATATTCAATGGGATAATTTTAATTAATTGTATGTTAGTGAATAAAGATGATGTATGAATCTGTTTATGAAAGGTGAGCCCTGTATGAAGAAGTAAATGTTGAATTTGAATAATGATGTATATTAGAATTTATTGAACTTGTAACTTGTATATTGTGTAGCAAAGATCGAAAGTTGTTCAATGTATTTGTCATGTATTAAGCCTGTGTGAGGGTAGCTCCCTCTGAGATTATCTCTATGTGAGAAATCTGTCTCTGTGTGAGAATTGTGACTATGTGATATGCGTAGAAGGATTTGACGCCATTAATGAATATCGGTTACTGTATATGTGATTGCAGTCGTCGTGATGTACCATTATGTCATGTCTGCGTGTAAATTGTTTTTTTATATGTATGTCCTTATTATGTATGATTTCTTTCTGTGCTTTGCCAATATCTTTGTATGGTACATGGTACATGAAATCACTTGTATATGAGTGCTATTAAGCTTAATGGGTAAAATGAAGCGTAAATGTGGTATCTCTAATTCCATCTATACAAAATTGTTTATATTTATTTAAATTCCTTTATGTTACTTTTCCCTTGTTGGATACATGTAACCGGAATCGAAAATGATGTAAACCAACTTCTTAAGTATGTAACTTTTGTTTTATATGTTTGTCATGTTTAAAATGTTAACTTGTCGTCGATCGTGGTAAATGAATCCATCAGTGTAACGTACGTATGTTGATAAATTATTGAAGAGAATAATTTTATCGCCAATATAGAACGAACCGTATATTGAAACGTACTACAGATCCTGAGTTTCTTATAAGATTGTATTGTAAAATGTTTAAAGTTGTTGTTTTCATAACCTGTGTTTTTCATATACATGCACATATGCACATGTCTATATATATACACACCTCTATGTACTATTATATTGTTATGATTGTAGCTCTCAAACTTTTGTTAGGAGCCCCGTACTAAAACAACTAAAGTGAATTTTGTGTTATTATTAAGAAGTGTAAGTCAAAATCTGAAAACAGTTCGCATCAATTTTGACTATGGGCAATTTACCGCGAGTGTTTAATAATAATTGAACGGGCTATAGGATGTAAGAAACATTGTAATAGTATATAAGCTACCATTTTTTGAATTGTTTGTCTGTAATTGGGTACCTATGTAGTTTCTTATGTATCCAATGGTTCTCAACTTTTTATGTAACCAGTGGTACTCAACTTTTATATGACCAGTGGTATTCAATCTTTTCATATAACCAGTGGTTCTCAACAATTTTTTGTAGTGGTTCTCAACTTTTTTTTGTATAATTGAGGAACTTGAAAATTTGTCGCTTCTCTTCAAATTTTCAAGAGGGGCCGAAAGGGAGAATGCTACGCATTAAATAATCGCTGCGGAAAAGTTCATACTGGCTAATGTTCCTACAGTCATTTGTTGTCTGTGAGTCTTCCGTAATAATAATAATAATTGTACGTTACAAGGAACACGTGACTGGCTGATGCTTCGATCTGCACACGGCACCACATCGTATGATTCTCATTCCCTTGAAGAATAACCGTTAAACGTGCCTGTTCCTCCTCGCGTCGCTTGCAAGCAAATTCAGTTACCCGCAAACCATGGCATAGGTTGGACGAAAGAAGGGTTTGTCCCTTCCCGCCTTAGTCGCGAACAGCGATGTGCGTAACTCCGACACAATAATAATACTAACGATAATTATTCAATAGTACTTAACTTCATAATGTGATAAACAAGTGTGTTGCCCTCTGTTGTACGTAAAACAATTCTTATTGTGTGTCGTTAATAATGTACTTTAAATATCTGTGTTAGTTTTACGTGCGCGACCAATCATACCGCCAATATCAAGGAACAATAATAACGATTAATAATTAATAGTAATTAATAAACAGAATAATGTTATAGACAAGCTTATATTCTATTTGAGATATATATAGACTACGATTCTAATGGTGATAATGATAATGTTTGGAAGTTTTGAGTATAATAATATATGTTGGTTTTGGGCGTGGTTTTTGCTGTTGCCGCCATTTTACATATCCGTGCGAAATTAGATAATCCATTGTTTCTGAACAAATATTCTATGTTAGGAATCATGAACAATCACATAAACTGTTCTTTCTACTTTCCCAGTATTGTGAATTTGATTGAAATTGCGAATGTGATCCTAAATCTTCAGCGTGTACAGCTTCACCTCGGATAGTCAGTATATCGCGTAGCGGTGATTTACCGATATAACTCGCATTACAATGTGAACTGTGTAATCCTCTAGTAACTTCTCCGGTCCATACCCTTGTCAAAAGAGTGATTAAAAGACTAGCTGAGTATTTCTGAAAGGAATATTGAAATAGTGACGCCTTCTGCCTTTTACACTGAGGATATTGTAGGAACGTATAAGATATCCCATGTCTCTTGAGAAGTAGTGATCTCTTCCGCCTTGAGGACAGGATCCATCTGATTCTGGCAACACCTACGCACCACTGTACGTCTTTGGATTAACCAGCGACCGCCATAAAAGCATCAGAGTATGTTTCTTTCACGATCCTGCCTTCTACCGTCTATGTGTGCAGAATACGTCATCATTACATACTCGTCTTTGTGTGATTCAACTCCTGATCGCCTGTCTATCTGTAAGTGACTATATTACTACTGTATATGGTATAAATAATGATATTTTTTTCATAACTGAGTTCATATTATCATTGAACTATATATATATTAATTTTCCGTTGTGTAATAATTTAAGATTTTGAGTTTGAATGAAGAATGAATGATTCCAATTAAATATTTATAAATCACTTGATAAACCAGGTATTGATTTATATTGTAATACCAAGGATGGTGTATTTGATAATTGCCCTTGTTTGTTTTATTGTCTCAGTCCGAATATGGTATAACTTTCATAACTTTGTATATTGAACGGAATGTTATTCCCTACAAATTTACTTCGAAAATAACTGTCTTGTTATGTAATGTATATGTTTACACAATAAATGTAAATCACTTACCATCCGATATCTTTCCGTTGAAATTCATTTTGTATACCCACCAGTAGATTCAATACTCTTAAAAATACTAAAGTACATCTCTCCGCCTCCTTGTATATAATCTTCCAATAACCTAGTTATACTTGGAGTAGTTATGTCACAAAGGTTCAAATCCTTGACCAACCATTGGAAGGAAGACCATATTATCTCACTATGAAGGCAACCAAGAGCTAAATGAAAGGCTCCATTGATGGAAATAATATATCCACTTTCTTGGAAAGGTCTGATGTACTTATGATAATCTTTGTTCCACTTGATATAATTTTTTATTGTTTACTTGGAGATATATATCTATAATTCTACTCAAGGAAAGATATAAGTAGAATCTTTGCAATATAAATTGTGCAAACTGAAGAAACATTATTGCTTAATTTACCTATATGTATTCTATATTGATAAGATGACCATAAGAAAATGATGAAACCAAAGGATAAAGAATTCTCTGAACTTTACGTGAGTATAATATGTATAATTGAAGTATGTACCTGTCACCCACACACAATGCATTCCTCTTGTATAGACCAAGTAGAATCATCCCTAGACATGAACTTGAGCCAATATATTAATCTGTTTTACTTGCAAATATAACTGTAACTTTCTCTATATAATATAATTAATTTTCTATGTGTTTCGCTTACGTACATTGCAAAATGTATGTAGCGAAGCTGGGGGTTACGAGCCAATTTATATACTTTCCTTATGTACAATTCATGTAAATTCATTTCTTTAAATATTTGATAATTTCTCTTTCGATAATATAGATAATAAGTATGTAATGAAGAGATGCGATCGTCCTAGTGGACGAAATCGTAGCAATTTGTGTGCTCGTCCGTGGATGTAGCAATGTGGGCGGACGTGTACGTAACAAGAGCAATTACATATATTGCAAGTGTAGGTATATATAGACGTCACAAAATGCGATCACAGACAACAAAATCAATTATAGAGCCAATAATTCTTAACTTGGTATATACATGTTTTAACAACGATAAGTCAACCAAATACATCCTTAGATACTCAATCCGACAATATATTTGTGAAAATTGCACAGATACTCGTAACCAAGCTTTTTTACTATTGAAAGTGCTAGATTCTACCATCAGGCTAAGGACAATCAAATATATTTAACTATATGTCACTTTGAAGCAACACGTTTTAAGGACTTGAATAATATTAAAAAGTATTCGAGAGGTTTTTTTTCATACTTAACCCTCTGCGGTTACTAATACAGGCATATGAAGAATTCGATAAAAGTTTACCCGATTAGAAAAATCATTACTGTTTATGCGAAATTTATTAAGAAAAGTTGGTTTTTATAAGGTGGAATTAGTATTATTCTTCTGGAGTCACTATTTGATGAGTCATTTGCTTCCAAACTTTGTATTTTATTTCATTATTTTCAGTATTAAAGACTATAGATTTTATTTTTCGATCGCAATTTCAATTATTGTAAAAACGTTTTTTCAATTTACTCGTCAATCATAATTATGTGTCGAAATCGTTCGGATATCTTTTAAAATTATAAATGATAAATTAATACATAGTTCTCAAATCACTCAACATCGGGTGGATAGCCGGAAAAAAGATACATGGTTATAAACCCTTCGTATGATCATACTAACATTCTTGTAGAAACTCATAGGTCTCTAATTCAATTTGGAGCGAGAGGGTTAAATAGTCTATATCTGAATTTCTGAATAGTTATAACCTCAATACGCCTCTCACAATTTGCTTTCCAAGTATTGTGTGGAAAATCTAGTTTTATAAACAATTTGACATAAGGTTTCTACGTTTAATTAAGATTATATTACTTTGCTTACACTAAGTTTAGGAGATTATGTACATTTTAAAACCAATTATAAAACAAATTCCGATCTACTAGTGATAATTTTGAAAATATTTTAGAATTTGTTTCGTACATCATGTATTTTTTTTCTAAATATATAAAAGTTGGTAAAATGATAAAAATGTTATATTGTGCATTGAAATATATAATATCACCTTCTCTGAGTCATAAACAAGATATTTAAGTTGTAGGGCATGTCTCGTCGCTGAATTTAAGAGTACATTGTGCATTGTCCATGGATAACACATCATCAAGAAGATGGACTGATGACATTGTCCAGATAATGGAAAAACAGTGGGTTTGTATTGCTCTTGATTGAAAACCGTAAAAATGTTTTGAAGAATACTAGGTATATTATTATCCAGTAGAAGAGAACTTGCAATATGTCATGAAGTAACCCGGCATTTCCTAATCTCGTGCCTGAGTTACTCTTGTCTCCAATCTCCACTGTCTGTTGGCATCCATCATGGTGTTCAACAATATTAAGTCCGTGGTCTCTGTGGATACTTTGTGAGATTCTTGAGTGGGCAGGTTTTGGATACGGTAGCTCAGGATACAACACATTTATGCCTGTAAAGGGCACAAAATTTATTTAAAGTTTTGTTTCTTTTCCATATGTTTTAAGATGTATAATTATATAAACTCTGTTAGCGTATCTTTGATTGATGAAAATTTTAAAAATAAAATTATTTCATTTTGGAAACTCCAAGCCATTTGGAAATAAATAGATTATATCTTCTTCAAATAGAATCATACGAAAAAATAAAAAACACGGATAAGAAAAATTACAAGAAAAGCATTTTTCGTATCACAAATCATCCAACATTCGTATTTTTGTTGGATGTTGTATGTGGGTACCAAAAACGCAAGTACAAAAAAGTATTTTTCTTGAATAGTTCAGGACGCTTACTTTCTTTTGCTCTGAATAACGTTTGAAATATATTTTCAGGCTCTGCCAATCATTCTGATTATGCAATAAATACTTTTAACTACTTAAAAACTATTTTTTATAAGTACAGTGAAACCTCTATCTATCGTTTTTGAAGGGACCTATTGAAATAAACTATCGATGCGGGGAAAACAATGAATGCGGGAGTATAGAAAAAATCACATTAATATGTATTTTAATGTTTAATATGTAGGTACATACGAGTATATAGGTTTATAAAAATGATACATGTTTCAAAAGTTATAAATCACAGCCGTAAAATAAAAGAAACACATAAAAGCACATAAAAGACAGCCGACAGAATCAACAAACTGTTCTTTCTTTCTCACTCGCTCTCCAATGTTTTTATACATAAATACGATTTTTTGGTGTAATTTAAACGGTCAATGCGATAAAATCATATAGAAAAACGATGAATGCGATATATTTTTACGTGTTTTGTATGGAACTAATTCGGAACTGTAAAAAATAACGACAAATACGGGAAAACAATTATTCGAGGAACGATAGATAGAGGTTTCACTGTATTTCTCTGATATTACAAGAATTGTTCGCAAAAGTTGAACGTCACACTCAGCGAATATTAATATTCCCGACTATATTTTATACAAGTTTGAATACCTTTAATAATATTTTGAAAAGATATCGAATTAAAGTTGCGCATATTATTAAAACTATGAATATGCATATTTCGAATAGATGAACTGTATATTTATACAATTGTGCATTTTATTAATTTTTCATATTAATTTCATCTTTTTTCATTTCTCTTTAATGTAAGTTTTTGAATATCCGTAAAACATCATGTATAAAATACTTCTAATTAAGTGAATTAGCGTCTTATATTTATATCACAGAGAGGACGATACATATGTTTATTACAGGGAGATACCACGATGATAGAAGACCTCTGCGCTCTATGGAACTGGCCGTGAATAGACTTACTGAGCCCAATAGAGCCGGTAAGTCCAACTTCTACGAGAGGGCTTTTGGTGTTGTTGGACCAGTTATGTGGAATCGCCTACCGGTGCTGCTGAGAGATGGTCAGACGGTCACTAGCTTCGAGGCAAATTAAAGACTGAACTCTTCACTGACGCCCTTGAGACGGTCTAGAGACTGTAAAACGGCGTCATAAATAAAATCATCCAAAATCATCAATTTCATCATCATATACATGAATTCTGCAAATGCTTAGTAATGTTCTCTAGAATTGCAAAAATCATTCTTAAATCAAATGCGATCAAAGTTTTAAGAATGTTTCGTAGAGCACCTGGCAAAGAATTGGTCTCTCACTCTTTTTCGTAAGTTTTCTAGTTATCTGTAAAAGGCGGGTGTTCGAAAATAAGAACATTTAACATCTTAAATTCAACGATGAGATTTACCACACATCCTAAATATCTTATTTTTTTGTTGGCTCGGAGAGAACGGCTTTTATGTCTGTGACATGCGACTGGTCAGCAGGCCAGCAAGCTACCCCCCTTGTAGGATATGTCATTATGATCTATAGTAGTAGTAATAAAAATATGCTTGCATAACAAAAATGGAGTAAGTCGGCAGCAAGATTTGAACTCTTGGAGAAATCAAAGCATTTCACTAAATTCTTGATTTTAGTATATTTGATAGAGTGCATATTATTTCATATTATTAGCATATTAAGCATATTTAAAAGTCTACATGCAACTACATACACACCGATATGCAAGACTAAGAGTAGGATCGTATATATGTTTTCTCAGTCGGATTTCATTAAAACTTTTTTTTATTATGCACTTATAATAAAATTTTAATAAAACGGACATTCTTACTAACTTATTATTATTATCATCATCATAGCTGCAATACGTGCAACGCCAACCCATACATGTACAAAATATAAAAAGTTAAAATATTTCTCTCAGTTTTATCCACAGTTAATTTGAGGTTTTTTTTTTCCATTATACCTTGTCGTAGAAAAGCACACAATTGTGTTCAAAGATTCGAGGTTTTTTATAAACCCAAATGCTTCAAATATTGGAAGAAGTCGAAGTAAAATTTCAACATATAAATTTCTATTTGAAAGTCCAAGACTTAATGTTAATTTTGTATCTTAAAAGAGATTGTATAAGGGTATCGGAATTCATTTATTTTTAATACAAACTGTCCTCTCCAACAAAGATAAGACATTCAGGATGGGTGACGTACCTCATCGCTGAAATTAAAATATAAAACATCAAATACGTTTAAGGAACATTAGCCTTTCACAGGACACTCGAAGACTTACTGAAAAATAGGAGTAACATAAAATAGAGTATGTATAATAAAATAAGCTGAATTTGTAATAAATCCAAATTCACCTAGACACCCACACACTAAGTAGTGTGCTAGTGTCGTGAAGATGGAATAGGTCGGCAGCGAGTGGAATCAAACCCGGGTCTCTCCGGGATTGAAAGTCTAAGAATCTATCAGGCTGCTGCATTATCAGGTATCATTTATTGCTGAGGAATCCATAGAAAAGTGATTTTCAATTCAACATCAGTTTTCTCATACAATTTTGTAAGCATAATTTTACCTACATAGTTTGAATATTCACACATTAATTTCAACAATCTCTGCACTACCACTCCGCTAGGTTCACTCCCCCCCGGCGATATCATTAAACTTTCAACTTGGGCAAATGTGAGTTTTACGACACTCTTAATTTTACACTTGTTTTCAGGACATAAAATTTCAGCATTGAAAACCGTTCGTTCTCCTTCTGAAAACTTTATCATAGTAAAAATAATTATGTGTTTCGGATTATTATAATCTTTTTATGGTGAAAGTAATAGAATTTTTTTGAGGTATATTTTTGTATTTAATTTATGTGTGTCCGCCCGAATCGGAAACGCTTTAGACTTTAGACGGTTTTGATTGATTTTTCTAAACTTCTACAATTTAAAAATGATTAAATATAAAATAATATTTGAAATAATTCTCATTTTTTTTTTTTAAAATCTACAGAAGTAACTAGCGATTTATTGATGATTAAAACAAAAAAAAAATGGTATCATGCACACATATTAGAAAAAAAATGAATGATGTGAGTGACATATTGAATGATTCTGCAAAAAGGCTAGCAAGACGCTACAATGCGTTTTATTTAAACAATAAATAAGTACAGAAGTATTCAAGAGTGTTGATATATTAAATGCTGTAAAAATGAAATACCACAATATTACAATAATTAAATTGAGCAAGCGTGAAAATCCATTTAGAAAATAGGCTTTTACGTGCTCGTTTGTGATATACTAATATAACGTCGGTTTTTCGAGAGCTTTCATCCCAAATATACACAAAACAGTTCAAAACACATATATACATACGTACGTATTATAATATATATAAAGCACAAAGCTATCTTTATTCTTTATTCCAACCACTAGTAGCTTTGAGAAAGTATGAATGAGATCCACGAAGCTTAGAAAGATTATCTTGTATGCAATACTACCTTCTTATGATATTCAATTTACAAACTTACTCAGACAAGCTTCTCGTTTTAGATATGAAAAGAGTTAATTTTATTTTATAATAAAGAATATGATAGGCATTCAAACATAATATTATTTTATAGTGGCTTTTAAGCTCGATTTTGGTCAGGTGATAATTATAACCTCGGCGTCATTGCAGGAAAAAAAGTATCATAGAAGGATGTTGGATATTAGATGGTATGGATATGTCACAAATGACGCTGCGTGCTAGCAAACTCAGCAAAGATGAGGACATATTTTGAGAATGTCCAGCGATAATTGTCTAAAAAGAGCACTTTTGTTCACAAGGGTTCCACAGGGCCCGGACTTCCCTCTTTTACAATACATCGTTACTATGACAACGAGATCAGAGTGCTGGGAATGTTGTGGAAAGAGATGACTCAATTGGCGCAGAGGCACTGTGAATGGAGGAGGCTGGTTTCTGCACTGAACTCCCGAGAGGAGAGTTGAAGGTTCAGTCCTTCTTTTTTACTTTCAAATATCATAACTTTCGTTTTATTTGCATTCATCGTCAGTCCATTGTTTGAACAGTTGGTGGATATACACACACATCATAAGCTGCAGATCATTTCCACTTTCAGCCATCAGAACCAAATAATCGGCAAATATTAAACAGATACAAAATTAAATATTTAAACATTATCATTTAATTAGGTGCTAATGTGCGTTACATGGTTATTCAAATAAAACTCGTAGAAATGTCGGTAAATACCCACTATACACTGATATACATAATGATTATATTAAGTTCTATTTCCAGAACTCATATTAATACCACGAATTCTTACTAACTATTATTATTATTATTGAAGAAAGCTATCATTTAGTAAATACCTCAAAGACTTGATCACAAATAACTTAAGATTGGAGAATTCACCTACAGATCATAATCCCTTTAATCTGTCCAGATATTAGGGAGAGTCTAGAAAAGAGAGTATAGAAAATTTATAAGAATTCTTTAAAATATGTTCGTAGTCTATTCAATTCTATTCTTCTCAAAGATATCTAATCGTTTGCGAGTGATTAAGTCAGTAAATAATCAGATTTAAAATCATCGAGCATCGATCGATGCTTTTTTAGATATGAGTGACTAATTAGCAAAATATACACTATTTTTAAATTAAAAAAAAAAAATAATGTCATGGATCGATAGTCTTTTGTGTGTATGCGGTTCACAATTCCATACACTGAATCATATTGTGGAGTGTTCTCTAAATGACTTTGAGTTTGGTTGGGGTAACCTACGTAACCTACGTGAGGTGCCCATCGATGCATCCAATTGGCTGAGTAATTTGCCGTTGAATCTATAGGATCCGAATACCAAAGCATTTAAAAAATGAATAATTTGAATATCTTTTTTTTTTTTTTAATATATATATAATCTTTATTTCACAATTTATACATAGAATTACAATTTACATTTATCAAATCACATATAAAGATATATTCATAAAACTGCAACCAATGAACGAAGCCCGTTAAGTCATTGAAATGACTTGTCAACAGGCTCCGCTCATCTCCACATCCAGCTTATAACTAAAAAAAGTTAAATACAACTATATTAATCCTATAAATGCCCACAAATCTATTTAAAACTCACACTACAGTTATATGTACATATTTCTATTTTTTCTGAGCCAATTCTTAAATAATAATTTTAATTTTCCAATTTTGTCACACTTTTTTATGCAGAGTGGCAGCGAATTGAATAACTTGGGAACCAAGCACTCCAGAGTGCGATCACCATACTTATTGTTGGTTTTAGGTATTTTTAAGCCTTCATTTTTTGTGAACCGTGTATTATGAATATGTATTAACCTCTTTTTAAATTTATTGTCCCGAAAATTCTCCATACCCAATTTATAACAAAAAATAGCCCTAATAGTTAGCAATTTTAACTCTCCAAAATATTTATACGCATCAAAATGTCTATTTGGTCCTGGCATATAGTCAGAGATTAACCTAATTATGGAATTCTGCTTGTTTTGAACTTTTTTTAGGTTTGTTTGTGTCGTCTTACCCCAAGCAGACAAACCGTATCTTATAACTGACTCCGCCAAAGATCTGTATATGATTTTAAGAACAGATTTTGGAACAAAAAATTTTATTCTATACAACCTACCCAAAATGGAGTACAATCTGTTACACACTTTCTTAACCTGACTATCCCATTTAAAGAAGCAATCAATATCAATACCTAGGTATGTATATTCCCCAACCAACTCAATGAACCAATCAATACAGAAAGCAAAACTATAATACAATGCATCAACTAGCAACCTTAACTAAAACGAAAAAATATCTTTAAATAATTAAAAATTGTTATAGTTTAAATAATCATACATTATTTTCTCCTTGTTTTTCAAAGTCGATAATATCCATTTCCCGGAGATTATCATACTTTAGTAAGACGTGCGTCATAAGATTGAAAAAAAAATGTTTCCCCTTCGTGTTATGTAGGTACTATGTACATACCTACGAATGTACAATGATCGAATTTCATCAGAGATGACAATAATAATAATAATAAATCTCGAGAGCATTTATTATCAATCCACGTACTACTACCACTTCTACATCTTTCAATAAAATCTCAATAATAATATAGCCCACTGTACACGCCATTATACTATCTAATACCGTGCACACACTGTTCAACATTGGTTGAAATGATAATAAAAGAATTGAAAATGATTGTTTTATTAGTTTACAAATAGTTGTATTCTATAATTGGATAAATTAAAACACGTGTTTTGTTCAACTATGCACTGAGAAAAATACTAACGAAATTTCACAACGAATCATTGGTACGTACTATCAAATTAGGACCAGAGATCATACAAACGATTCATTAGTACGAATCTATAATATTAACTCTTCGCAAACAAGTTGTTGGTAAATTTACCAATGATTTGTTTGCGAAGAGTTAATAATATTAACTCTTCGCAAACATAATAGGTTTATACCAATGAATCGTTTGCACGATCTCTGGTCTTAATCTGATAGTACCGTACCAATGATTCGTTTTGAGTATTTTTCTCAGTGTGGATAAAGCAAACACAAGAGAGACGTCTTTCAACTTTTTAGGAAATGTATTAATAGTATCTTATTAATCTTGATTGATGATCACCTAAGAAGTTGAAAGACGTCTCTCTCGTGTTTTTTAATCTATAGTAGTATAAACGCTATAAATACTTGAACAGACATTGATAGAATTGACGTTTATTTTGTAAAATTCCATATTAATTTATATAAAAACAATCAAGCAAAAAGTCATTGTCAAGCTGGACAATGACTTTTTAAGCCGAAAGCAGGTTACTATAATGAATAAAAACAGTAAAACTTAGTGTATTTGCTTACATAAATAACTTGAAAGTGGCAAATATATTAATAATAAAAAATTTTGAAATTCAGGTCATTGATTTGAAATATACTCTTTGAAAAATATCAATCAATTGAACATTTTTTTCAGAAGATATTTAAAATTTATCATTATAAATTTAAATGTTTTCATTGCAATTAAAATTGACTCACCAAAGATACAGCACAAATGCATGCTTGATTCGACAATTAATTAATTATTTATTTTATTCTTCACTGTACATTGATTACAATATGACAAAATAAAACAGTGTCATATAAATATCAGTTATACAATTCAATGTAAAGAGGGCGAGTTTATCGCTAAAATGCGATGTCTTCCAACTTACCCGGACAACTAATATTATCTAATGACTAATACCAAAATTTAAAAATATGGCTGAATTATCTTCGTCATTCATGGAAGTCTGTTTGTTCATTTTGTACGCAAATTTCTCTTAACAAAATTATGGAACTTAAATGATTCAATTCAACAACTGTTAAAGTTGAACAATCAATATTGAACCGCGTCAGCATTCTTTATTTACGAAGAATATCATGAATAATTTCATTATAATATAATGTAGTAATCAGGGTACATTTTTCCTATGTATTAAATCATAAATTATTTTATTTATTCTAAATTCATACCGATAACTTATTGAGAGATATGAATAATAAATCATAAATCGACTATTTTGAAGTGGATTTTTTTATCATACACGAAGCGATATTTAATTTTGCCAATCATATCCTATAAAATTTACAGCGAATCTACTTTATTAATTCATTTCATCTTCTTCTTCTTCCCCTTGTCCTAGTTGGGTCGGGGGCCCATTGCGCCTCCCCCGGAGATCCCTGTGCACCGCTGCTTCCAGGACCTCTGGCTACTCCAAACCAAGTCTTTCAACACACAAGTTTGACACCTACCCTTGCCAGCTTCTTCTAGGGCGGCCCACCGGTCTTCTGCCCTCTCCAACAGCCTCCAAAGATCTAAGTGGTAGTCTGTCTTCTGGCATGCAGAGAACGTTCATTTCTTTTTGAAAAAATATGGATCGAAGATTTAATCTAAGCAAATAATTACTAAAAGTATACACTCTAGAATTTATTGTTCATATAGAAATGATGAACTGTGAAATTAGTATTCATTAAGAGATCTAAAAGAGCGTCTTTGGATATGTGACACGGCTTGTAACTAATTAATGTAAGTGGACTTTCGTATTCATTCATAGACAATTTGAACAATATTCTATCCCATCATATCCCTGGTAAAGAATAGGCCTCCTACCCTTTTTTGTAAGTTTCCGAGTGTATTCGTAAAACATCGTGTTTTAAGACATTTTACATCTTCAGTTCAGCGATGAGATATGCCACTCATAATCCAGAATTTCTTAATTTCTACTGGCACAGGGATTATAACTTTTTTTGTTGCAGTTTCACCGCTGGCTACCTCACTAGTGGGATATGCTGTGATGGTATAATAATAGATTTACCTATCGTTGAATATATAGCGTATGAAATCTTTACGTTTCTTTAATTGCTTCAATTTTTTGCGAACGTGACGATTTGGAATAAAAAATAAAAATGCAAAATTATTAAAAATGATATTATGCCTTCCAGGTTTTCGTATTTTCAGGATTATACAGTATTTGAAAGGAAACGGAAAGCACAAATGATACAGCCTCCATTTTCACTGAAACTTAATTCAAGTTGTACTCGTATTTACTCCTACACGTTCCGTTAGTTGTGTGTGTTACGTTATGTAACTATTTTCTCATACATTCTGGGAAAGAAAAAGCTGTACTTAGTATGAATGTAATGATATATGAACATAATATGTATCGCAATCCTATATGAGAAAGATTAATTTAAAATGAACATGTTGAATATCTCAGATTTTATTCAAAATCCAGTTTGAAGTTTTTTGTATAATTAAATTTTTCGGATAATTTGAAAGAAACAGCGTTCCTTTTTCTTATTTTATTTATTTATAAAGTTATAATAATTAAATATGACATAAATCTAACCTAAAAATAGATAAAAATATAACTTGAACCTAAAATTATACAAGTAGCTACAAGTAAATGAAATTTAGTATTTAATAACAGCTCAAAATTATAATTATCACACAAAGAGAAAAAAAAGCACTTTGGCATTTGCCTTATATTTTTTTTGTTGGACTAATTGAAATTCTTAAATGTCGAGGATCCGAAAGCACTTTTCTGAGTCCTTTGTTACAGAATGGAGGCTTTGCATACCTATACTATGAATGAAAATATAGGACACTGGTTAGTTATATGAACGTAAGTCCCCATCGGTGAACATAAATTGTACGCTGTGCACTTGACTCTGCATATCAGTCGACTCAACTTACACCAAAGTTTCCTTGGCAGAAAAAATCAGATGGTTGTCGCATTGCGTCTTTAATTTATTCGAGGTTTTTCATCATCATCAGTGACCACACCTTCCGTTATTTACAATAAATGTAGGATTTATCGCAGATTTTTAATTCCATCGACAATGAATGCCTTGGTTTTAATCGATGTCGTGATGTTTCGACGATGTCTCATACGTAGGTACAATATTGTGTGTTTACAGTTACATCGGAACTTTATAAAGCTTCAGGCGAAATGAAAATAATAATAGAAAAGTACAACAAGAGGCTTCATATTTTTATTTTCTGTACAGCATTTCCATCTAGATATTATTACACATGTTGAAATGCTTCTTTGTATTTGGTTGTTGTTGATTATTTTTACTGTATGTAGTAAGAGAATATTATTTTTTATGTAAATCTAGTGAAAACATTCATACGTACCCAAACCATTTATCTATCTCAGCACAGCACCTCTCACAGTGATGTTGTGATGGGAAGTCTTTCTGAAGTAACCAGCTGATCAATTGCTTGCAATAAACATACAAGTCGTCCTCTTTGTGACAATTAAAGTTAAGACATTCAGGATGTGTAGCATACGTCACTTTCGAACTGAAGATTTTGAATACCTTAAAATGTAAAGTTTTACGTGCTCTCGCCTATGACAGAACACTTGAAAAGTTTCAGAAAAAAGTAGAAAGGCATTTTTTTACCGGGATTTCCATAGGAAAAAATACATATCTTTGTTTAGGATATCAGAGTCAAATGAACCGCGCCATCAGAGGGTAGTATAAGTTTTGTTTTACAAGCGAATAGTTAAAATGTAGATAATATATTGCAATATTTGATACCTACTTTACATTACATAATAATAGCAAAAAAACTTAATTACTCACAAAACTTGAGTAAGTCTAAAAACTACAACATTCCGAGTATAAATATTTCCAACCCGAGAAATTAATAATAATACATACATATGCTCTTATAAATAAATCAATCTTAATATATCAAAATTGGAATATATATATCGCTGAAAGAAAATCGGTTCAGAAGCCGGCGTGAATGATTTGACAAAAGGATATTATTAATAACAAAAGAAATAAATGTTATTAAAGTTACTGAAAGTGATTTATTTCATTTTATTTTTATTTATTTTGTATCCAATATTATTTGTGGAAATATGTGATTGATTGATGTAACAACACTTCGAAGGCATTCATAGAAGAAATCTCGGTTAATTCTTTCTCAACGTAAGTACATATTTCTCGATATTTTAAAGATTACATACTTCTACTAGAGCTGCGTGTAAAAACATAAAAGCTGTGCTCTCCACTCCAACAAAAAATTAAGACGTTTATCTATCCGATCATAGCATATCCTAATGGTGAGGTAGCCAGCAGACCAGGTGCATGCAATAAACTCTCCGTGGCAACAAATAAATGAGACATTTAGGATGCTCATCGCTGAATTTAAGATGTTAAATATCTTTATTCTTTAAACTAAATAAAATAAGATAAAGAGTTCACCGGAATTGATTGATAGTTTAATGGTAGAAATGTTTTAGAAGGATTACATAGCTATGTAACAATTACGAGACATTTTGAATGTTTTGAGTATTCCAATTTGAATATTCGTTACTTGATTATTTAAATCGCGATAATCAAATAACGAATGTGCATTGTAAAATACTCAAAACATTCAAAAGGTAGAGATGTATTTGAGTTTATTTCAAGACCAGATATAAAGTTAAAATCTTTGATCATATTTAAAACGATCGATCTAACTATCATTGAATTAAATATTTGAATAAGTATGTGAAATATCTAAAATATTAACTTGAATCAAACTAAATGTATCACATACCGAATAATATCTTCAAGTATTCGTGAGAAAGAAATTAATATATTCAATTCCTTGAGGTTTTAAAGCACGACTGGATGAGATTGAATATTTTATTCTACGAGACATGTAAGGAAAGAGGAATGATCCGAGATCTTATTCTATTAAGTAAAGAAATCACTTCATTACATTCCAGTCGCGAAAGACAAACTATCGTCTTAAATTCAGTAAACTTGGGAAACCATCCCGTATTGTATTTCAATTACTAGCTATCAAAACCCATTAACTTTCATGAAAAAAATTACTAAGAGAAATGTAGGTTTATTTTTGCAAAATGACCAACTTTTCACCATGTCTTATACGCAGAAATTTAGTTGATAAGACAATATTGTTTTCGCTATCAACAAATCACAGTACGTTTATCGATGTTATTTTTACAATTAACCATTGTATGAGGTTATATAATATGTAAATTTAACACTTAAAACTACCATATAAGGCTTAGGAAAGACAACGTCACCTTATTCGAAAGTGTTCGGGACGCGACTTGAACCCATTTTGTCGCGAGGAGTGCTTTGTCATTGTCAAACTAAATCCACACATAAATATTTGAGTCCGTTCGTATGTATGTATGTATGTATGTATGTATGTACGTATGTCCTTAATGGACTCAGAAATTAGGAAAGACCGAAGTAAAATAATATACTCTATACGAGGTCTCATCTTCTGGGCAGGTTTAAGGCTAAAAACATTTAAAATATCTTACATATTGATAAAGATATTTTAATTTTAATGCGACTATGTCACAAAATTAGCCACAAAATGTATGAAGAATATATGCAAGGTTTAGTAAAGAGCAATATTCACAGTCAAACATTTTTCATTGTATTGAATTAATTTCAAAATGGATGTAACAAACACAACAATTCTGAAACTAAATAATTAGGGTTTATTTTCGTAATAAAATATTGTGTTTGCTAATGAGAAAAGCTCTTGAATTACGTGAATAAAAATTGCATATTTTTGACATATTGGGCTATTTTCATAATGGAAGACATTATGAAACCATAGAAAACTATACTGTAGAATAATAATAGTTTTACCTATAAAATCCATAAATAATGTTAAATGATTTTTCAATGAGTGGGAACCTATTTATTTTCACCTAATATTTTTTACATGCATTATGAAATATTTGATAGTTAAATATTCTTGAATATTGAAGGATGCAGATAATCCATTTTTTAAGGATTTTTTGGGAATATAGAGTACATAGGTGACAATTTATTCTTGACTTTTTTTAATTTCATAGCAAATCTCTCAAATACCCATTTATGTACTGCAAACCAAAAATACAAATTCGAATGTGGACAATTATATTTTAACATTAATGTGCCTACAATTTTTTTCGCGAAATGGGATATTTACCCTTTTTTTCTTATAGAAATTTGGGATGACAATCTTCGAGTTTTTACATTAAGATGAAGTTTTTAGTAGTTTTCGCACGTAGGTACCCGCCTATTTTTCTAAATAAAATATGAGCGTTCGGGGTGTCGAGCTCACATATTTTTCATTTGGAAGAGGTTTTTAGCACTTTTTCCATGTAGGTACCTACCAATATGTGGGATTTCTTTACTTCAAGCTTTTTCATCGCGACGAGGTTTTTAGTACTTTTTTCCATGTAGGTACCTACTTATTATTTTTTACATAAATGTGGGCATGTGAGGTGTCAAACTTCAAGATTTTTCATTGGGAAGAGGTTTTTAGCACTTTTTTCGATGTAGGTACCTACCTATTTTTTACCTAAATATGGGCATGTGAGGTATCAAACTTCATGATTTTTCATTGGGAAGAGGTTTTTAGCACTTTTTTCGATGTAGGTACCTACCTATTTTTTTTTTACCTAAATATGGGCATGTGAGGTATCAAACTTCAAGATTTTTCATTAAGAAGAGATTTGCAATGCTTTTTATGATGTAGGTACCTACCTATTTATTGTTGCTTAAATATGGGCATGTAGGGAGTCAAAAATTAAGTTTCTCATTGGGAAGAGCTTTATACTTCTTTTATCCACGTGCTTCATTTTTTTTCAATAAGATTTTGTTGTTTTAACCCATGTATTTGCAAGGTTTTCTATTTAATTAAACTCGAGCGATGCCGGGTTACATACGCTTGTTGTAAATAATTGACAAGAATCATTTTGTTTGACAATGACTTTGTAAGTCCAGGTCACTATTTCATTATGTTAAGTAAAACTAAAACCAATTGTGTTTTATTCCATATATAAACATAGAGTTCTACAAAATAAACAACAGCACAATAAATAAATATACATAGTTACAAACAACCAAAAATATTAAAGCGGAAATTTTAATCCTAAATCTGCAAACTTTAACTCTCTTGCGGGAGAAGCACTTAAAACCATCATCACTTATTTATTATTAAACTTTATAATTATTATGGATATTTTTAATAGAAAGGCACTTTACACAGTTTGTACTGAATAATTAAATTTGATTTATTCAGGAAACAGTTTCTTTCTACAAAGTGCGATTTTTTAAAGAGTTCGTATATTTAATCTCATACATGTTACATTACAGGAGAGTGAAATTAAGGGTAATAAATCTTAGAGTTTTCAGGTTAGCTGGAAGATACAATTCATTAATGATATCCTCTATTATAAGTCTAGCCAGCAGACTACCTGCACGCAATCAACATATAGGTCGCACTCTTTATGTCATAAAAATCGCATAACAGCGTTAAACTGACCACTGTACATTTTATTGTTTATTATTATAAAAAATTAATATCTCGGTGTCAGCGAACAGTGATGAATAAACAAACAAATACACTATCTTTTTTCGATTCGACTTGCGAATCATTGGATCAGTTGGAAGAAATTGCACCTCTGCGATAAACTCGCTCTCTGTATATTGATTTGTATGTATTTTGTGTAAATTTGCTTATGATCGGTCGATAGAGAGTAAAAAATAATAAGAAAAAGAAATTTTAAAAAAATCCTTAAAATCATCCAACCACCTAGCCTGACATCTTCTAACAGTTCCTTTAACTGTTCTCAGCTGCAACTTACAATGATGTGAAGAAGTAGACATTGTTGTTCTATTGTCTATGTTTTCAAATAAGTTTATATTGTATTCATAAAAAATATATCAAAGGCATGATTATAGTAACAGTTGTTTGAATAAATAAATGACGAATACAGAAATATATACTTTTTTCAAAAAAAACTTTCTTTAAACACGTAGTTAAATCAAAATAAAGAATATGAAATATTCAGATCATGTTTGATATTTTACTCAAGTTTCTTCAATATTTCCCAATCGGGCTATCAAAACACGAACGTTTCGTTACATTTCAGTTCAGTTGCTATACGAACCAATTCAGAAATATTTCAGTAGATAGACAGACTCGATATAAAAAATTTTGTATAGTACGTGACATTATTACAAAATACTACTGCTACTATAAGTATACCATCACGGCTTATCCCACAAGTGGTGTAGCCAGCAGACTAACTGCAAATCATTAACACGAAAACTGTCCTTTCCAAGCCAATTGAAACAATTGAAAAGGACATTCATGATGGATGTTATGCCTCGTTGCTGAATCGTAAATGTCATTTTTATGACACCATAATTTGTGATGTATCTACGTCATTATTATTTTTTTTACATTGATTTTTCATATTCATTGCGTTTTTTGTGTGATGTGGTTAGATGGAAGAGATAAGTAATTTAGTGATAATCTCATCACTGCATATCATCACATTTTGAAGTGCATTACTTTGTTGATTTTGTTATGTAAATGTTGTTGTACAAAAAAAAATTGTAGACGAATAAATAAGATAAATAAGATGAATATATTGTTATTTGACAAGTTATAACGATTAAACAATTCTCATAGTGGATTAAACAGTGTTCTTAATTTTATAATAGGTAACTTTTTATGTTGCATCGCCACAAAGTTAGACTATTTAAAATAATAAAAATTATGCACAAATAACATTTGAATATAATTTTCAATTACGTCATGATATTATAATAAACTTGAATTCAACTAAATTAAATTTATAAAATAATAATGCAATTTGTGATTTATGGTGGCGAGAATCAATCAATGTTAGTTGAATTATCGCAGTCAACAATGCGTAGCCAATTATTATACGTAGGATCTAATTATTGTTCATGCCATATCAAATTATAATACATAACTTTATTATGATATAGGGAATACGAGTATGTCACAAAATACATCACGGAATCAATATAATTATTATAACTAGATATCTAAAAATCAATAGTTTTAGATAATGGATAAATCATGACATTATACACTCAGAAGGAAAGTGATTTATAAAACGTTATATATATTGTAAAATCAATTTATTTACAATACAGGAAGCCTCTTTATTCATAACTATTACTGGAAAATTTTCAAACATTAAACATCGGGAATACATAACTCAAAATCAACAAATTAAATGATATCTGGTTCAAATATTTAACAGTTTACTAACTACGTTTTACAAACTACTACTACTAACTTCCGATGGCCGAACAGCCCTTGTAGGACCTTTGCCTCCGAAACAATAGATCTCCAAGCCTTTCTATCCTGAGCAATGGACTGCCAATCGTCTTTAGCATTGAGCTCCTCCAGATCTCGGTTGATGTTATCTAACAATCTTTGTCTTGGTCTGCCTAACGGTCTCCTGCCCTCGGGTATATCCTGCAGAATACCTTTAGTCGCCTTTTCTTCTCCAGATCTAACGACGTGGCCAATCCATGCCAATCTTCGGGATCTGATCTCACTTGTGATGAAAGGTAAAAAAACTAAACAACAGTTTGTCAGACAATCAACGAAGCGGATATAATCTTTACACGAGCCTTGTCTCTATAAGGAGGATGTTTAGATTTAAGTTTTTATCAAATAGTCTATGTGTTGTTATATTTGTATTGTTTTTAATGTTCAATAAAATAAATAAATATAGTAACGGATTAAAGTTTAAAATTAACAACACTATACAACTATACAAACACCTTTATAAGCTCAGGTTCACATTGTTAAGCTTTATATCAATAAATTTCCACATGAAAGAGTCTTAAGGCTTTGAAATCCCTCGATGAATGATAACCTTCAAAGCTTTTGTAATCTAAATTACGTCTACAAGTTGATTCGATAGTTTTAATGATTGAGAAATGAGAGAGATGAGGAAATGACGAATCTATGTTAATTTTATGAACAAATCAAAGTTTTGCGCATATTTTTAGATGATAAACTTTTTTTCACATAGATATAAAAAGCTTTCGTTTTTTTCTCATTTAACATTATTTTCCGTGTTCATGAACAGAAAACGAAATAAGGCTTTGATAAATCATTCATCGGTACGTTAGAGATGAAGATTTAAAAGGGTGATATTTCGGGCAATTCGAACGACAAATCTAATACAACTGGATTCAGCTGATATATCTACCTAAATTTTATACTGGAGATGTGTTTCATGGAGTTAAGATGACTATCAATATGCCCTATTAACCAACTAATAGAAAATCAAGTGGCCGGTTAGCCGGCCGGCTAATCTAACATGCCAATGATTGGCTGCGGTTAAGTTCTGATATACCTATTCGTTTTAACACCAGTGAAATCCACGGTAAAGAATAGATATCCCGCTTTTTTCTGTTGGTTTTCGAGTGTCCTGTGTCCGGGTGTGAGATGGGTCTCTCTTCAATATTCTGTAAAGGGCAGGCGCCCGTGAAACCTCACTAGCAAGACAATTGACATTCTACAATTCAGTTATAGGGCATGCCACCCGTTCTGAATTTCTTAACTTTTATTATTATTAATTTAAAATAAAAGATACGTTGTACTTTCCACTAGAATAACTTTAATCAGTTAAAACGTTTTCGAAACTACTTGTTCCATCATCAGTAACAATACGGTAATATAGTATAATAATTAGTATTGTTACTGATGCTGGAACAAGTAGTTCCGAAAACGTTTTAACTGATTAAAGTTATTTTAGTGGAAAGTACAAACTTTCTTTTATTTTAAATTTATAATAAATATGGAATTCCATAGTGTTAATCACGAAACATTCCAAAAATTAACTTTTTTTGTCAAGGAAAGGGAGATCTGCATGTTTATTATACATTCAGTGTGTTCACTAGACCACTCTGCTTGTGGAATAAAGCTTAATAATATAAATGTATTGATAGATTTAAAATAAAAAAATTAAGCTAAATTTAAATAAAGCTAAAAAAATGATAGATAAGATTTTATTACACACAATAGATATATTCATTGAAACACACAGAGAGAGTTGACACATCGTACAAAAAAAGAAAGGAAAACATATTTACCTGATCAGGTCACCTCTCCAAATAAGAATGTCTACAGCATGCATCTTAAAACACAAACTATACAAAAAGCAAACTCAAAGGAAAAGAAATAAGCATCTGTCTAATGAAAACCCAGTCTAAACCATTCAAACTAAATATGCACCCATCAGTTTAAGCAATTATAAAAACAAACTTCATTCGTCACACAAAGACTTAATCTTGGATATTGTTTCGTATATCACTTACTGTATTGATCAGGACAATTTGATTTTGAACATTAAAAACACTTGCTAATTTTATTTTTTGTAGCTCATAAAGACAAGACATGGGTATGAAAAAATTAACATAACAAAATAAATGTGATAAAAAATAACGCAACTGAGATAAAAGCTACACAGTCAGCTGATAATATTAAAATTATTACTCTAGTTACCTTGTTTTCAGCTCCAATTATCCGATGTTAAGAGATTTTCATGCATTATTCTATAAGAAAATTACTGAAACACATACCTATATGAACTCATCCGTACGTGAGGTGAGTATCTATGTATAGGTAGATACTACTAATGAAACTTTCCATATAATTAAGTATGCAGCTTGCATATGACGTTAATACCGAAAGCTCAAGTGCTTTTCAGCGCAGATACATAATATGTACACATATATAGAGGCAACTTTACCGCCCTTTCTGTGAATAATTAATTATTGTTACAATATAATGGGAGTATGTTTGTATTATATTGCTAAAGGGGATGAAAAGGGTGATAATAATTAGTAATATAGATTTATGGGCATAAAAATGTCTACTAAGACACATATTAGTATGTACGAATATAAGCATCTTAAATTCTAACATTTTCTTTAGAAATATCTACATGTAAAAAAAAACGATTCAGTTTCAAGATAATGCCTTCGTTCTAGGATATTCCTGATTTTATTTTAAAGTAAAAATTTGAATTATTTTTTTAGGAGATGAAGTGATATCTAGTATAAAAAAAAATATTCAAATACACATTAAGGGTTGCACCCTCCCTTACCCATGAATGTTACAGGAATGTCAGTTCCTATGTCATCCATAATATATTCAAATAGGTGCACATCACAAAATAACATCGTCAAAAGCACACTTCGGTACATCAATCCCTGGTTTGAATCCTTCTGTTGAAAACCAACTCATCCTTCGCAATACAAGTATTTTGTTTTATATTAAGGCGGTTTTTGCGTTGAATAAAATATTATAATAAAACTAAATTCCTAATTTAAAAAAAAAACTCCAAAAAGGTTCTTATTACAGTTTTGAAACTCAGTGGGCGATGAATATGATAGATTATTTTACTATTAGCGTAAAATAATGTGTCGCGGTTATGCATGGTTTTTATACATAACATAATTCTCAGTATTTTAATTGTAATATTAGATAGGTGCTCGTATGACGTCAATGATGATAATAATAATGTTATAATGATAATAATTAATTTATTTCAAAAAGGTTGTCAGCGGCTCGGCAGCATGCTGTAACAGGCACAAAGTGTAGTAGTGAGAGCGGCCACTTGGCTTTGCTAACTGTACTCAGTATTGTAATGACTGAACTAGGTAATATGTAATATACATAATGTATTATTAGTATATTGTGAAACTCAGTTGAGAGACTCTAGAATCTGGATGACAGGATGAACGCCATAGGAGTGATGCGATGAGAGGACAAACTGTTGGGAAATAACGTTGTGCCATAGTAAATGTAACATAGAGTGACAAATTATTTATTTATTTATTTATTCAACCAAACATACGGCTTACGTCATTTACATATATCAAAAAAATAAACAAAAAATATACATTGTTTCGTGACATTTATCAATTCAAATTTAAAAATGTGTTCCAATTAAAGTGACATTATTTTTTTATGTAACCGGCCGTAAGAGTGGAATGTTGTATGTTTGAAATATTCATTAAAAATGTCACAAAATAAACTGAAAGGTACCTATTTAAACAAAACGTTCCTTTCAAAATATTAAACTGAAAATCGGAAAGCTTCCGTCGCTAGCGTAGTCCGTACTGAGAAAATGTAATAAAAAAAGTACACAGTCTAAACAAAAAAGGATTTTGTGAATATTTAATGGACTAAATGTCGGATAACCGGGTCAACTGTAATTCGATATTTTCGGACGGGTGTAGAAATATATTTTGTTTATTTCTAATATAAAAAAAATCTAAATAAAAATTAAAGTGTATTCCATGGAGCATCCGGCAAAGAATTGGTCTCCCACTCTTTTCTGTATGCTTTGATTGTCCTACAAATGGCAGATCTTCGAAAAAGTAAAGAAAATTTACATCTTCAATTCAGCGATGAGGTTAGCCACCTTTCATGACTGTCCTATTTTTTTGTTAGCACGCAGAGGACGACTTGCATGATTTTTACATGCGGCTGATCTGCTGGCTACCCCACTTGTGGGATACGCCGTGATAATATTTTGTAGCATTTTAAATTTTTTATTTTGGATATTTTACATATTAATCTTAGGGCCGATTCCATAAATAAAGAAAATTGTTTAAAGTTAAAGTCACTTTAATTGGTACACAACATGAAAATTAGCTCACGCACAAACGGAAATGTCTAAGCTTAGGAAATCCATTCTTTTTCTGACGATATGAAAAGATTAAAGAAATTTTGGACTTAATGTATCGAGTTACAGGGAGACTTCCATAGGACATAAATTTTATTTGCTTCAAAGTATTTTTTTCTGTAAAATACTCAATACTCTTCAAATGGACCCCATGTTAAACTAGCCAGTATTACTAAACATCATTATATTCAAATAATGTTCCTAAATGAATCTTAATTACTGCCAAGAAATCAAACTGAGCTAATTTAAAATTGTTTATGAATACGGTTATCCGGTGAATTTATTTAACCGGCTTATTTCTAGCTATACTGTTGATACTGAAACCTCTACAAAGTAAACCCTACTGCTGATTTAAAATGTCAGTAAAAGTGTAAAATGAAATTAAAACTGAATGTTCAAACAGAGCTAATTTAAAATTGTTTATGAATATGGTTATCCGGTGAATTTATTTAACCGGCTTATTTCTAGCTATACTGTTGATACTGAAACCTCTACAAAGTAAACCCTACTGCTGATTTAAAATGTCAGTAAAAGTGTAAAATGAAATTAAAACTGAATGTTCAAACAGAGCTAATTTAAAATTGTTTATGAATATGGTTATCCGGTGAATTTATTTAACCGGCTTATTTCTAGCTATACTGTTGATACTGAAACCTCTACAAAGTAAACCCTACTGCTGATTTAAAATGTCAGTAAAAGTGTAAAATGAAATTAAAACTGAATGTTCAAACAGAGCTAATTTAAAATTGTTTATGAATATGGTTATCCGGTGAATTTATTTAACCGGCTTATTTCTAGCTATACTGTTGATACTGAAACCTCTACAAAGTAAACCCTACTGCTGATTTAAAATGTCAGTAAAAGTGTAAAATGAAATTAAAACTGAATGTTCAAACAGAGCTAATTTAAAATTGTTTATGAATACGGTTATCTGGTGAATTTATTTAACCGGCTTATTTCTAGCTATACTGTTGATACTGAAACCTCTACAAAGTAAACCCTACTGCTGATTTAAAATGTCAGTAAAAGTGTAAAATGAAATTAAAACTGAATGTTCAAAATATTCACATTGACATTTCCTCAGAGAGAGAACTATTGTGTGTTTCAACAGAAATTATTATTATTAAAATGAAAAGTTTTTTATACTTTGTAACGTTTTATAATAAAACTTTACATAATTGATGTAAAATGAGAAAAAATATGACTGTACAATTCAACAAATATATTCGATAAATCGGCATTTTGGTATATTTATAATATAATGCTTTAAAAACACAACAGAAAGTGAAATACACTGTGTAATAATCGCACTCTTAAAAATATATGTACGTTCTCATTGTTCCGTTAAAAAATTAAACAATTTAAAATTTTATTTGTGGAATAGGAAATAAAGACATTATTTTTTTCCATAACTAAATATTTATTATTATAAGGGGATTGTGTAATTTTTGTTAAAAATATTCTAAACTCGTGATGTTTAATGAGATTCAGGTTTACTTAATAATTGGTATATCAAACAATATTAACGGAGTCAATATTTTTGTACTGTGTAGCTTTCAAATAATTTTTGCTGAGAAAATAATTATTAAGCTAACTAAAAAATAGAAAAAAGCAACAATTACTACTACTACTATACCATCACGGCATATCCCACAAGTGGGTAGCCAGCAGATCAGCTGCATGTAAGAAACATGCAAACTGTCCTCTTCGTGCCAGTATAAAATCAAGACATTCAGGATGGGTGGCAAACCTCAACGCTGAATTTAAGATGTAAAATGTCTTATTTTTTCGAACACCTACCTTTTACAGAACACTCGAAAACTTACGCAGAAGAGTGGGAGACCAATTCTTTACCGGGTGCTCCACGGGATAACACGCAGATTCCTTCTTTTATTTAACATAATTATGTTGTTTCTTGATCCTTATACCACTTCCTTCAGACACTACATATTATTTCGTCAATGTTGTTCATTATTCGTTTACTCAATGTATCTCAATCTGGTACCAAGTCAGACTTTTAACATTTTCAATTGAAAAGTCCTTAAGTCAGCGATGAGGAATGGCACCAATGCTGACTGTCTAAACGTTTGGTATACTTGAAGAGTAAAACCTGTATGACCATTACATAATAATAATAAAAATCTTTATTGCACAAAAATATTATACAATAGAAAAAAAAAACATGACATCATTACTACTGAACACATACTTTTGTGCAATGATTCTGATCACATGCCGTGATTCTGCTGGTAATACCACCTGTGAGAGATGCCATGATCGTTAGTTGGAAGAAATCGCGCCTCTGAATAAACTGGCACTTTGTATATTGATTGTACGAATGTATTTTATTTGAATGTATTTTTGTGTAAATTTTCTCTTAATCAATGCACAGTAAAGAATAAATAAATCGTACAGTTAATAAAATATTTTTTCTCTTATAAAAAGCTTGTAGGTGAACTGAAATCTACACACATACACAGATATGAATATTCCATCATACGCAACTTACCCCAACCCAAAATTCAATATCAATTTCAGTATCAACTCACAAAATGTAATCAATAATTTGTTTCCACTCACAATATAAGTACATATTCTATTTATACTGATAACGATCATTGAACATCCAATCAATTTTCCACTTAGTGAACTCAGTATATTGATGGTGTTTAAAGCAAACCCGAAAATTGCTTTTAAAATGTCGTTTTCGTTAACATTTTCATCAAACTCATTTTCTATTTTAATATAACTCACACTCTGTTACGATTTCATACAACCTTATGTCAAAAACGGATGAGATGAATAAAATTGGGTCTGAACTTCGTACCTATATAAAGTGATAGAAATCGTGTAGGTGCTTCAACGGTTTTTGTGTTTCAATCTTAATAATTATTGATAAACCGATGCTACGTCAAAATGAAATAAATGTTAAAATTATTAAACAGAACTCATTTGTACAACTAGTAAATTGTGCAAACTCCTTTAGGAAAAAATAAGAAAGAATACTCGATGTTTACGAATCGACTTGGGCTGGTGCACTTTTAACCAGTTGAGTTTTAATATGGACACATTTTAGGAATTACACAAATTCGGCAATACCGAACTAATCCTTTTCAGGTTCTTTAAAGAACTTGATTTTTGAAATCCGTAATTTTTTAATATTTTAACAGCTTGTTTTTAGATTATACAAAGAAATACAATTGAATTAAGTACGATCATACAATAAATATACAGAGAGCTAGTTTATTTCAAAGGCGCGGTTTCTTCAAGTCAACTCAACAAGCCTAAAAAAAGTGTGTTCATAACATCTTAAAATCATCATCCAAAAGAAACAGTAATACAAAGAGTGATAGGCAATGAAAGGATCACAGCATAACTATATAACATAACATATACATGAGCAATTTGATGTGGGCAGGTCAAACTAATCCCACACTAAAATATGAATTTTGTTTTAAGGGTACTAATGCGACGATACACATCATGGAGATATATATTTTATTCTTTTCAACATGAATATTAAACAGATTCAACAACTGAAAATAAAACAATATGTTTAATAGTTTTCGACATTTCTACGTTAAACAATAATAATATGAAAATGGGTATATACCTTTAGAGGTACATGTTGTAACAACTGTAGTATGAAAGGTGCTTTCAACCGTAAGCTTCGCGATAATAATATCAAAAGCTTCCTCCACTACTTCAGGAGAAACTTTATAGAGACATTTTCACAAGTGTTACACAAAACTGCATTAGTAACTATCAGAGACTAACACGACGGCGAAGAAGATAAAAGTGAACATCGGAAACTTGGCTGAAGACAATCGTTCAATATAGTATAGATTGAACACAGCAATAAAGGAATAAGATGTATCTCAAAAATATAATTGGTTTTTAAGAGGCGATTTCGTAGAAAATACATAACTGTAGCTAATTTTAATTAAGTATATACTGTCAAAGTAAAGCGATGAAACAATAATGTCTGTATTTGTACCTATATTATAAAGTTATAATATCCTGGAATTTTTATTTTGATAAATAAACATTTTATTATTATTTAATTTCAGGAAGGATTAAGTGAGACAACTTGAGCCCTTCCTATAAAAAAACTGGCATGAAGAAAACGGGTGGAATAGGAACTAAGATTCCCGTAACACGCATGGGTGAGCTAAGATGCAACCCTTAATATGAAATTATGACGTAATCAAAGATAAAGAAAAACAAAATGAAACTACATGAATTTAAAAAATCAGGAATTTTCATCAGTTTCCCTTGAGGCAACTCTCCTTTAGATGGTTCATAATCGATTTTTCAATTGAAAAATCAAATTTGAAGTTAATTAAAAGGAATTTCACCTTACAAATCTGAGATAAAAGAAAACCAAAAAAAAACTTGAATACCTACTTATACATGCACAAAAATGGAAAATCAAATTTCATACAAAAGGATTCTCAACGTGCATATAGCACGTTGAGAACAAAAAATCCATAAAGATTATCAAAAAATTATGTCAATATTATTTTTATCGGTGCAATACAAATTTAAATTTATCGGTGCAAAAATTAGATACGTGGTATTGTTCAGCCACAAAATATTGTACGAGTATTTAGTATACCTAGGTGAAAATAGCGGTGTTGGTAAGAATGTCACGTATTATTAGCAGTTCTAGTGTCGGTACGGGACTCCGGATGGTGCGCTGATAACCCACAGGGGGAAGGGACGTTTTAATTTTGTGAAGTTATACTTACAGCCAATCTATAGAAATAACCCTAGAAACTACAGTGTAACACTATTATTCTGACATAAATTTTTTATGTTCTTTTTTCAAACTATTGCTATTTTCATATCTTATAACGCCCTTATGGTAAACTTCCACAAAATGGCGCATTTCAAAATAAATTTCTTAAGTTACAAATGTATTATTATTAAGATTTATCCATGTTTTGTAGTTTTCATCTATATAAAATAATTTTTCATATGATATATATAATTTATTCATTTTCAATACAATTGAAAATATCTTCTCATACAATAGACATGTAGCACTGACATTAGAGGAGATTCATTCACACTTATAATAAAACACTACTATACCATCATGGCATATCCAAGTGGGGTAGCCAGCAGACGAGCCGCATTTAATAAAAATACAAGCTGTTTTCTCTATGCTAGTAAACACTTATAATCCATTCTGGATGGGTGGGAAACCTCATTGCAAAATTTAAGATGTAAAATTTCTTTTTTCGAACACCTGCCTATTAAAGGACACTGAAAACTTTAGAAAAAAACCATTTCATTACCGATTGTTTCAAGGCTCATTTAAAATATTTTAGAACATGTTTGTTATTCGCTATTTTACACATAATATTAGAAAAAATATGTATACAAAAGCGTTACCATGGTGCCAATACAGAAATGTTGCAAATCACAGGTCGTTAGTATTCTAACAGTAGTTAGTTAGCTAAATTTAAGCTGATATGATTCCATAACTTTAAACAAGCATTGTTAAAAGCTTCAGATATCTATATTTAAGAGTATTGAATATTGGGTTAGTTCTTATAGATGTAGTAAAAGCCGTTTTAAAAAATAGGACTATGTTAATTTTAGTTGATAAAATGATGTAAAATTTTAATTGAAAAAACTTGATACATGAGGGTAGTTTTACTGTAGTTTTCAGCAAGTAGTAACACTGCGAAAACGTACTCGCATAAAACGTGTTGGGATAATTGGAAAACCAGTTGAAAGATCAATGAAAGTTATCTGTGGTAAGGCGCGGAATCCGGATGATGCAATTAGTGAACAAGATAGTAAGGCTTTCAATATTATCTTATAGTGAACCTTCCTAAGCACCTGACATGAAAACAATTGCGAGAAACAAAACCTACTTACCCTCAACCTTTTTTGATACTGAAAACAGTAACTAGTGTTTATACAATACTAGCTGGCCCGGCGAACTTCGTACCGCCTAAGAATCAATGAACGATTTCATACATACATCTTATTCTTATACTTAGGGGCCCATTGCCCCTAAGTATCTCCTCCAGAGATAACTATCCTCCGCTGCTTCCAGGACCTCTGGCCACTCCAATCCAAGCCTTTCAACACATGTTCGACACCTGCCCTATCTTCTGCTCTCTCCCACTGACTTTCTTCTTCTTCTTCGCCCTCGCCTTTATCCCATTTACTTGGGGTCGGCTCTCCTAGTCCTCATCTTCCAAGTTTTGCGGTCCCCTGCATCCTCCGCGCGCAACTTTGCCTCCTTCATATCCCTGGCAATTGTGGACATCCAGGTGGTCACTGGTCTGCCTGGTCTTCTGGGTCCTACTTCCACGTCCATCGTCTTTTTAATTATATTATCCTGTGGTAGTCTCAAGATGTGCCCGTACCATCTTAATCGGTTTTCGGTTATTTTTTCACCGATGGGAGCGACTTTGAAACTACCACGGATATGGACATTTCTCACCCTATCCATCCTTGTTACACCACCAGCCCATCTGAGCATTTTCATTTCATTGGTGTGTAGTGTCTGGGCGTGATTATGTTTTAGGGCCCAACATTCAGAAGAATAAGTCATGGTTGGTCTGACCACAGTTTTGTACACCTGACCCTTGATTTTTATTGGCATTTTCTTGTCACACAGTACACCAGAAACAGATCTCCATTTCATTTCATCTCTCCCACTGACTTTATGAATGACTAGCTGGCCCGGCGAACTTCGTACCGCCTAAGAATCAATGAACGATTTCATACATACATCTTATTCTTATACTTAGGGGCCCATTGCCCCTAAGTATCTCCTCCAGAGATAACTATCCTCCGCTGCTTCCAGGACCTCTGGCCACTCCAATCCAAGCCTTTCAACACATGTTCGACACCTGCCCTATCTTCTGCTCTCTCCCACTGACTTTCTTCTTCTTCTTCGCCCTCGCCTTTATCCCATTTACTTGGGGTCGGCTCTCCTAGTCCTCATCTTCCAAGTTTTGCGGTCCCCTGCATCCTCCGCGCGCAACTTTGCCTCCTTCATATCCCTGGCAATTGTGGACATCCAGGTGGTCACTGGTCTGCCTGGTCTTCTGGGTCCTACTTCCACGTCCATCGTCTTTTTAATTATATTATCCTGTGGTAGTCTCAAGATGTGCCCGTACCATCTTAATCGGTTTTCGGTTATTTTTTCACCGATGGGAGCGACTTTGAAACTACCACGGATATGGACATTTCTCACCCTATCCATCCTTGTTACACCACCAGCCCATCTGAGCATTTTCATTTCATTGGTGTGTAGTGTCTGGGCGTGATTATGTTTTAGGGCCCAACATTCAGAAGAATAAGTCATGGTTGGTCTGACCACAGTTTTGTACACCTGACCCTTGATTTTTATTGGCATTTTCTTGTCACACAGTACACCAGAAACAGATCTCCATTTCATTTCATCTCTCCCACTGACTTTATGAATGATTAATATTATTAATCTCTTTACAAACTCCCGTAATTGTCAAAGTGTGTCATCGAAGGTATAGTGTAAAAAAATATAATTCATTTGGAACTTTCGCAGTTTAGCGGCCCCACCCGTTGTCGAGTACTTTTTTCCATGTAAAAGTAATATTTTCGAAACTTGAGGAAATTGTTGCCATATGGTGAATTATTTTTTGGTCACCAAATTTTTGGAAAATTCTTTTATAGGAAAAAAATTCGCAACTATGAAACTTGAGCGGCCCCACCCGTTGTCGAGTAATATGTACGGAATTTTAGGAAATTAATTTTCGAAGTGGATTTTTTTTGCCGGCAAATTAAAATAATTCTACATATGGCAACAACTTCCTCAAGTTTCAAAAATATTACCTTTTCTATCGAAAAAAAGTACTCGACATCGGGTGAGGCCGCTAAGCTGCGAAAGTTACATTATTTTTTTTTTTACATAGACAATTCACATACATCGAGCTAGTCCCAAACTTAGATGAATCTTGATTATGGGTACTAACGCGACGATACGCACATATACAATGCACTATATACATATATATATGTAACACCCAGACCCAGGACAATTTGAAAAAGGTCATTCTTCACTTTGCCCTGTCCGGGAATCGAACCCGGGACCTCGTGACTCAAAGGAAAGAGCTCCGCGCCACACCGGCCGACATGAACAATTTATGTTGAACAATTAACTTAACTCAGATTTGTTTATAAATTATCTGCAGTACGTAATATAATTATGTAGGTACTAATTTTTTTTTCAGGTAGATTTTACCTATTCATTTAAAATTAATAAAAATTCTTTCCATGATTTTTTAAAAATTGAAATATCAGAACTACAGATGTTAAATTGTATGGATAACGATTCTTATTTGAGAATGTATAGAAAAATTATCATATAAATAGGCCAATCTATAAAAAAAACTTCATTGTTGATTTTGTATAATTCTCCATATTGCATTTTTTATTGAAATTAAAAATGTATGGCGTAAATAATTTTCTTCGTAATTTTTCTTCTCTGTCTGCAAATTTCACTACACAATCTTGCATCAGAACTACCTACATGAACACATTCTTATTTTCATCTTTAATAGCACAATTTTTGGTTCAATAATAATTTTCCATCTGCAAAAATAAAATACAATTTCAAATATAATCTGTGCACGTCCACATTTATGTGACAGAAGACCTATCGATACATAAATATTAGTCGAATAATTCGGTAGTTACATACATGGCAATAGGTTGTATCTCGCATTTTTTGCGTTTTCAAGTTTGTTAATGTTGTTGTTGTCCATAAAATGCTCAAAATAGTGTAATATTTGATGTGGCAAAAGGATATGTCTCACTATAGTCAGAATAAAGAGAGAAAAGACGTAACTTATTGACATGTAGAAAGATTGTTTTCATCAACATGGCAAAAAAACTCAAATATTTTTAAACTGCAAGAAATTATTTAGTGAATGTTACATACATCTTGTAGAAGAAATTATTAAGAGAATGTTACATCTATCTTGTAGAAATAATAATTACCTTCATTTTGATATATAATGCTCGAAATTTGGTTGAAATATCTCTTTTGCAAACTTTGTTTTTGCTCTCCTGTAAAATTATGTTTTAGTGAGATACAACCTATTGCCATGTAACAACCGAATTATAGTAAACAAATATTAGTACACATTTCGTTCATATTAGTTATAGTAATTTGGTTCCTAATATAGCAGAACCTACGGATTATTTTAGCACAATGCAACAGGCGACGTGGGGGCGCTAACAGCGCAATTACTCTCCATATTGTTTTTATTTTTGAAATTAAAAATGTATGGCGTAAATAATTTTCTTCATATTCTTTCTTCCCGTGAATTTGTAAGATGTTTTAATAGCCTATAGTTTATTCCGGGCGGAGAAGAATACAACAAATCAGAGATCATTCAAATCGGTACAGCCATTCTTGAGTTATAAGTGTTGTAACACACACGACTTCCTTTTATATATTAGATTTATAATGGATATCTGTTAAAATAAGTAAGTTATAACTTACGAAAATGTTGGTAATGCAAACATTATTTTAATACCACTTTTGAAATTAAATTAATATGTGAAGTATTCAGCGACTTACCTGCAACAAAAAGAAACATATTCATTAAGGATATATTCATATAATCTAGAGATTGGTAAGAAGCCTGAAAAAAACAATATTTAAACTCGTATGAAATCAATCGTTGTTTGACAAAATGTATAATAATATTTGTATAAAGGATCTAATTCAAATATCGGCTTTGATATGCTTCGTAAGTTTGCCGTTTCAATATCAATAATCTTCCATACTATCACAGAATCTTTCTAAATTACTGTAGTCAGTTAGTTATGTGTCATAAAAAGACATTCTAGATGAGTGGCGCGCCTCATCGTTGAACTGAAGATAAACGATGTATTCGTAATGTTTTGCGAATACCAGCCTTGTACAAGACGCTCTTGCAGAACTGCGAGATCTGTTTTGCCGAATACTCCACGGAGTGTATAAATTGTTAATAAATCAACATTTATAGTTGGTAATTTTTCACTTTTGAAGAGAAAATACAATAAAGACAAAAAATCTCCTACTTCTAAACCATCACGGCATATCCCACAATTGGGATAGCCAGGAGACCAACTTCATGTAATAAATTTAATATGCAAGCTGTTTTCTCAATGCCAACAAAAAACTAAAACATTCATTTCAGAATGGGCGGCACAGTTCATCACTGAATGTTTTTATTTTTTGAAGCATATCTTAAATAACATTTTAAATCTGGTAAGTATTCAATTAATCTTTCTAAGATAAATTCACTTATCAAGAGAAAATACAATTAAGACAAAAAAATTGCGGATCAAGTAATTATTATCTAAGGAGGGGGTAATTAAAAACGTCTAATGATCAAGAGATAAAATAAAAGATATCTACGAATTACGCAGTTTTAATAATGATGTTTAAATCGCAAAACTATGAGGCATGGTAACCAAAAGCATAATACTGATTATAAAATCATTATTATTTAGAAAAGAAAAAATATTATTAGAAAATCATATATCATGGTGGTAAAATTTTGGACTCCTGAGCGAAAAATCAGCGGTTTAATTCCATCATTCGATTAAGTCCACCTTCAAGATACAAGATGTTGCATATGATTGTGATGGTGTGAGGTTAGTCGGAATGTATATGGGTGTATCAAAAAACATGATTCATTATTATTCAAAATGTACGATTATTCCACCAGCACAGACAGCTTACTTTTACAATACTCCGTGCGTATAACCACATATCAAAGCATTTAATTTAATGTGAAAAAAGGTGATTAAAAAAAAATGAGACTTATTCTTGCACTGTGTTCCAGAGAAGAATGTCTCGTGTATTTTGCACAAAATGCATCAAGCTTTAACCCCGCTCAAGAACAAGAATTTCCTCATTGGAAAAATAAATCTAATAATACCTTTAATCTATTTTCGGTATTTTGTTTTGGCAATTTCTATCTTAATTAGTTTCGATTATCCCATCGGCATACAACTATAATTAATCAAGTGTTTTCCAAACATCCAAATGATTAATTAACTAATAATTACCAAATGGAGAATTGGGAAGAGGGGGACACAGCTGATATCCCAGGGGAAAGTCTAGCGAAATATGTAAACATTTTTTACGTATAACGGCGAATGCAATAGTATTGACTATCACTTAATAAATTGTAGCAGATAAAAATACTCCGGTACTACACCATCACAGCACATCCCACAAGTTGGCTAGCCACATTAAGGGAGAGGTTCCCACCATTTACCCCTAGATGTTTCAGGAACATCAGTTCTCATGTCATCCAGTCAGTCTAAAACAAAAGTTTTCTTTTTGATCCAAGAGTGGGCTCGAGGTTGTACTTATAGCCTTCCCTCTGCAAAACCAACTCGAAAATTAATACTCTCTTGATGTACTTTAGGTTTGTATTTTTTTTTGTTCAAAAGCATAAGCCGTTAATTTAATAAATAAATGTATTAATATTTCATGAAATCCAGAATTCATTACGTTGATGTCGATCTGAACGAAATAAACAGTGATGAAATTAGAATGAGAATAATACATAAGATATAATAAAATCATGAAGAGAAAATTAAAATGATTATTGTTAATAGGGTTGATTACACTATCGTGTAATTGAAAAATAATAAAAACATTATTTTATTAAAAAAGAATCACGACATAATATAAAATTGTATTGAACAAAATACGTCAATAAAATATCAATTGTAGGTTTTGCTATTTAGTTTCTACGTAAAATTGAATGAAATATTCTTGTGCAAATATTATTTTAAATGTTTGCTAGATGCTGCTTGATTTCAATGATGATGAAGATGGTTTCTTTGTTCTGTTCCTTTTGCAGCATTTTACGATCTTTCGACCGTTTTAAGGTCGCCAGTAAAAAGGAATGCTTTCATTTTTGCTTCTGAAGCTAGTGAAGTTCCTTTGGTAATGAATATCGGAAGACAGCCTGTTCCACGTCGTATCTTGATACAAAATTGCAAAAGAAAAGTAAACATTACAAAATAACTTTGAGGTAATCAAAAAATTAAAATTTACGAAAAATTTTAAACTTCTGAACGATATTCCACTGCGGAACAAGTTTGTCCGAAACTAACTTTATTACTTCTGTGAAAGCAAGATTTCGAATGACCTAGATTTTCTTTTAAAAATAAAGAAAAAATTACCATCCTGTTTATACACAAATTATTCAGCGCAATTGAAATCGTGAGTAGCATATTAATAGTTCACTTTTATATATTTTTATTTACGTCATTTTATGTCAAAACTCACAATAGATATTTAAATAATATATTCTAATAACTCAGGGTCAAAATATTAACATATCATTTTAAAAACAGTGTTTATCTATGACTTAGTATAGTCAGAGACATCGTCGGTGAAACTGCTTGACAATATGGACTTGTTCAGATTTCTTCTAACCTTTATATCGACATTGTATTTATTTGTGGCACTTTCTGAGTGCTTAATAATAAGGCCACCTGGGGAAGGTAATATGACAATTAATTTATATGTTTACAAACTCATACATGGAAAGCTTAATTCAATAAATGTTATCCCTTTGTAATAATTGTTATCTAATTGTTATAACTGAATAATATATAGAAATATTGTGCTCGTTAAAAAATGTTAAAAATTTATATTTTTGATCATCCTCAAATAGATAGGTTGCGCGTAAAACAAAAACTATAGAATTCTTTTGAAAATAATTCAAAACAATAATTTCTGCCATAAACATATAAATGCTACATACATAGCATACATAGCATGGGTTAGTTGGAAGATATCGCGCTTCTGCGATAAACTCGCCCATTGCACAAATTTATTTGTCTGGTTCTACAATATTTATATTTTAATAATGTTTGTTTTTTGTGCAAAAAAGATATTTATTATTATTACTATTATTATATAGGTACCAAAAGCATTATCTAAGCGAATAAGATATAAAAAATATACATGCATATAAAGTAAAAAAATTATAGGTACCCACGTCTATTTATCAATAAATTGTCGGCCGGAGTGGCGTGGAGGTAACGCTCTTGCCTTTGAGTCACGAGGTCCCGGGTTCGATTCCCGGCCAGGGCAAGGTGAAGAATGACCTTTTTCAAATTGTCCTGGGTCTGGGTGTTACATGTATATGTGTGTATCGTCGTGTTAGTACCCATAATACAAGATTCATCTTAGTTTGGGACTAGCTCGATCTGTGTGAATTGTCTATGTAATGTTATAATATTAAATTGTGATTATATATATATTTTATTTTATAGATTATATAGATTATATATAAATTATAATATTAAAAAAGTGAATTGTCTATGCATGTTATGTTAAAAAAAAAAAAAAATTGTACATATTATTGAATTTTTTTATTTTTGAAATAAATTATTTAATATATGTCGCTATTTATCCATTAATCTAAGTAATTATCTAATCTTAATTATAAAAAAAGTTATCTGAATAATCATCGCTCTTTTATTTCAGAACATGACCATGACAAAATGTACAAAGAAGCGATTTACAAAAATCTCGAGAAAAAATACGAAGGAAAAAGCGACAACCATGAGTACAAGGATGCTCTGAAGATGCTTAACAGACAAGAAATCTGGAAGATAAATGTTGAGCCGATATATCATAGAAGAGTTACAAGGAAACCGTGTGGATGCCACAAGAATAGGGAGCAGAATCCTTAATTCTATTAACATTATACCTGCAATAAAATACACATTTCAAAATGCACTATTCTCAATAACCAACAATCAAAGCTTTTAATATCAATGTATTTGTAAAAAATATAATCAATAAAATATATGTTTATTATTTTTATCATCACAGCATCTCTCAAAAGTGGGGTAGCCAGCAGAAATCTTCATGCAACAACACAAGTAGTTCTCTCTGCACCAATAAAAAATATGACATTCAAGATAGATGGTACGCCTCATTATTGTATTACAGATGTTGGAATGTTTTGTTTGCGTTGTTTTACGAATACCTCCTTCTGACAGGACGCTGGAAAAGTCATTGCAAAAAATAGCGGGAGACCTATTTTTTACCGGGAACACCACGATAACTCAAGGAAAAATATTTTTTCATTTATACTAATGCACGGCGTGAGCCTTTTACATGTAAATGAAACAGATCAATAGACAATACACTACAAACAGACGCAATAGTCACAAAATCACAAGTCAAGAATATATTTTTGTAAAAACATTCATAAAAAAATGCGAAACAGAAGAACTCAATTAGAAACTAAAAATTTATAAGTTAAAAACACTTGAGAGTTTTAAATTTGTTTAGTTAATAGTTACACGTGTTTCGGGCTACAGGGCCATATTCATACAGTATGAATATGAGCTTGTAACCCGAAACACGTGTAACTATTAATTAAACAAATTTAAAACTCTAAAGTGTTTTTTACTTATAAATTTTTAATTTAATAATGGAGTTTTACTCATTCAGTGAAAATAAAATTAGCCAATTAGAAACATTAGGTTTACGTTAAATAAATTTTATCATGTCCATACAAACATGCGTGATAATGCAAACTACAGAATTCTATACCGTTCCTATATTTTTTTTATAAAAGTACTATTTCTTCAATTTATTGCTTCTTGCTATTTATTTCCTCAAGTCAGTTATTGTCAATATTATCGCAAATGGAAATATATTCGTAAAAAATGTATCAATTGAAAGAAATCGCAATACAATGATTAACTCACCCTCTATGCTTTGAATTATGTGACATTGAAGTTTTTTGATACAACGTTATTATTTGCATTGCAACCGATATGTACAGTACGTAGAAAAAACACTTGGATGGAGATTCTATTACCGCAGTCTTTTCTAAAGATTTTCTTGAAATTCTAAATGAAATGGGTAGTTCCATTTTTTTAATAATAGTCAACGACACAAGTTTTGGCATTAAACCAAAGTTTGAAGTATTAGTTATAGTCTTGAAGACGACAGTTTCATGAGATGTGGAATATAACCGTTAAGAGGTTGGTATGGTATCATACTTGTAAATGATACTTAACCGGAAACAAACTTTGAGGCTTCCAAATTCTCATTTGCTCATTTACTTGCTGAGTATAAATTATGGCTATTCCGAAAGTGGAGCAGACAGAAACTCCTATTTATGGACGTTTAAGAATTTGTAGACATTTCTTGAAAAATGCACATGAAAGGTGGGTTTTATCCCTATTCACAGATTAAGAGTTCCGCGACTAACAACCTTTTTAGTTTTACAAAATATTTAAAAAAAAATATTTGTGAGATGTTTTCTTAATATGAAACTCGAGAAACATTTTATTTTAAGGAGAATTCAAGGTAAAATTGAGTCTAACTTTTAGCTTGAAGTAAATATGGCAATTATTAAAGAGGCCAAACAGAGCTCACTGCATGGGGCCCTGCACATGCAGAGGATCGCTCAAGGTGAAGACATATTATGGTCTATAGAACGAGGCATGATGGTCACGATCCTCAGAATTGAGGGACCGATAGAGATGATAAAATATGGGAATAAAAATGCGTGCCTACTAAAATACTGAATATTATTTTCAGCATCCGGTCTACATAATTTAGCCATTTAATCATAAGGCGACCACACCTTTGCAAACAAACCATAACTCAAATTAGAGTTCCATAGTCCCTCTTTATTCACTCATTCTTTTAATAATTTCTAACTATTGTAGTCTAATCTATTTCAGTAAAAAAAGACACGTGAAACAAAATAAAGGTCGCATATATTGTATTAAACAATAATTCACAATAGCGTCTCCTTATCCTTTATGTGGAAACTTAAGGTGTTTTTAAAGTGAGAAAGTTTAACCGCCTTCCATCGCTCACACGCATATGTCAAACTTTCTGTAATTATGAAGTATAATGTCTATATTATTATATAGAAAGTTTATAATAAGTACCTTCTTTATACTTAATATAATACAGAGGAAACATATGATAATACAATATGTCCCACATAACTCATTCTCGGCATTGTAATACAAAGTTTTATTATCATATAAAAGCGTTTAAAAATGATTATACAAAAAATATTTTATCTTCTTTTAAAAGTTTTCGTAATAAAAAGTGTGATGAATACTCCTCTGAAGTTTTAAATTATAATATTATTTAGGCGTGTTCTTTTAACGTTACAAATTTCGAGTGCCCTGTTGTAAAATGACAGTGATTTTATTTCCACGGAATTATTATTATGCCCACAACATTCAAGCTGCCCTCTCCGTGCAAACAAAAAACTAAGTCATTCAGGATGAGGGTAAACCTTATCGCTGAATTTAAGATGCACTTTTTATATTTTCGAACACTTTTTAGCTTACTAATTAAGTGTGTCTGGGTTTATTTCAAATTTAGATCCATCCATTCATGGCGCAGAGGTGACGCTCTTGCCTTTGAGTCACGAGCTCCCGGGTTCGATTCCTGGCCTGGGCAAATTTAAAAATAATCTTTTTCAAATGGTCCTCATTGGTTGCCCCTGGTAGTAGATCCCGAGGAAGACCCAAGCGGAGGTGGCGCGAGGTTGTGAAGCAAGACATGAGAGACTGCGGAGCTTCCCCGGAGGACGCACAGAATAGAGCCGAGTGGCGGCGAAAGACAAAAATGGCAGACCCCACCATCATGTGGGATTAATAATTGCCCAGGGAGAGAGAGAGAGAAATTGTCCTGGGTCTGGGTGTTACATGCATATGTGTTTAGTGCATTGTATATGTTTATCGTCGCGTTAATACCCACAATACAAAATTCATATATTAATTCGGGACTAGCTCGAACTGTGTGAATTGTCTTTGCATATTATGTATGTTTTATGTTATCTACGACAAAAAACTTCCCATCTCTCACACGATATTAGCATATTACTTGTTGTGAAGGTTTTTGTGGTATTTCTGAATTTAAAACAAAATAAGACTGATATTTTTTTAACATTTAGAAAAAAATATTCTCTGCATTAAAAAGTGAACAACGTTATATGAAGAGAGAATTTTAAGGACAAGCCATGATTTAATAGCTAATATTCATTCAACCGATGAAAATTGATCGCTCCACAATTCATCGCATACTCAACCATGTGAAAAAACGTCCATTAGTGCATACAAACTATTTGAAGGATAATATA
The DNA here is from genome assembly GCA_947579605.1 of Athripsodes cinereus. NCBI lineage: Eukaryota > Metazoa > Arthropoda > Insecta > Trichoptera > Leptoceridae > Athripsodes > Athripsodes cinereus. Next base: position 5,108,250 of record OX388316.1, on the reverse strand, counting down.
ATAATTATATACATAAAAAGGTTGTGTACACATATGTATAATAATAATTCCATATTTAAATGAGGTAAAGTTTTCAGTAAAAATACATCTTTTAAAATATGAACGACAACGAAAACGAGTTTAATAACTAACTTATAGTATGTTTGGCAATTAAATTTGATTTTTTATATTATTATTGCTTCATCTATCCATCTAATATAAGTGACAATTTATTATATAATTGACATATACCTTCTTATTTCTGACATCTTAATGTATTATTTATTATTTTTTTTGACATTTCAATTATCTATTACAATTCATTAGGTATATTATAATTTTTCTTGTATCTACTTGACATCTCCTTTCTGTATTACAATAATATTGTTCTTGACATTTACCAAACCTTTGTTGATATTTACAATCTCACTACAATGTTTTGATTTTTCATGACTAATTATCTAATTGATTTGTTTCGACTAATTTTATGATTGTTATAGTTTGATTCCCAATTATATTTTGTTCTTCGCCAGTTGTTGTTCTGTTCCAAAGTGTTGTGAATGAGAATTACGTTTTGTTTTTGTGTATATTGTAACATGTAAAAGGGATGTATGTATAAATTGTGAACCCTTTTCTATAATTTTCAAGTGTTCTAGAAGAGTCAGGTATTCGAATTTTTTTTTGACACTTGCTGTAGATTTGTAGAAGACAAATATTCGTAATATAAATCACAATTAACTTGCCCGCCCAATTAATTGTGTTTGATATTGGCGTATATACTTATATATTTTTTGTTATCAATTTATAATAGAGAATGAATTTAAATAAATAGTTAATAAACCATTTAACATTTTTCATTCACTTGCAGATATGGCGCAATGATGACAATCTGTTCATATCAACTGACAACTTAACTTGTAAAAAAAATGTCAATGGTGGTAAATATTGAGATGGATATGATTTGATTAAGTGAAAAAATAAGTCAAGTTCTGTCAATAACAATTGAAAAATAAAATGTCTACTTAGAGAGGAGCAAAAATAAACGACAAAATGAAAAATATTTCAAACGTTAAATCCAAAATCCTAATGCCTTCTTTATTTCATACAGTGTCTACAATACTTAAGTACATATTATAATATAGGTTCAAATATATTTTCCAGTCCAAGTAATCCGGATTTTCGCAAAACTAATGTGGGACAACGTGAGAAGACTCTAAGACTATGAGATTTATAAATCCAAACTAGTGATCAAAAGGATAATGGCTTAACCGAATAGTCAGCAAGATTCTGAACCAAATTGCCAGCTAAAACATAATCTAGAATGTCAGATATCAAGAATATGTACCACTCAACAGACATATAATCTACGCTAGCAACAGATTGTGCGAGCTGTCTGAAGTTGAAAATAGGAAAGGTGTCATGTTGCTTACGAATCGGCTTAGGCTGGTTCAAGCACACTTCACGTGCAAGCTCATTGCACGTTCTCTAATCTTATCAATACCTTTTTTAAACAATTATGTTTGACATCTGTCAAGCTATTAAAGGGAGTTTACACAGGTTGTTGGTTGTAAGGATGAGGTGTCTGTTGAGTGGTATTCTTGATATCTTTACATACTATCGTAGGTGTGAGGAATCCATTGAAATGGGAAAACTATATTATTTTGATAATGGAAAGTAAAATGATATCAAGCTACTAAAAAAATAATTAAGTTAAAAAAAATATACTTGGATACATAAAAGTATATACATTCTCATTCGTACAAATGAATAAACCTAGGGACAGTACAAAGTATTAAAATATATAATAATAATAACTAGACAACTTATTAAAGATGCGCCGTTTTGTGGAAAAACCACCGCAAGGGCCCATTCAAGAATCACAACACATCCTGAACAATAGGGTTTTTAACCTCGCCTTGAACACCTCCACACTCTCCAGAGTCCGCAGATCATAGGGAATTTTGTTCCACAGCAATTTGATGAATAGCTTTTTAGTATGATACCCTGAAAGTTGATATAAGTTTGATTCTTCTAGATATCCCTTGAATGTTAAAATGTATTAAAACCGACATTTTCAATTCTCTTTCTGGCCAAATATTAAGCTACTATCCGGCATCTGGTCGAATGTTTAAATGGAAAGACGGTTGCCGGATTATTTTCTGATATCCATTTCATCTCTAGTCCAAACACCTCTACGTCCTCTACTGTATACTTTTCAGGTGTTGGGTTTATTTTTATTTCATCCACATTTTACTCTCTCTCTCTCTCTCTCCTCCCCCACTTTGTCTCTCATTTTTCTACCAACGTTATTCCAGTCAGGTAAAAATACTGTGTGTTGGCGTTTTGTTACATTCTTTTCTACCCAATTTTCTTTTCTGAGTTTGATATGTTGAAATTTGTTATTCAAACAAAATGTGTTCAAATAGAGAATAATCTATTTTAATCTCTTTCCTTTAATATGTAGTTTTCAAAGGCACTTCAATCGTTTAAAGAGTTGGCAACAAATTTACATAACATAGGTACTACGTCAAAAGTGATCCTATTTATGATGTTTCTTATTACTTCAGACCTAGGAATACGATATATTTTTCATTTTCCGTATTTTTTTAGAATACCTACTGTGAAAGACAGGTATCCATTCGGAAAACACTTCTCTTCTTGTCATTTTAAGTTCAGAGATGACGTTAATCTGTATTTTATCTTGAATTTTCATGAAACCTTTTTGGCATAGAGAAGCTTTGCATTTTAGCTTGTTGGCTAATAGCCTTTTAACTTACATTTAATTCCTGCGACGACGAAAGTGGCTATTTATATTAAAACAACATCAGAAAATTCGAAATGTATTAGAACGAGTAGCGAGAGAATCACTCTGCTAGAAAAGTGTCGATCTATATAGAAGAAATTTGTCTAATCTGTGCGTTTTGAAAAGAAATATTGAATGAAAACAGTGATAAATTTTCAAAAAAAATTTGAATAAAGACGACATTAATTAACAGCTATTAATATACGAATGCTGAAAACCAGTATAAATATCGAATTTAACGAGACATAACGTGAAACAAAAAAAAAATGTTGGAAGGATTGTCATCATGTAACCCATTAGGTAAGCCTCATTTACGTCATACTTTTCACAATTTTATTTATTTTAAAAGTTTCAATGTTCATATCAACGAGAATAAAATATTCAACAAGTTTGGCTTAACTTTTTGATTATAAAGGTAAAAAAAATATTATACTTTTATCTAATAAATTATTCCGTAAAAGTTTTCAATAATTTCGGCCAAAATTTAATCCCATTTCGAAATGTATTTATCATCGTAACTTCCCAGTATATATGGTAATTCATTATGATAAAGTTATACAAACGTTACTAAAAAAATGTTGAAGGGTGTTTGTGTTCACACTGTGAAAATTCATATTCAATAATTTATAAATAATTAAAACACTGTTATATTTTCACTATATTTATTTAAACTTTAACGTTTTCGCCCATCTCAATGGTCATTCTCAAGAGTACTGAATCAGTATAATGTCTTTTACAAAATTGAAGGTGGTCACAGAGGGGGCAGAGGGGTGGGTGCAGGGATTTAAGTAGAAGAGTGGGGAGTGGTATTGGTAGGTACAACATTAGGTGAGACGGACGGGGTAAACTTGTAATGGGGACGGGGTAAACTTGTAATGGGGATTCGCATTCTCATTCGCGAATATCCAAAATCACACATTCGTTACCTACATCAATAGTACATATGGTATTAAACAAGGGGCCTAAAAATCTTTAACTGAAAATTTTTGGAAACTTAATCATGTTTTATATTCCTGACGTGGGTACATAATATTATAATTATGTATCTGAAATTGTCTTAAAAAGATTAATATTTTAATGTGTTTATATTTAATATGATGACGTGATGGAATGTCCTTAAATATATAAATTGCACAGTGCCCTTGAGGCGCTTTGGCACGTAAACGACTCTTTAAACATCTATAGAGAGAAAAAGCGTTGCCACATCACACCACTGCTTAAGGAGCTACACTGGCTTAGAGTCCCAGAGAGAGTGGAGTTCAAGCTGTGTCTCACGGTCCACAAAGCCTTGAACGGCACAGCACCTCTATGCCTCGCTGAGCTCTGTCCCCTCGACGAGACTCTGAGGCGACCACTGCGATCAGCTTCCACCGTTGTAAACAAGCTTGTGGAGCCCAACAGGGCAAACACTTCCAAATTCGCAGAGAGGAGTTTTAGCGTTGCAGGGCCAACTGCCTGGAACCGATTACCAGCGGATTTAAGAAAGAACCAACCCACTGCAATGTTCAGGAGTAAGCCGAAAACACTGCTTTTCAAGAAAAGTCATGGCGCCCTTGAGATGGTCACGGATCATTAAACGGCGCCAAATATAAATTGTCTTTATTATTATTATTATTAATGTTGTCTAATAATAAAAATAATGGTTTCGATATCATATACATATTTTTTGGGACTCAAATACTCTCAACACTGGAGCATGTTATACAGGATAAAATTAGAGATATTTTCGCGAGAGTTGATATTATTTTATTAGTAGAGAAAAGAATATAACTTTCTCAGTGCAAGAAAAGTATCTAAAAGTATATGCCAATAATATTCATTTCAATAAAATTCGATACATGTAAATTGGGCATTACATTTTTGTCGAATGCTTGCAAGTATAATTCTAAGAATACTCCAATACTTCCCATAATGATATTCTTACCTATAGGTACTTATATATTATTATTCTTATATGTAAAATGCTTCCATAACGAGGTGTTGGTACTGATTCAGTAGCAGCAGTAGCTTCTGAAACGTGTTTCTTAAAAGTATTTACTTTCATATAATACATAATACTCGTATCATATTATACATACGTCATGTGCCGACACTTGATACAGTGTACTCTAAACATACTTAAAGCTTTTATTATGGTATTCGTGCTTATCAGATTTTATGTAGGTTCTCATTTTTAAAATGTAAATTCAAAGTATTTTTCTATCTCTCCGTCATTTCCATTCATCACCTTACGTTTTGTGGAGCATCCGGCAAAGGATTGGTCTTCCACTCTTTTCCGTAAGTTTTCGAGTGTCCTGTAAAAGGGAAGTGTTGCTGGCTGCCCCACTTGTGGGACCAGCTGCATTAAACATACGAGTAACAAAAAAATTAAGACATCGAGGATGGGTGGCAAGCCTCAATTTAAGATGTAGACTTGAATTTTTTTTAAATGCCCTAGCACCGCTACGCACACAGTCACTGGTAATGTGTACTACAGAACACGTGATTGTATTAGTAACCGAGATGCTTCCCTGTGATTGGCTGGTGCATTGTGTGGTGTGTGTAGCATACTCATTTTTGAAGGATGTGTTAGTTATCATTTACTATGAGCGGGGCACTCTTACATGAATTCTACTCTACAATGTCTTGTTTTTTCAAACACCTGCCTTTCAAAAGACACTCAAAAACCAACAGAAAAGAGTGGGACACCAATTCTTTACTGGTTGCTCCATGTACTCAAATACTCGACAACAACGGTTCAAGCTCATTTTTTTTTTAATAAATCAAGTATTATTTTTTGACACCTCATAATTTGAAGATCGAGATAATAAATACAGTAGACCGCTAACATTCAATTGCTATTACAAAAACAACGGCTCTTATTTACATTTTCTTACGTAATTATTATATTATCAATAGTGTATGAAAGAAGATATGTTCTACATGTCAAGTTATTCAATATACATTCTGATTTTTCCCAAGCATCTATATCGGTCGTGTGAGAACGAAACTAAAAGTTTTGCAGCGAGCGAACTGTAGTTAACAATAACGAAAACAGTAATACCGTAAAACAAAAGCGAAACAATACAATAACAAATGAATCACTACTGCTTCTCATAGATAATAATATTAGGTAATTATGTTATATCGTAGATATTACGTCATCGGATCTTATAATTACAACGATTTTGTTTTCTGTGCGATTTCTACGTTAGTGTAAATGGTGAGATACGGTGCTATGTTGCCTGTACTTAACAAGCGTGGAAATTCAACAAATTAGACATATTAAAGGTTTATTTTGTACATTTTTATGTGCATTTGTATGTCCGAGCCTCTTATTGAAAAAAAATCACCTATGTACTTATTTACAATGACGTAATTGAATTTGCGTTATCAAGATAATAAATAATTGACTGTCGTAGCCAACAAGCACCTACCATTAAAAAATGCAGTAAAAGAGAAAAATATTAAGGTTTTTTTAATATCCACCATAACAAGAGTACCTATTTTTAATCAAAATAAAATAAGATTTTATGGCTATTTAGTACAAGTTTTAAGAACAAGAATTTTCCGGCGTCCTCGTGGATAGAAAAACGGTGGCTTTTTTGAACATCCATTATTTAAAAATCTCTGTTTTATACGTTGACCTATACGGTATTTATTAAAAATAAATCACTTATATTTGGTTATCACTTATATTTTATCCCGTGGAGCACCCGGTAAAGAATTGGTCTCCCACTCTTCTCGTAAAGTAGTAGTAAAGTATATTTGGTGCTTCTACAGTGACTTTATTAATTGCTAGCCGACTTTCAAGAGCTTCTGCTCCCATCAACAGGCTAACGCACAGATCAATGAATAAGAGAGATTGTAAAATAATTCATATACAAAAAGGCACCGTCATCATTTCGCCTATCATTTGAATTACTAATTACAACAGTAAAAGCTAGATACACTGGGTAAATTACACTAGTTTTATCAAACAACTATTGTCATAATTTACAACAATTCACACCGTTCTTAACTAATTATTGTTGATTACTTACTTACTAATAGGCAGGTAACAACATAATGATTTCTACTTATTGAGAAATGAGGCCGCAACAGAATCGTTACTCATCCGAAGATATATTTTTAATTGTTTATTTTATTCTGCACTGTACATTTGTTAAACGTATTTTCAGCATTTAACAGCCATTATCACAACGTGAGTCAATATTATATTAAGTTGTTGAAATAACCTCTTTTCCCGGATATTTCAGGAGTCCAATTTATCAGTTTGGGTGACAATTTCTTTTTTATTTTATAAAAAGGTCAAGGGACCTAGCATCCTTTGCGTCACCGCGACCATATCTATTGTGACAATTTCTTTATTCTTTTAACTGTTAATCAGTGAGTAAAGATATGGTTAGACGGAATAAATCACTACATAGCGAAAATCTCACTACCGCTTACTGCATATCGTCTCAATATTTTGTATCCTGGAACCACGCCAGGTCAAAGACGCAGAAACAGAATAAAAATGCGTTTGACTGAACAATCAGGAAGGCTGTAGCTCCGTCAATTTACAATGTGATACACCTGTCTAGGATGATGGCACAGAGTTGTCCATGAGGGGTTATTCGGGGATCATGACCTCCAGAATTAGGGAAACGGCTAAAGGAGAGCGAGTGTGATAGAGATTTTGTATTCCATGTTTTGTTATCAAGGTTGTTTAGTGATGATGTGCAAACAGGATAAATAAATAAGATATAAGCTACGTTCTCTGGCGTTCTCTGGATCTAGTGTCAAGATAAATATCAAATTTCCGCAAATTATTTGAAAATTTGTAGAAATTAATATAAAAGTACCTATCGCTTACAAAATTAGTAAAATTATTACGTTGTTGATGGCAGAAAGCGGTACTCATGTCGACGTCTTTAATTTTAACTATCTACTTAATTTACGAAAAAGCTATGTTGACGCCTTTAAGTCGCGCTCATAAACTTTCAGGGAATGGTGGTTATTATAATTTTTCAGCAGATAATAAAGCATATTAATAACTTTGCATTTTAGGGATGAAACTCGAAAACGATCTTTGGCCATGCCAAAAACAACAGCGTACGAAACATTCCGACTTACTTAATATACGGCAAATTGTATGTAATTAGGTATAAATAAAGATAATAAGACGATTCTTGCAAGGATCATTACTGCTGAAGGCCAATGCGATCCCAAAAGACAATATACATGTGTATCGTCGCGAGGGAGTATTCTCGCGTATCGGACTATCTCGATATGTTAATGAATTCAATGCATTAAAAACACAAATTGTAAAAAATATACCTTTTTAAATAAGGTATGTTCATAAATTTTATTTGTCACCGAATTTTATTAGTTTTATTGGTCATAAATAAACAATATACCTTAGACATTATAGAAGAAAATTAATAAAATTCTTGACAATCTTTTCTTGACATATAATTCAAATGATGACAATCTTTTCTTGACATATACCTAATTCAAATGATGACAATCTTTTCTTGACATATAATTCAAATGATGACAATCTTTTCTTGACATATAATTCAAATGATGATCAGATTTTTCTAAAATTATAATATCAAAGAGTGTCAACAAATGGCCAAAGGCCGATTTCGAGATTCGAAATAAAAGACCACTACTTAAACAAAGACCGATGATTTCGAGACTTGTTATAAATGTATATAAATCTTTTCTAATTATGTGACCATAGTGTAATAATTAAAGAAAGGAGACTAATTAAGGTTCGCTATAAAGACCATCCAACCACACAGATGACAATAATTACAGAGTAGAAGACGATGTCTTTAGTTTCCAGAGTAATTATCCAAACCTGGAAAGATAACACATTCATTATTATACATACATACCTACGTTACGTAGTCAGCGGAATGAGACATTACGGTTGACGATAGTCGGTTTATTACTCGTTATAATGCTTTGAAATTTTTAATTAGTCGAGTACTTACCCGAAATAGATTAGGCCTCCTACTTTTTCTGTAAATTTTCAAATGTTCTACCAAAGATAGATATTTAAAAACATTATTTGTATTTTGAAACATTATTCAGAATGCATGCAATTTTATTTTATTCATTCATTTTCTCGAAGGGAACAGTCAACACAACAAGTATTACAAAAATTAATATTAAATGCAATATAGACCACAAGAGTCCCCCTTTATTACCATAGTATAAAAAATTCAAAGCAACTTAAACAAAATCAAGATTAATACATAAAAACCAACAATAAAAACAAGGAAATATACGACAAGAGAATAGTTTTTAGAGGAAGTTTTAAGAGAATTGTTTATAGAGGAATGCATTGAAATTAAATGCCATTAATTTATAGAGAGCGAGTTTATCGCAAAAACGCTTTTTCTTCCAACTAACCCAAAAATTCAAACTAAAAGAAATGAGATACACAAAAAAACTGTTATATAATACAGTATTACGTACAAGACAACAATCATAATATTTTGACTGTCATTTGAAATGGTCCGTTTCACTTTACCATTATTTATTTTCGTAGATGTGTGCAAAATAGGCGCAATTTAAAAAGCTGTAAAAATTTAATTAACAAAGTAAACCTCATTAACACTATCCACGCAAATTTGCTTTGTGTACGTAAAAATACCCTTTACCAAAATTTATAAAAAACAGGTACTTCCCAAATTAAATTTTACAAAATGATTTTTCGCGAATCTGTGGTAATTTTTAATAATATGTTTTATTTTCCAATTTTCGAGGTGGAATAACTGAAAACTAAATATTTTTTATATCCACTACGTTTGCAACAACAAAAACCTCCCTTTCTTTTCTATAAAAGGTTGTTTGTTAAAGAAAGCTATACGTAAACATAACAAATAAGAGATTTAACATCTTCAATTCAGGGATGAGAAAATATGCCACCCACCCTGAACGCCTTATATATTTTTTGTCATGAGAGACATTCTCTTTTATTCACGACTTCCATGTTATCATTGTCATTGCACATTTAAAATTTAATTCAATATATGTGAATATTCTTATTTAGGCATGCTCTTTAAAACTGTTAATTAGGGCATTCAAATTGTTTATTTAAATTTTTTATTGGCTTATTTAAATTTTTTATGTGATATTACTCTTAAAATATTCCATTTTAATATTTGATACTGAGAATCACATTTTTTTTTATATATTTAAAAATTGGGCAACACACAACAAAATTTTACAAAATACAATATAATAACGATTAAACATTTTTTTGTTCTTGATCAGCCCATCTTTGAGTTCATTGTTATTATTGCCAGTACAAAACACAGAAAGAAAATTAATAACAAAAACTAAACAAATATTTCATTCCTGTCTAATGTGGCTCCTGGACATACAGAATATGTCCACGGACCTCACCTTCTCCAAATTGTTATATGTGGTAACGTATCGGATTAGTGGCGAGTTCTGAGCAGCATAAGTACTTTTTTTTACTTAAAAAGAAAGTCGAGGTGTGTCCCGTTCGTCTATTTGATATGTTAAAGGTAATTTTTGCTTAAAGGTCTGTATAGTCAATATTTGAGCTTATTAAATCGTAAAGATACAAATCTTGTATGTAATGTCTGTAATTCGTTTTTATAGTTGTTACCAAATTTGTAGTTCATATATGTCTCAAAAATATACGTTGAATCCGTTTTATACTGTCAATGTAAATGTTATATTGTATTTAAAAATAGTTTTGAATGTCATAACAAGCAGCTAATTCTGGGAATATCTAAAATTTAATATGTTTACATTCGCCATTTACATACAATATGCCACGACGATATTCATAAAATCGAAATTGCATAGGATAAGATATAAATATTGGATCAAAAACATCTTCTAAATATTTAATTCACATTAAAAATCAAAATTCCTTCTATCAGTTTTATGCCTTGTTCATGATAATATATAGGAAAAGCTGAAAAATACAGAAATTTATTATACAACAGTATTCAGGTTAAGACCTTTAGAAAAGCTTCTGGAAACTTACCTAAGGAATGAAAAATAGTCCGACTATGACGTTGTCTAATGGCCTTACGCGCTTAGCTCCGGGATCTTGATAAATGTATTGTTGTTTATACAGATAATACTAACAATAGTTTAACAAACTGAAAAAAAAATGTATTCTAAAATAGCAAACTAAATCTAGAAACCTCATAGCAAATGCAATGTTTTTTGTTGTTGTAGTGTAGGAATGTTATACCTTGTATAGTGATTATATTTAATCTCAGTGGAACATCCCGCAAAAAATTGGTCTCCCACTTTTCACCGTAAGTTTTCAAGTGGCCTGTAGAAGGCAGGTCCTCGAAAAAAATATATCTTATATTCAGCCATGAGGCTTGCCACGCATCCTGAATGTAGTGGCCGATATATTATTTGTTGTGTTCAATATTGAAATCCGCAAGTTTCAATTTTCACTCAATTGGCAATCGTTTCAATTTAAAGAAAAACATCTAACATATATTTAATTTTCCAAACAAATACCAATCACACGAGCTCCATTTACGAATCCATTAATCTTATTACAATAAACAAACTTTCTAAGCACACTTTTTTCGCTTCCTCCATACTCACACACATTCTTTTGCATGCACACTGATTTTTACTTGCTCAACACAAGACCGTCTTCATAAATTTGGTGCACGTGGTAAATCCAAGTGAGTATCGGACATCCACACTTTCTTACACCCTTTCTTGCTGATTCTTCTTTTCGGTACTTGCAAACATATTAAAATTTCTATATTTTGTAAATTTATGTGACGTAATACAAGACGATACATATTATATTTGATATTTTCTCTATACTGTATAATACGATGGTTAATATTTGCAAAGCATTAGTAGTTTGTTAATAGTTTCATAGAACTGAATAAATATGAATATTTGTACTTGAATAACTATTAAAATTTCCATATTTTGAAAATTGATATAACGCAGTACAAGACGATACATATTATATTTGATATTTTCTCTATACTGTATAATACGATGGTTAATATTTGCAAAGCATTATTAGTTTGTTAATAGTTTCATAGAACTGAATAAATATGAATATTTGTACTTGAAAAACTATTAAAATTTCCATATTTTGAAAATTTATATAACGCAGTACAAGACGATACATATTATATTTGATATTTTCTCTATATTGTATAATACGATGCTTAATATGTGCAAAGCATTATTAGTTTGTTAATAGTTTCATAGAACTGAATAAATATGAATATTTGTACTTGAAAAACTATTAAAATTTCCATATTTTGAAAATTTATATAACGCAGTACAAGACGAAACATATTATATTTGATATTTTCTCTATATTGTATAATACGATGCTTAATATGTGCAAAGCATTATTAGTTTGTTAATAGTTTCATAGAACTGAATAAATATGAATATTTGTACTTGAAAAACTATTAAAATTTCCATATTTTGAAAATTTATATAACGCAGTACAAGACGATACATATTATATTTGATATTTTCTCTATATTGTATAATACGATGCTTAATATGTGCAAAGCATTATAAGTTTGTTAATAGTTTCATAGAACTGAATAAATATGAATATTTGTACTTGAAAAACTATTAAAATTTCCATATTTTGAAAATTTATATAACGCAGTACAAGACGATACATATTATATTTGATATTTTCTCTATATTGTATAATACGATGGTTAATATTTGCTTCAATCAAAGATTTCATATTCCATTTAGTCTACAACACTATGTCAATAGCATGTTGTATTATTAATATACGAACTTGTCTATGTATGTATATGTATCTACACATAAGGACTTCTCCGCAAAAATACACTTCAAGCGTGCATGCAGTTCCCTTGATTATTTATGAAAGGAACATGAAACATTGACATTATCAATCGACATCATCAATCTCTGACATTCATCGAATAAAATATAGATTTAAACTCATTTGGCTACTACAGTATATAGGTACTTAGTATATGTTTTATCTTGTTTAATTAATACGAGTATTGAAGATATTTAAACAAATTATAATTTATTATTCGGTTTGTTAATTTGATTCGTTACAAAAAATATTTTTTTTTTTATTTTCAATGAATTTTGACGTAAAATTTTAAATAAAACTTGGATGAATTGAAACAAGATTTTTGTTCTACTTTAGATAAGTCAATGCGAGTGAGACATCTTTCGACCTCTTAGGTCATTATCAATCGATTTATGAAGTCGTTCTTTTATATAACTATATAACCAGTTGAATAGTTGTAAAAATCTAAGATTGATAATGACCTGACAAGTCGAAAGATGTTTCTCTTACGGTTTACTATCTATAGTAGAAAGATACCCTTTTTTTTAGTTTACATTAGTCGAAAATCGTTTCTTTTGCGTTGTTAATTCTATAGTAGAACGGAACGCTTGTTTCAATTTATCCAGTTATGGAATTATACTACTTGTGTACGAAATCTATAAATAACTTTGAATAATGGACGAAAGAGAAGACGCTCACAATGTTTTCAATTTCCTGGACTGCTTTATGTTTCCTATTTTATTGATTTGGTGATGATCATTTTAAATACAAAAAGGCAAGACTCCATTCTGTGTTGAAGGTAAAGCCTTGATGTTGTTAAAAAACAAGATTGTCAATCAAAATTGATCGGTTCTTATTTCCTTTATAATAATCTTATAGCAATCATACAGTGTGTAATATTGGCGCACATAACTTCAAACAGACTCTTGAACTATCAGTTAAAAACGTTAGAAATTCATATCATTGTATCTCAATTTTTACAACGTCAACTCTATTTTATGAATTGAATCTTAAATCCATTTCCAATTAATTATACCCTGACCACAAAAAAACCTTATGACTTTGAGTGAGAAAGTTTTATAATTAAAACTAGTAAATTTATATAAGCCAAAAACTTTTTGATTGAAATGTGTACAAAAACAACAAAGTTTAATATTAACTTTTCTTAGTAGTTAACTTTGTAATTTTAAAAGTAAAATTTGAATGAAGTAATGACAAAATAGTTTACTCGTGGACCAAAACTATTGATTCATTGCGAGTATAAATCAATAAGTATTTTTCAAAATGACAGTATAAAAATAATATATCGAATACTTCAAAGTTACAAGTCACCTACAAACAATGAAATCAACTAACCGTTCTAAATGATAATAAAACAGAGAGAAAGATATCGATGGTTCGTTAAAATTATTGATTTAGAATGATTTGCGACGCGGGTATCCGAATGAATTGCAATTTCTCTACAGCATTATATGTATGTGTATGTATACCTACCATTATATGTATTGGAATTATTATTGAATAAGTAATATATTTGAAATCACATCGTAAATCAAGTCAAATCATCAATCCACATTACACATACATACATACATACCTGTACACTTATACTTTATTACGTTTGCCGCTAACCTAAGCACATGTGGTGTATTTCCTTATTATGTACTTTAACTTGATTGGATTCTTGAAACACTCTGTATGTATTGATGATATAAAAGGAGTTTATACCAGGTGATGTCAAATAAATTTCTTTCTTTAATTTTTGATAAATTAATTTTGGAAAAAGGGCATATATACCTTGCACATCACAATTAACGATGTAAGAAGACAAAACGGAACGCCAATAATAATAATAATAATAATCCTTTGATATCCTGTATATCTGGATAGGTGAATTTTTCCCGGCATTAGACTGTTAAGTTTTTGTGTGATCATGACTGATCATATGGAGACTTATCTGGTTGTATAATGCTGAGAAGTGTGGTAGGCAATTCTGCCGCCGCGTATAAAAAAAAAAGACAATTTATATTTGGCGCCGTTTAATGATCCGTGACCATCTCAAGGGCGCCATGGCTTTTCTTGAAAACAGTGTTTTCAGCTTACTCCTGAACGTTGCAGTGGGTTGGTTCTGTCTTAAACCCGCTGGTAATCGGTGCCAGGCAGTTGGCCCAGCAACTTTTAAGCTCCTCTCTGCGAATTCGGAAGTGTATCTAACCTATCCTTGCACACTTTTTTGCTTTCTCCACATTCTCACAAATCCTCATGCCGATTTCGTTAATGGCAGATATTGGAAATAATTAGGGCATTTTAAAAATGGAAATAATTTCAAATAATTTGGTAATAACTTGGCAACAATTTAGACATCTGCCACCCATTCTTAATTATGGTTGGCACGGAGAGGGCTGCTTGCATATTTGGCACATGCAGTTGGTCTACTGGCTACCCAATTTTTGAGATTTGCCGTAATGGTATAGCATATCAATACAATAATTAAAAATCGAATCCATGAATTTTAAATCTTTTGTATATAAATGAATTCGCTTTCAATTAGTTTTCCATTTCAAATTTTTACTATGTTAATACTTTTCTAGTGATTTGAAAGCTTTAACATTTTCAAAGACGTCATTTGTTATAAATAAATAAATAAAAGTAACATTTCTAGCACTGGCTTAAATTAAAAAGCAGAGAAATGGAATCACTTCGAAACATCTATTATTTTGTTAGTTGCTCGTACAATGACATAGATGGATGGAGCAAGCTGTCGTTGAAATTACATTAAGAAAGTTGTTCTTTATACGTTAGTTCGTACAACAAGCATAGATACGCTTGCTTTTACATCATTGTACCTACAAACTTAGATACATCTCAAAAAAATGTTTAGTTGAAATGTTAAACATTAAACGATAATTAAATATTCAATACTTTCCTTAATCTTTTCTACATATTACAAAAACCCTTGAAGTTACATGCTATTTTTACGATGGTTTCCTGCCTCTTCGACCCAATCAAGGGCATTATTAAGTGGGGGTTAATTGCAAAGAAAAAATCAGATAGAATGACATTTCCTGTCCCCTATACTCGTAGTCCTATACCATCATCAAAATAGACACAGCGGAAACTAATAAATTAGCGAAATAATTTGTACCATAAAAAATTGAAAAAAGAATATCGACCCAATTATGAGGTTATCATTATAGGAATATTAAAAAAAATAACCATCCGTCCTATCTAGGCATCTCCCACGAATGAGGTAGCGAGCGGACCAATTGTTTGTAATGAACATGCAATTTGTCACCTCCGTGCCAATAAGAGGACAAACATTCCGGATGGGTGACTTGCCTCATCGCTGAACTAAAGCTGTTAAAATGTCCATGACAATTCGATCCAGTAATCATGCCACGTGCTTTTCGGACGCCCGTGCTTTCTCACAGCTTCTCTCTCAAGATAGGTTTATCCTCTTTGTCATATTTTCATCATCCATTCGTTCCACACGTTCCAACTTTCGTAACTTACATATTACTCGTATTCTTTCCACAACACTCCTCTTGTATTTGATCATTCTATTTGGGTCTTTAACCTTGTTTTTAATTCCTCTGCGTTCTCCAGAGTTTGCAAATCGTAGGGAATGTTGTTCCACAAAACGATATAGTTACGCGTACGGCACAGTCAACAAAGTTAAACTCCCTCTTCGCGCTACCACAAGTATAAATATAAAAAACACTATAAATATAAAAATTAATAAATGAAAAATACCTACTGTTTTTAAATGTAGGTACTCGATAGTATAAAAAAGGGAAAATATTTTTTGTACCACCGATAATAACAGTAAAAAATGAAGATGACAATTTCTATTTTCCCCTCTTTCAGGAAATTATTATCATTTTTAGTACATACCGTAAGACCCTTCACAATATTTTCCAAGTGATTGATTTCATTCTGTTGCTAGTTAAATTATATTCTGAATTACGTTTCATAGAAAATACTCGAAAATCATATTTTTTTATGTAATGTAATATTTTAATTAATGTCCATTATATAGTATTTTATAATTCACAATTTTCTCACAGAAAGATTGCAAATATTTTTTTTCTTCTATATTTAAATGATCAAAAGTGATATTTTATTCCACAGTTTTCCCATTTAGAAAGATTCTGAGTGTCTTGAAAAATCAGATTAATACTTGCAAAAACCTCATTATATTTTAAAACATATTCAAAATTTACGATTCAGCGATAAAATAGCCTTAGTTTTTGGTGCTCGTTGTGGGAACAATCTCCCTTCTACGCATAGAGTTTCAAAATCGATCAATGTATCTTTAGTTCAGAATATAAAATTGTCTTCTAACTCAGTATCCGCTTCCCAGCCCCCCCCCCCTTTCCAACCCATAATCCCTACTACTTGTTGGGGGTGAGTTAAATGTGATTTTTTATTTCGTTGTTTTACACGTAGGTATTATATGAGTTTATTTGTTTTAGTAGGGTATATGTCAATGTGACTAGGTTATATGGAAGAAATCACTACATAGTGATGCACTGCTACATCTATTATAAATCAATACATCTCGAGGCTGCGTATCCTCTGCAAAAAAAAAAGTTTTATATTGTTTTGTTAACACTGTCTTAATATAATGAATAAATAAACAAAACTACATATTATTCATTTTATCCAAGAATTAAGAATGAAGAATTATAAAGTTAATGCCGATACAATAAATGAAATTATTGACTAACTGTTCATGGAAAATTTATTGATAGGACATGACAGGTATACACAGCTTTAAGTAAATATAGATGGGATAGAATACTTGACGATTTTTAATTTCCTTTATTTTGAATGCCAAAAATGGAAAAAATAGAACGGCTGGATATTTCCATTGAAATATTATTTTATAATTGATATGAAATACATTTATAATACATAATTTTATCAAGATATATCTATTATACTAACGTCTATTCTATTCTTCTCAAGGTCATCCACTCGTTTGCGAGTGATTTAGATTATACTAACGTCAATGCCTAGCGATAAACTGGGAATAAAATTCGTATTTTATTTTTTAACTGTGTAATTTTTCACTGTTGGAAAATGTATGAAAAGTGAATAAGATCACATAATTGCATATTGTTCTTGTTATATAATAACATATTGCCATTTTCGTAACGATTATGCAAGTTGCGTGCTTTTATTTAATGATATTTGTTCAATCAATTTATTAAATTTTGTTAATATCTCAAAGATGACCGCATGATAAGTAAAAAAAGTGGCGCACATATAAGTGACAAGCTTCATGAATGTGGAGTAACCTAACGAATTCATTAAAGACAAATCAAATATGTGTTCTATTATTTTTGCCTACTCTACTTGTGATGCAAAGTGAGAATATTGTTTAGTACAGGATTCACTTGTTTTATAACGACAACAAGTTTTTATAATCTGAAAAATATCTTAAGTATTTAACTTTGTTTCAGTTAACAAATCTATAAAGGACATATGAACAACAGAAAAATTCAAATACAAATGATTTCATATATTTATTAATGTGATTATTCCACAACCCACCCTTTTGTCCTGTATAACCCTTTTCAAAAGCATCCCTTATCTCTATACTTACTAACAGATCTGCTCCTTTTCACAGATGACAAGAACTCATTCAACTGTCAATAGCCAGGAGAGGAAACATCTTTGCTTCATTTAAACTCTGGGATACCTCTATTATCTTATGCTATCCTGGTATAAAAATAAATTTTATGTAATAATTATTATATTCAACAAAACGAATAAATTTTAAAACAAAATCGGTTGAATAAATTGTTTTAGAAATAACCAGCAAAATACCTGATCAAGAACAGGTATTCCACTCTTATCTGTTAGTTTTTTAATGTCCTGCAAGAATTCAATTTCATTATTAGTGAAAGGCAGGGATTCGTTAAACATCACATTTCAAGATATTTTTATAATCTTAAGTTCAGCGGTAATAGTATATGCACGAGTACTCACATCTCAGGTTAGTAAATTCAGGTACCTGGGAGCAACCATAACGCCAGAGGGTGA